>JAQISU010000036.1:8182500-8507500 GCA_029339505.1 Unio delphinus
GTCAGGGGTTTGAGAGTATTACAATATCGTGTCATAGCATAACAGGCAGTGTTACAGTTTGATTAAAATCAGATCTCCACTTTGCATGTTGATTTAATTTTAATCAGATTGCAGTGTGTTATGGCAGGTATGTCAACATCTTGAAAATACATTTCTATATTACATAAGTGAAATCAAAGTTTTCTCCAGCAAATTTGGTTATTTTTCTATCGACAAGCCCAACAGGTAGCTCTCTTAGAATGCAGGGGCCCTAAGTGGCCGAAAGTGCTGTCCATTACAGATCACTGTCGTATCACCTCTGTTTGACTGGGATCTAGTCTAAGATTCGGCTAAAGTAGATATGTGAAAAAGCTTGCCAGTAGCTTCTCGTGGGTCGGTGGTTCTTTCCGGGGTGTTTCCCGGGTTCTTCGTCCACAAATAATACTGGTCGCCATGTATAGCCTATCATGTGCTGAAAAATGGCGTTAAACCCTAAAAAACAAACTTAGAATGCAGGATGAGCCCAATCGGAAATTAAAGGGGTCACGCGCATCAACCTATCAGATTTTTTTTAAACCACTGCTACAAACATAACTTTCGTGAGAGTGGCCGACAGCAATTGTTGTATTTATCTAGTTTTGATAAAGAAAACAGTAAGCCAATGAGTGAAATATCTAGCGCTAATCTGGTTTGAAATTATAAATTGATAAATGAAATTTATGTTTTGTCCATTTGTATATTCCGTATGCCTTTTGTTATTGTTGGTTTTCATTTAATTTTATTTATATAATTTGTTTAAGTCGATACTGTACGCATATAAACAAACGGCAGTGTGCGAAAAGAACAACAGGATATAGCACTACCGGCTACTAGTACTAGAGACGGTTTCGAACTAATTAGAATAGTTATGATAATAGACCAGATGTAGCCTTAAAAAGCGCAAGGAGTTACTGTAGAGCCACAACATTCAATTCATTATCTATCTTTATGTTATTCTGTTTGGAACGGATGTCTGAAAACGACAGCGGTACTATACTGTAGTATGCCGATCACCGACATGGACCATCGCCAACTCCATATCTCCTTTTTGGCCCCAATCGGTTTATGTTAGTTGCATAACTTACCATTACAAATGCATACAACTTATTTCTTACCAGTTTCCAGACCCAACAATACAAACTCGCTTTTTCTCTGACATTCTCAACTGTTTGTCGTCTGTCCCAAATGTGCTAGCTTTACTAGCGCAACAATGCATTCGGAAAACCAGATGACTTTGGGTGACAACTTTGGAATACAGAGGTCGCTCTATTGTTTCGTACTTTGCTAAGTTTATTTTAGTCTGGTTCCCTTATTCATTAAGTTACCTTCGTTTCATTCCCCTACTATGCTTGGCATGGAGTATACTAAGCAGGAAACCAGACTGGTTAATTCTTCAAGAAAAGTAGCTTCCCCATAAATTCTTTAGTCACCATCTTCAATCTAAACGCTACATTGAACCATATTTATTATTAAAATAACATTTAATTCCCTATTTTAGAGTGTGATTGATATATATAATTTCGTTTCTAGAGTATATATCTTGGCCTCAGTCCAGATGTGCATTTCTAAAAAGTAGTGCTAGCTCCGACTGGTGATTATTAATTAACTAGCCGATAACTTGTCACTTTCATATCTATTACAATTCATTAGTTTTCACCTTTAAAAGGTAGTATTGCCCACTCTGACAAAATTTGTTTTATCTTTTTAAATACTTGCTAGAGTTTGTTTTCTTTGGACATGCACAGGCTGATTTTTGGTGGACATGTGCGCAGCCGTTTTGATCAGATGAGATCTCAGATCATGCATAACTTAAATATGGACAGAAATTTCAGCCAAATTTCATGAAAGTAATATTGACTGGTTATGACAACATACTCTCCAAAACCGATTACTTTTGTCTTAACATTAAGTGATTGCAGTCTGCCTGCAATATTTATTTGCCTCCGAAATTGAAGAGGTTAATATGTACATCCAAGATTAAAGATCTGACAACTAACGTGCTCCGAAAACCATCAGTAATATTTACATGTTAAAAAAAAAAAACACGTCTTGACATTTTTACGAAGAAGTTTACTTAAAATAAATTATATTCAAGACATATATCAAAAATGGCCTTGGCAAGTTATCCAAATAAACAAAGTAGTTGGGTCAAGTGTAAAGAACCATTTTGTTACTCTTAACATGCAGAAATGTCCTCAGAGCTGCTCGGCGTAATGAATCAAAGATAATGCCTAAAATTTTACGAGAAAATCGCCAGACAATAGAGTCGTTTATTTATTTTAGTGACAATGGCGCAGAGTGACAGCATTATTTTATAGCTGTCACTCTGTAAGAAGAATGTAATACATGTGGAACGCCCCAAAAAGCAACAAGAAGCCATATAAAAAGTAAACGCTGATTTCAAGTTAGTGCCTTGAGCACGTTCACGATAAAGTATGTTGAATTGTGAGCTTGAACCATTTGACGTGCTTAATTACCAAGGATCCTCGCTATTTTTAATTTTTAATTATTGTTTTAACGATCTTGATGTAACCACCATTTAATAAAAAATATATAATTCCATATTAAAAGTTAAATCTTATTTATCGCATTTTTTAATCTAACAGCATATGACCTTCAACTAGTTTTGTTTTCAAAGAAGCACAGAAGAGTAACACACTCTTCGCTATTTAACTCCCAACCATCTAATAATAATTTTGATGAAACATCATTGGCCACTATCCCTAAAAATACATGAAGCACTAGCCCTAAAAATACATGCAGCACTAGCCGAAAATGCATGAAGCACTAGCACTACACATACATGAAGCACTAGCACTAAAAATACATGAAGCACTAGCACTAAACATACACGAAGCACTAGCCCTAAAAATACATGCAGCACTAGCCCTGAAAATATATGAAGCACTAGCACTAAAAATACATGTAGCACTAGCCCTGAAAATACATGAAGCACTAGCACTAAACATACATGAAGCACTAGCCCTAAAAATACATGAAGCACTAGCCATGAAAATATATGAAGCACTAGCACTAAAAATACATGAAGCATTAGCCCTGAAAATGCATGAAGCACTAGCACTAAATATACATGAAGCACTAGCACTAAAAATACATGAAGCACTAGCCCTGAAAATACATGAAGCACTAGCACTAAAATACATGAAGCACTAGCCCTGAAAATGCATGAATCACTAGCACTAAACATAGATGAAGCACTAGCCCTGAAAATACATGAAGCACTAGCACTAAACATACATGAAGCACTAATACTAAACATACATGAAGCACTAGCCATGAAAATACATGAAGCACTAGCCATGAAAATACATGAAGCACTAGCATTAAATTACATGAAGCACTAGCACTAAACATGCATGAAGCACTAGCCCTGAAAACATTTTAATAAAACGTCCTGGGCCACTGGCAGTACAAAATTCCTTCTTCATGAAATAATCTTGATGATCTTGAGGTTTGCAATGAGGTAGTACATCTTCAGCACATACGACAGTATTCCAAGAAGCAGTGTATGAACTCTGGTTCAAAAGATAATAAAATTCCCAGATATCCATATGTTGGCTTGTTTGTTTGTAATGATTCGTCATCAAATCAATCCAGACTTTTTGCATGAAAATGTACATGTATAACAATAAACCATTAGTTTGTATTTTTTAAAATTTTTTTATAAACAAAATTTAAATTTTTATTATTATTATTATTATTATTATTATTATTATTATTATTATTATTATTTGCTTCGTCTCCGCAATCTGAGACAAGAGAGCTTCGATGTGATGGATCTTTATAGCAATGATATAGCACGTCTTTATACCACTGATGCAACACAGCTTCTTCCAAGATCAGACTCCAAACGTTGTCCAGATAGTCGTCCAAGATTTCTTCTTGACTCATCATCAGATATTTTTTTGTCTTGAATTTGTCTGGGATAATTGTTTTGACATCAATAGCAATCCTTCTTGATCAATTCCGTAATTTTATCAACCAGGTGTTTGGCAAAACAATGTATTTGATTTCTTAAGGGTATATCATTTCCATTAAAGTCACTTTCCAGTCGACTTCTTGATCGAAATGATTGGCTTGAGGTAATTTAGCCGTGTAACAATACTAAGTATTGCTGGAAACGACCTCCATGAAACTGTCACTGGGTAACGTTAAGTAAAATTGGTTATTACTGTTCATAATTCCAGAGTTCTGCTGTAAGTCAGAGGAGTCTCTAAAGAGAATTGATATTGGAGTGGTAACTGGCGTTGGACGCAAGGCTCACGTAGTTGTTCTGATTCGAGGAGTATTTCAGGGAAGGTTTGTTAAAAAGGTACCCGCAGAAACTGCTCAGTACAATCGTCCACAATTGTTTGTCTCCCTGTTGCAAACTCAAATGTGGCATTAGTTGCACCTATAACACAATACACCACAAAGATTTGGCAGAAAAATACGATTTGCGTTTTAGGTACACGTTCTCCACACCACACCCACAAGGATTGCTTTTGCAGATCTTGCAAATAAAAACTGGATGATGGAGTGGTCACTGTAGCATCGGAGTCTGTGCTGAAAGGCATGATTATCATTTGTTTTAATAGTCAATAACTTGCAAAGCGTCGATCCAAGAATTAAAACTGGGAGGATATCCTTTCCAACGTACTCTGAAGTTTCCCACTTTACGATTTCTTTGTTGGAAAATGCTTTCGATGTCGTACACTTCGTTTTCTGTTTTGGTCAAGCGTTGTTACTCGGGCAGTGAAAAAGTTCCTTTCAATACTTCCCCGTTCATGTCTTCCAATTTATAGACGACAGGATGAAGACCACGCACTCGTCCAGTGGCACGAAACAATTCGGTGGTCCAGTTTGGTCAGTAACCTTTGTCGAAGGTGAGTTTGGTTTTGCCAAAGCGCACCTAATCTCCTGTTGCCAACACTTCATCTTTCTTGGGGACAGCCATCGTCCAAGACTTACCAAACAAGAGATCAAAAATAGTCACTTTGATGTTGCGAGTCACTTATTGGGGAGCTCGTCTGATGCTCCGATGTTACCCTTGTACCAGGTGAGGTAAGACGTCAATGTACTTGAGAGTGTGTTGATGCGTAAAATATTTCACATGCGTTCAATGAAGGCCGTTAAATACATTCCAAGATGCTGGCTTTGGTTTCGGCGTTCTCGGTGGTGAAAATATGAATGTCGCGTTCCTTTAAAATTGTGTTGGTATTCTTGGTTCAGATATGTGCCTTTGTCAGTTTGTCTTCGAAGAGGGTGACAACAAATGTGTTTTAACACCAGTTTCAGGGCTAGCAATAACTGGCTGTTCGATTTGGAAATCAAAGTTACAAGCCAGGCAAATTTGGAAAAGACGACGATGGCACAAAACAAATATTTGTCGCCACGATTTTTGGTAGCTAAATAAGAAATATAGGCTATATCGGCTTGTCATTCATGATTGATGTCTTCCACTTGAGTGCGATTTCTGGACAGGTTTCGTAGAATGGGTTTGTGTAATGTGTCTATGTCCTGTTCTAGTAACCCTCGTTGCACTTGAAATAAACGGATAATTTTCAGTCCAATGTTTGCATCACGATACAATTTCTGAACTCCTCAGTAACCTGCAGGATGAGCTTGATCTTAGCAAATGCTGGCTAACACCTTCTCCATATCTTAGTAAGTCACAAACTCTTCGCTGATGCTGCTTTGGAACATGCGAAATGGTTTTTTGGAAACGGGAGTAGAAATCGAGGGTAGTGGCGGTGGTCGTTGAGGCAATGGGATGGCTTTGGTCTTTTCTTTTTTCACTTCTAGTTTCCCTTCTTTGTGTTTCCCTTCTGTCAAAGGAGCAATGAACATTATCTTTGTAACCCACGTTTTGAGTTTCTGTTGGGGAGTGGGAGACAACAAAGACGCTTAAATATTACTAGGAATGGAGGGTCATTGAAAGAAGTCTCGTACATCATGCAATCGTGGCACAGTGTCTATCTTGACCGCTGGCTGTAATATTGGTTAAGGCCTTTTCATCAGAGCTTTAACATCTTTTAGAATAGGCTGAGCTGTTTAATTTAAAGCGTTTGATAAAAGAGTTGCAGTCATTGCAAGAGTTGACCGTACTTTTGTGATTTTTCTGTTTTGGACAAATCGTTGCGATCGATCAACGATTGCATGTCGTGTTGTAATTGTGACATCTCGTTCAAATAAGGATTGGGTGGTAAATGCGGGGTTCGTTGTTCATTTCAACGATGGAATTTCACTCATCGCTTGTAAGATACTAAAGTCAGGTTTCGTCCTTCTATCTTCCAATGGCCACGTCAGAGATCTTTGTACTCGAAAACTCACTTTTATCTTCTTATTCAATCTTCGAATGCGGGTTTAAGACTTTCTAGGAGACCCAACGTTAGGCCTAGTATTGTTTTGGCAAGAAGTCCTATCAGGGGCAAACATCCCCCGCGTTTCATCGACGACTTATTCTTGTGATGAATGGGTATTTATTTTGGACCATTTGGCGAAGAACATATCGATGTTTGGCTAAGCATTTTTTAATGTTTAGACAAAGGTATCGTGCCTTTCAAGACATTCAAACAATATTGGCACATGGTATCGATGACATTTTTGGAGGCAGTTGAATAACTTGTTTTCGCATTGGTGGAGAGGCTTCTGAGAAGGCGGACAACAACTATCAACGTTTCGTTAAACGAGGAGGATGTCGGTTCGTTTTCCTTCCGTTTGGGAATGAAGAAGAACGTTTTCTGGAGGATGACATCATTGTTTATTGGTTCCAAACATACAATGACGTCGACAACATGGCACACCGTATTTTTTTTAACTATCGCTTCGTCAAAAAGATGACGATGTGTTTTCGAAATTCGCCAAATAAACCTCCTCTTTGGTAGCTCCTCGTTTTCTTTTATTGACTACGTCTTTTCTATGGGGTGACGTCGATGATTAACAAAGTGTTATGCTAATGACGAGTCTGTCTTTTTCTTTTTCCTTTTTAGGACATAAGAACGACGATGGTAGTGGTGTGCACGTCTTTGAAGCAACATCTGTGGGTATCCAGGATCACACACGAAAAAAAAATACTCCATGGATTGAGACGTGTATTTTATCGTATTCTACTGCGAAGGTTTGAAAAATTAATTCATCCCTTTTCGTCGCTCCTCCCTTCAAGTGTTTGCTCAAGGTTTTATGCAAAGTTATTGACCATATGATCTATGCCAAAAGGTCGTGTCCTTTGATGACATCGATGTTTAGCTAAGCGTTTTTTCAATGTCTTTTACTTTTTCCTGTTTTGACAGGAGAATGACGATGGTGACAATGTGCACGTCTTTGAGGGGGCATCGTTGCATGCTCAGGAACACGGAAACAGTGATTAACGTGTTGATAGATAGCACACTCCGTGGAGGGGGTCATAACGGACTAGATTGGGACAAATACAGTAAACTCTGTTACATGCCCGAACTCTTTGGCTTTGATTTCGGAGGCAGGTTCTTTATGAGTAGCTGCCACTGCCGATTAAGAGGAGGGGGGTGTCACCGCTGCAGGAGACGTTTTAGGAGGTTTCCATTGTTTCATCAACTGAGGAAGAGCTAGTGCCAGCTTGGGTTTGGCTAGCATCAGCAGCAACGGAGAAGTGGAGGAACCTGAGGATACTGGAAGCACGGTCACCGTTGCTGAATGTCGTGGTTTGCGAATGCAAGATTTCGTTCTGGCCGAAGTACCTTTGGTTCGGATAAAATAATGTCATCTATGAGCTTTTCTTTTTCTGGGGAATTCTCTGCGACCTGATCTTGACACCATTACTCGTTTTCGTTTGGCTTCTTTTGTCTTTTTGGGAGTGGATTTGTTTTCTTCTGGAGGACTTTGGGAGCATCGGGATCACATTTGACGAGGGAACGAATGATGACACCTTTGAGAGAACCGCTACCTTCAGGTTTCAAAAGGATTTGTTTTGTTTGTTTGAGTGTCGATGCGAGGATCGGCTAGTTGTGTCAAGCCTATTTCGTGTCACTCCAAAACCGTTTGGTTTGATGTGGAATGTGAATGATTTCTTGCAGTAATTGATGTACTGTCACCGTAAACCATTGTAAGACTCCTTTGAACCTGGGTTCTAAGACGCCAGCACGTATTTATGGATTGTTTTCGCGACTGATGCAGTACAAGGCAAGAATCAATTGACGGAAAGGTGAGACTGAAGGGACGTCATGCTGATGCTGTGTGAAACACAGCCAATGTATTCCAGATTTTAGAAATTTGAATGTGGGATTTCCAGCACGTACAAATTAATTTGATGCTATTGGCAGATTTAGCTGTGCAATACCACTGTCACATATCTTTGTTTTCGGCAAAAGTGTTAGAAAAAGTTATCTAGGGGAAAAACAGAGATTTTATCGTTCGAAATTCCACGGACGATGATGCTATCTGACGCGTCGAAGGAGCTAGTGCAGTTGAAACCGCACACTTCATGGAAATGTGACACTGAAAAAAATGTTCGTTGTGGATGCTAGAAATGTGTAATAGACCGGAAGAACACGCAAGTTTCTAAAAGAACTATTACGTTTCTAATATTTATATAATCAATCACAAGACCTTTTTCGATTAGTTCATTCAAACAATCGTATACAAAATCCTAACGACTTATATATTCAATGATGTAATCATTGATTTTAGGTGTGTATGTATGTATGTATGTATGTATGTATGTATGTATGTATGTATGTATGTATGTATGTATGTATGTATGTATGTATGTATCCAAGATAATGTTTTAGAGTAAAGTTTCTTACGACAGTAAACGACACTTGTAGTATCCGTGACAAGCTTGACCCTGTTGGACTATATTTCACAAATAATATTGTCAAGTTAAATAAAATTTCCAAGCCAGAAATGCTGATTGGTATTGAGAAGAAACAAACATATTATGAATGAGAATATCCTGTGCCTCCAGTGGCTTATGTGATTTATCCGCTGAATGATAAACCTAGCGTTGATGATCTCAGACCGATGAAATAGGCAAAGCTAAATTGCATAGCTGAGCGGGATACAGAACACTTCACAAACGCGATACGTGGAAATAATTTAACGGATTTACGAAGTAAAAATATAAATGAGACAGCTATAGATACCGGAGCATGTATCAAAGACGTCGCCAAACTCGAAAAAAATATTAAGATTTTAAATAAGATTAAAGGCATTAACCGGAGAGATTTTGTACGAATCGAAATGTAAAAAAATGGAACTTCGATTGAGATCATTGATCACAACACACATGCTTGGACTTCGGATATAACAATATTTGCACGAAATCGAACTATTTAATTCTATGACTGTGATTGTTCGATTTTATCAGAAATATCAGTAAAAGCGATTATGTATCCGTGTGGCTGCTTCATTGATCCGATTGAAACTACCATCAATTTGTACGACCTATTGGAAACTCACTCCACGAAGAAACAAAACTACCTTCAATTTGTACGACCTAATGGAGACTCACTCCACAAAGAAACAAAACTACCATCAATTTGTACGACCTAATGGAGACTCAGTCCACGAAGAAACGAAACATCTTGCTTGTAAATATACCCCAGACGATGTCAGGACTGAACAATTACTGAGTGATTGTTTTACCGTTCCGTCAGTTGTCTTTTATTTCGCTCAGAAGGAAAATTTATGGACACCAACGTGGCTTGAATTTCTTGAATATATATATATATATATATATATATATATATATATATATATATATATATATATATATATATAATACAGTTTTGGAGAATACGGACACGGCGGACTGTGGAATACTAAAAAAATATTAAAGGATGTTACCTCGGTTGATCTGTTTGCGTGTTATCCCGGAAGTTTTCTTGAAATAGGAGAGTGATCTGCATATTTTAAAAGAGTTTTAGATCCAACACACGAGATGACCAGAGTTGCGATAAACGGACCCTTACCAGATTTTGACTTCACCGGATTTGCTCGTATTGAGTCATTTGAGTTTGCACCAACAAACCTTAATTCGAATGTCGCTGTTTAGTTTCGAAAACATCTTAGTGTACGTCTTATTACAATATGTGCTTGATGTCAAACTGTTAATATCTTTGATTCTAAGTGAAACAATTATGTCATATCGTCTGCAGAAACAAGTTTGGTTACCACAAAAAAGGAGATATGATAAAAAAAAAATATCCTGAGAATAAAATCACAAAATATATTGGCAGAAAAATAATTGGTTAATTTACACAAGGAGGGTAATATGATCATAAAAATTTCACAAGATTAATTAAAGACGACGCTGATTCAATTTTAGTATTGCTGATACAACGGAGAGAAACACATTTATCACTCGAAGTAATGTTAACTTATCGGATGGAAGTAAATTAGGTACAATTGTGAGGTACCGCGGTTTACTCTTTTAAGATTTTCAATGCTTGCTTCCGTTTTGATAAATTTATTATCGATGACAAATAGATTCCTGATTTCACTGTTAAGTCGCCGCCACCGATTCATTCAATTTGCAATTTTTAAAAAAATACAGGATTGCTTGAACAATCACATATTGCCACTGATGCAACATGCGACCAATGTAGAATAAAGCATGAAATGATAATTGGTGTTTCTGCATCTGCCGACGCTGAAATCAAGGATATTTATTACCAAAATAATCAAATATCAGAAAAATCAGTATATGATCCTATGTCCAGACTTAAGACTTATCATATCAATGGACTGGAAACAGTTGTTATTTTCGACACCTACATAAACTCGTCAGAGAAATAAACGAACGAGGAGTTAAATATCGTACTTATCACAGCTTCGTCCAAAGGGAGATAAGTGGACCTTATCACAGCTTCTTCCGAAGGGAGATAAGTGGACTCCTGAACAAACGGGTGAAAAATATATTCCAAAGATTATTATCTGGGATGAAATATTTATAGTATCGCTGGAGATATTTGAAATATTTCTTGATTGGTTGTTGAAAAAAAATACGTCTGTGATAATGTGTGGCCATCATGGTCAAGCGCCGTCTTTTTTTTTTGGGATTAACTCCGAATGAATGGCTGAACAAATTCGTAGATTATTATTAGGAGACAACTTGTGATCGTAGAACGCTTGGTCCGGAATTGGATAAACTTAATTAATTAATCAGACTACAACCAGATAAAGTTCATTGCGAAATAATGCGTCAGATAATTTAATTTCAGGAACTCGTCTGAATGATTTTATGAATATGTGGAGACCAATTTGATAATTGCAAGTAGAAAGACAGTTAGTTTATGATACACTTCAACAATAATTATTGCTATTACATAACGTAAAGTTTTCAATCTGCCTGTACCACTCTGTTATCGTCTAGCAGATACTCGACAGCAAAATATCGACTTTGAAATTCGAGGTTGCGTTAGTAAACAAAATCGTGTGTTAAATCACATTGGTTAAGTTACTGTGAATGATGTTGAGAGCGTGTTAACGATGGACAAATCTTCTTGGATGCAAGGGTATGCTATAACGATTCATTTGACACAAGAACTATCTATTTCAGATACTAATATTTGGATTGTTGATGATCGTATTGAGTGGTAAAACTGAGTTTATCTATCCAAGTCTCAAGTCAGAAGAATATATCAGCTGCGAAGAGTTAACAAACAATTCACAGAAGATATTAATCAAACTCAGAAAATCAATGATGACGTAGTAAGAAACAAATTAGTTAGCTATAAACAATGTGACAAAAAACGCGACTTTGATCTTGATGATGAATGTATCAGGAGACTGAAACAACTGAAACAACAACATAATTAACAACAACATAAGAAACAACAACGTAATAATCAGTGTGCTAGCTCTAACTCAGTAATGTTGTGGCACAATTCAAATACTAATCCAAGACAGTTTACCGAAGATAGAATTGATAGCAGTCATGGTCACACACGCAAAAATGTTATGCTGATAAACAATCTATCTGTAGCTCATTATCTTAAAATGCAATCTACACTCATGGACGAAAGTTTGATATATAATATGTTAAATGCAATCTACACTCATGGACAAAAGTTTGATATATAATATGATAAATGCAATCTACACTCATGGACAAAAGTTTGATATATAATATGATAAATGCAATCTACACTCATGGACAAAAGTTTGATATATAATATGATAAATGCAATCTACACTCATGGACAAAAGTTTGATATATAATATGATAAATACAATCTGCAGTCACGGACAAACCTTATACACACGATACAGTCATTCTCAACAGCAGTCAACTATCGTATTGCCATGGGTTTAGTCATTATCTCGAATTATTAGTTGTTGTTTTTTATTTAGGGACTTTTTGGGGAGAGGGTGCTTAACGCCGCTAACACTTGTTTTGTTGTAGTAACACTTTGTTGGGTACTTATATATTGCCATGTAAACTGTTCCATATTATTGCATATTGGGTGAGCGTCTGTGTAACGGTAGTGTAACCTATCATTTGTAGTCGACTCGGTAGAGTTAACATTTGGACTGGTGAGTATGTCTTCTACATATTAGCTTTCACACCCCTAGATCATTTTGAGATCGCCTAATTCTATTCATTGTATGAGTTGAATAACTTTGATAAACATCATAGTTGGATCAGTCGATGTTTCATAATCATCGCTGTATCTGTAAGATCGAGAATCATGGCGGTAATGTGTGTGTGTGTGTGTGTGTGTGTGTGTGTGTGTGTGTGTGTGTGTGTGTGTGTGTGTGTGTGTGTGTGTGTGTGTGTGAATAACATGTAAATTTGGAATATGTGTAAAGGGATCTCAATATCTTGTATATTTGATATGTGTGTGCAGGAATCTCAAGAGAATGTATATTTCGTGTGTGTATGGGATTTATAGAAAATCAAAATCTTTGAAATTTGAGTTCAATTTTGAGATCGCCTAATTCTATTCATTCTATGAGTTGAATAACTTTGATAAACATCATAGTTGGATCAGTCGATGTTTCATAATCATCGCTGTATCTGTAAGATCGAGAATCATGGCGGTAATGTGTGTGTGTGTGTGTGTGTGTGTGTGTGTGTGTGTGTGTGTGTGTGTGAATAACATGTAAATTTGGAATATGTGTAAAGGGATCTCAATATCTTGTATATTTGATATGTGTGTGCAGGAATCTCAAGAGAATGTATATTTCGTGTGTGTATGGGATTTATAGAAAATCAAAATCTTTGAAATTTGAGTTCAATTTGTGTGCTCAGGCAGTTTCGTAATTATGAGGCAGGACAAGACGGTTACAAAGACCACTTTTGTTTTGTGTGCAGTACGCACAGACTTCAAGAGGCATATTAAATGCAGAGAGATGTTTGTTTTTAATAGAAAATTTCTACTAATGTAGTGAAAACTTGAAAGAAGACGTGATTTCGCTGTCTATGTATAAAAGGCTGTATTTACAATTTATCTGTCTTGAATTTTGTTTTGGTGCCATTTTGCTAAAGGTTAAACAACAACCTGGTTAAGGCTGAATGGCAGACCAACGTAGAACTTTAGAATTCAGAATTAAAGCACATCAATAAGATTCAGCTTCTTTGATCATCGATGTTACAGCTTATTATTTTTGTGTGCGGTATGCAGTTCATTTCAAAAAAAAGAAAAATTATTCATGATTTTTTAACATAACTTTAAGGGAAGCTACCCTTGCATAACTAGTTTATATTTGAAATTGATTACCTCCCTTGTCATGACGACTCTCTGAGTTGCACCTTTTCAGAATTTAATGTGCACATGAATCTAAAATAGTGCGTGTTTATGGTATTTATATTCGTGCAGACAAAGTTGCATACAAATTTACAACATTTTAAAATAAGACCATGATACTATATTTCAAATATGGCTGTAAAGTCTTCGATTAAAAGAGGTTTCCCTAAATAAGGTATTTGGTTGATTAATACATTTTCCTTAAAACGAGGCTCAGTGGTTAGCAACCTGGACTCCTACGCAGAAGTACCCATATTAATTGCAGAACAAGCTGGGTAAATACTTTAATACATTTTTAAAAGTGCTACAAGGACTATCATTGATAATATATTGTCTTACTTGGTGACGACACCTAGCACGTGGACTTAGATGTCTTAGCTCATACAGACCTGACTAACTTGGATTAGGTTCGTATGGTCTAACTGTACACATGGATTACGTCCGCACAAGGTTAAATGCACCTATGAACTATGCTTATACATGTCTAAGGTAAAAGTCCTACCCGTCATGTAGGCGATAAGTAAGATATATTTCCTTCATGAGTGTCATTTTTATAAAATGAAAAATGAATTTGATTTCACATACGTTTATAGAATAAGTATTCACTTAGTTTGGACCCTCATACATCTATACGCCTTGGCATGTCATTGCATACACGCCACGAAAAATATTTGGACCAAATCAACCTAAAGGTGTGATCCAGTATTAACCAGAATAAGTGTAGCGAGATGTCATTTTAAAATTAAAGCTCTTCGTGTTGAACAAGAAATATGTTGCACTTCCATTGGTTACAATTAGACTCGACATCCTCATCATTCGATGTTAGTTCCTGGCTACCATGGTGATAGCCAATACTAATTCTGGAACTTGTTTGCTGATATTTAAGGATTTAAATATAATTTGGTTAAATTACATTAATATCAATTTTAGAACACAAATTAATATTTAGTTAAAGACGAAAAAATGAGTCAACGTGACTTCTTTGACATGCACTTTGTACAGACCAGCCATCTGTACCCACGGACAACACTCACACATGTTAGAATGTATTCAGTTATTCCCATTCACCCAGACCTAAATGTATCCACCTGTAGCATGTACATAGCTCACAGAAGCTTAACAGTCACCGACTGTACCCATGAACTACTCTCGCACGTATACGTGTGAGGTGTTACCCTATAGCACACAACCATTGGATATATTCTGACAACCGGGTGCAGGTAGTTCTTCAGGAATTCCTGTTTGCATACACCGTGCACACAGCCTTGCTGAAGGCAAGGAGGTGAAAGTAGTTAGACAGGAATTCGCCAGTGTTTAAACACTGTGCAAACGAAGATATGTGGCTCCATATTTTCCTTTGAGGCCTTTGGTGGTTTCAATATCAGGGCACACTGTACGAATTCATGGAGCTTAACTATGATGTGTGTGTGTGTGTGTGTGTGTGTGTGTGTGTGTGTATGTGTGTGTGTGTGTGATTAGGATTTTTAACGTAGCTTTAACACTTTTTCAGTCATATCACTACGACGTCTACAGTGAGGCAGTTTTTAGTGATGTCTAGCACTGGGCATCATGCCGCAGACATGTAACATGATGTCCCACCCAGTCACATTTATGCTGACACCAGTCCTAACACTAGCCATTGAATGCTGAGCGAGGCAGCTGTAAATACTATTTTTGTAAGTCTTTGGTATGACTCATACGGGGATCGAACCAACGACCTCCCACTTCCGCAGCGGACGTTCTAACCACTAGGCCATATGAGCAGTTAACTACAACTTCTACAGCGGGTTCTGTGAGAAAGCTTGCCAGTAACTTCTCGTGGGTCGGTGGTTCTATCCGGGTGTTTTCCAGGGTTCTTCTTCCACCATTAATACTGGCCGCCATGTATAGATTATCGTGTGCTGAAAATGGCATTAAACCCTGCAGCAACAACAACAGCATTCTCACCTTTTCTCAATGTTTCGTATTTTGTCTGCTTGATGTCTCCGTCCTCATTGGTTGATCAGACGGTATACAGCCATGGTCCCCGCTCTTTATTTCCAGCAGATGTCCAGCCGACAGCCCTGCGTAAATCTGTATGCATGCAATGCGTAGAAAAGGCTGTTGTAGAAATGACAACAAGTCTTAAACTTAACTTCATCTTACATATAAGTCGACATTTACACCGTATGTATGTCCTTACATCATACAGTCTCCATCTCTAATTAAATAACTGGGACATCCAACACATTGCCCGTTCGACCATTTGTTGCATCTCGCGGTCTCAATGACATCATAAGCTTGAGCTGATGCGTTTGTCGAGAAAGGTCTAAACTACGTCTCTCGTCATTTGCAATAATTGGCAGCTGCTATGCCTAAATATTTCTTGCAAAATATAGATATTTTAAAATGTCATTTTGGGTGCTTATTACTGAGGAATGGAAATATAGATGTTTTAAAATGTTATTTTAGGGACTTATTACTGGGGGAGGGAAATATAGATGCTTTAAAATGTTATTTTAGGGACTTATTACTGGGGGAGGGAAATATAGATACTTTTAAATGTTATTTTGTAGACGTATTACTGGGGTAGGGAAATATAGATGCTTTAAAATGTCATTTTGGGGACTTATTACTGGGGGAGAGAAATATAGATGCTTTTAAATGTCATTTGAGGACTTGTTACTGTGGGAGGAAGATATAGATGCTTTTAAATGCCATTTGAGGACTTATTACTGGAGGAGGGACATATAGATGCTTTTAAATTTCATATGAGGACTTATAACTGGGGGAGGGACATACAGATGCTTTTAAATGTCATTTTGGGGACTTATCACTGGGGGGAGTGACATATTAAATGTTTCTGTGGGGACTACTGGGGGAGGGAAACATAGATGTTTTTAAATGTCATTTGCGGACTTATTACTGGGGTAGGGAGGTTCGTTGAGAGTATTTTGATACCATGTAATTTTGTTTCAACATATCCTGCAATGTTTCAAAAACAAAGAATCTATAAGAAAGATACGTCACAACTGTAATCAAACTTTAGGCTGTAAAACTGAAGTTGTGAAAATCCGTTTATATCACCGGAGTCTTGAAGCACCCAAATGCTCTTGCTTTCATTCAGTTCTACAGCACAGTGCGTGTACTGTTTTTGGTTTTTTTTTTTTCTTTTCTTGCGTGGGGTATAATTATTTTGAAGAAAGACAGCACGAACCTAGCACATCTCATCGCATGATTACACTATGCATTTTTCTTCCGAGTAGGACGATCAAATCACTGAACCACTGCGGCTACCACTGAATTAGGTAATAATTAATGTGTAATATTTTATTTATCGCATGTGCTATTCAGGGACGTCATATACATTTTTCGGGGGTTTGGGGGAAACTTGACGGGCTTGTTAGTTTTCGTATATAAGCTACAGCAATTTTACAGCACATGCAAATTTGTTTGGGGGTGGGGTGGGGGGCGGCGGGGCAAATGTCCCTCTTCTATTTCCAAATTACGTCCCTGGTGTTATTGCCATCAAATGTGTGTTACACTTGTTGAGTTAAAAAATGACAGCGCGTTTGTTAGCTGCCTGTCTGCAGAAAATATGATGACTTCTGTATGGCAGTCCGATCTCTTGTCTTTCTGGTTTAAAAATACGTTTTGTTTTAATGCTAACACGCCATTTAGAAAACACACATACTTATTCAATAATTTTGATTCAGGCCACAGCATTTATAAAAATAACAAAGACAAAATCTCGTGTTATAAATATTTGTGTCATATAAACATTACTATTCCATACCTCCAATAACCACAACTAATCTTTCCTAGCTATGATGAGTCGTAAAATATCTTGCAAGAATGCAACATGCTTTAATACATACAACGTGCGAAAAGTGTCTCATTTCAAGTTACTGGAATCAAACACAGGTATAAAATATTTCCAACCACTTAATGACAAGTCAGAATTGGTGACCTTTTTGACATGGAATTAAGGATAAATAGATGACATATTCGTGCAGTGGTCAATAAATCGTCTTCACACACTCTTGCTACTATAACATCCGGGCTATTATTGCATTCTATCAGTGTTGATTCGCATAATTACGACCATCCGGGATAAAAATTGAGGAATCTGAATTTCAGTGCTAATGTGTAATACAACCTGTCTACCTTTATGAGTATATATGAATAAAGAAAATGGTATTACGTTTCGAAATATATCACTTGCTGCATTACTCACATGATAAATGAGCAATTCCTTTCTTTGTATCTCTCACTTAAGAAGTCGATATTAAACTTTTAAAAAAAATATAAGTAGTTCTTTTTACATCAAATGATCCACATAAACTCATTTTACTGCGTACGCCCAGTGCTAGCTTTGCTGTTAGAGTTTGCTTTTGAAGTCGTCTATGATTTACTGCAAACCTATTTTGACGTAGTTGGCAGTGTAACTACAAGTTCGCTGCGAGGCGGTTTGGACACCTTTCCTTGAAACATTACAAATAAAGGAGACCATATAACTTGTAAAGTGGACTTGAATTATATTCCTTCCCTCTCTTACATTGCTCTTAATTATTTTTAAAAGTTACCTAGGTCGTAAGGCAATATTTTTGAGTTGAGGGTGATGAGGGCATAATAGTACAATAAATTATTTTAAAAAAATGTATTTTATGGAAAACATGTAGTGCAGGAAGTGAAAAGATTTTGCAAAAATGTTTTAAATTATACACTCATCTTTCACATTCTGAACAGGTTGAATTTTGCAAGCTGTAGTTAAACGTTTCGATCATTGCCCGAAAGAGCTCCAACAAGGATGCTGTACAATAGGTACATCATCATTTGGTTAATTGTATACCACTACCATCATTTTTTGGTTACTTATATACCAGTTCTTGCATCATTTGGTTACTTGTGTGCCGTTGCCAGCATCACGTGGTTAATTGTGTGTCACTACCCTCATCCTTTAGTTATTTGTATACCAGTACACCATAATTTGGTTACTTGTATCCTTACAGCTATATCGACTTCCTTAATTCCTGCTTCAATTAGAAATGAAAGACCTATACGCGGAATATTATTTAAAACTCTCCTGAAAACTATCTCCACATTGACATGATAATATAAATAACACTAAGACACACTCCCTATGGCACTGCTTGACGTTAGAGGAAATGCACTGTTTTGGTAAGTTATTTTGTTTGTTGTTGCTGTTGTTGTTGTTGTGTTTAACACCATTTCTTAGCACACGATAGGTTATACATGGGGGTCAGTATTTATGGTGGAGGACGAACCAGGGAAAAACGGGAAAGAACCGCCGACCCACGAGAAGCTGCAGGCAAGCTTTCTCACATACACACATTTTTCGAATCTGGGACTCGAACCCAGAGGTGAGATGGCAGTGACCCTTAACGGCGAGCGCTTTGGACCACTCGGCCACTTGTGGACCCTTATTTGGCTTGTAAAAATCATAGAAGAGGGGGTGTATAAATCCATTAGGATAAATATAAATATTGCATTAATTGGAAGCCACTCCTTAAAAATATAAGAAAAAATTTTGTAGTAATATTTGTCGTTAAAATATACAATTTCAATCTTCGCACAGAGGAAAATCAAATTACAGATATTATTATTTTAAAAAAATTTAAAAACTTCACTTCCAAGTATTTTTTCACTTCACGGTTTTGACGAGTAGAAAACGAAGAGTTCCGTTAGATCTGTTTGGATTATTTGTTATCAGCATTTGAAAATGGACATTTTGTTAACATTACTAATATATAACACTTATTTTATGAAGATTTTTGCACCTTGTTCATTCTTATTTTAACATGAAAAAACGGCTAGTGGCATTTCCATCAGACTTTTACAGTGTGTGTATATATGTGTATGCTTTGATCTATATATATATATATATATATATATATATATATATATATATATATATATATATATATATATATATATATATATATATGTATATATATATATATATATATATATATATATATATATATATATATATATATATATATATATATATATATATGTATACTGTGTATTTAACTTATCAATGGTTGTTGATTGCCCTTTAAGCTACCGGTAATACAGTATGTTTAGATAGCTTGCTTTTGTTTGTATTTACAATGTATAAATAAGTTGTTTGCTGATAAAGGTCTAGCCCTATTTGCAAAACCTAGAATATTCTAGAAACGAACTTTTGACCTACCTCCTGGTCATTTTATTGTGTATTAGGCTTCTATATAAGCTTGCCGTAAACTAAATTATTCAATCCTATTTTGATATCACTTTGTGGAATCACGTTCAGTTGTGTTCTATTATAATGTGAAAAGAGAACACTTTGTTAAAATTATTCTTTGAAACTATAGTGCTTATTGGCCATTCAGAAAAAAACATTTGGGGTTTATTGTAAATTCATTCAAAGACATTTTGGATTATATCATTATGATGTATGAAGACTGTTGTTAAATCGATCTTTTCAAGGCTATTACATAAGTTTATTCAGCAGCTGAATCTAGTCAGAACACTATACTTTTGGACATATTACTTAGTTAATATAAATGTAATTATATGCCTAGAGTTAGTTATCATCAATGTAATTATATGCCTAGAGTTAGTTATCATCAATGGAATTATATGCCAAGAGTTAGGTATCATCAATGTAATTATATGCCTAGAGTTAGTTATCATCAATGGAATTATATGCCTAGAGTTAGTTATCATCAATGGAATTATACGCCAAGAGTTAGTTATCATCAATGTAATTATATGCCTAGAGTTAGTTATCATCAATGTAATTATATGCCTAGAGTTAGTTATCATCAATGTAATTATATGCCTAGAGTTAGTTATCATCAATGTAATTATATGCATATAGTTAGTTATCATCAATGTAATTATATGCCTAGAGTTAGTTATCATCAATGGAATTATATGCCTAGAGTTAGTTATCATCAATGTAATTATATACATAGTTAGTTACCATCAATGTAAAGATATGCATAGAGTTAGTTATCAATATAATTATATGCATAGAGTTAGTTATCATCAATGTAATTATATGCATATAGTTAGTTATCATCAATGTAATTATTTGCCTATAGTTAGCTATCATCAATGTAATTATATGCATATAGTCAGTTATCATCAATGTAGTTATTTGCCTATATTTAGTTATCATCAATGTAATTATATGCATATAATTAGTTATCATCAATGTAATGTGTTGTCTAGAGTTAGCTAAATATGAAAGTAATATTCTGCCAAGAGTCAGTTATCATTAAAGTAAAAACCAAAGTAGTATTAAGAATCGAAGCCAATTTTATGAGAATATGGAAGAATATATTTTCATTGTACTTCACTTCATCCTACCTACATTCCCAATCCGGGAGATGCAATATATGTGAAATACCGATTGAAGAATGTTACCAGTCAAATACCATCATATCGATGTATTAATTTCGATAGCATACTTTGAGTTGCGTCCCTTTACCTCCCCCCCCCCCCTTTTCAAATCATATATGTCATGTGACACATTCTTCGTTAAGTCTTGTAAATTGATGAAGATATGTCGATGTTATTATTTTAAGTTCCAGTTGTGGCCTTGTGATAAAGTGTGGGCTAACATTAGAGAATAAAGCGAACTTATTGGAAAGTACACTATTTAATGCTGACATGGGAATATGACAATGTCGGAATAATCTATTTTCTAGGTGCATGAGACCTTGATTGTCAATAATCTTCGTATATTGCATACGACATAACTATGTATGTATGTATGTATGTATGTATGTGCATGTATGTATGTATGTGTGTGTGTGTGTGTGTGTGTGTGTGCGCGTGCGTGTATATATGGATATATGCATGCATGTGTGTGTGTGTCTTGACGGCACATCAACATAAAACTGGTTATATAGTGCCGATTAAATGCCGAATTCTCCAAGTGAAATACCTGGAAAATAATTTTAACAAGAAACATATGTGTCGCATAAAAATGGTTTAATCATAGGAAGTACATAAATATTTGTGTTCAGAGTTACATTAAGATCTATAATGATAAACAACCGAAAACAACTAAAATATAGAATCAGTTGCTATGAAATCCATTGGCGAAAATACATCTTTTACATACCGAAACGTGCATGTACATGCATTCAAATATGAATGCATCTACTGGACGTGTACACAATAGTGTAGTCAGAATGTTGTATATTCTCTCAGTGATGTACCGTTCGCCCTCTTATTTTCTTTTAGTCCTGAGACAATTTCAGAGCTGTTGCTATTTTCTAAAACCATCACGAATTTGTCTCTTTCGGCAGCCGTCTGAGAAATACACGGTTTTCCCAACATAACAACTAGTAACAGGTTGCACTCTTGTTGAAGTATAAGCATATTTTATAAAGGGTGCATGCCCGCTACTGTAACACATTGTTCTGCGAGATTCAAATTATCGGATGATACGAGATTCAATATAATGTTGCGAAACGTTGAACGCTAGTTCTATCAATACTAGGTATGGTGATTTCACATCGCCTGGGGACATTGCATAATTAATTAAGTTTTGATAATTTAGTCCTTGAGATATCTTGTACTGGCCTTATTAAAGCTTGACGGCTTTTCTCTTTTTAATTGGAATCAATAAAAATGCGCTACGTTACTTGCCAATTAGAACATCCGATCTAGGTCTTGCGTCAAGATTTGTTTAAATTTTTTTTTTTAAAAAACCCATAAGAGATGTTTTCCTTTGTTTTAAATTAAATCTTACTAAAGAAAGAAATTTTAAGGATTGTGTTTTTACCGATAATATTAACTAAAATTCATTTTTAGGAACATGCATCATTGTTACTTACAAATATGTACGACTTTATTGTGATGGTATGTATATATAATACAACTGAGTCTGTTATCAGTCAAAATGAAAATAAATTATTAAAATTCAGGGACATAGGAACTGTGTGAACACGCATGTGTGTGCATTGAAAACTGAAGGAAAAGGTCTTGAGAATCAAACTCACTATAATTAATATAAATATTTTTGATAAAACAATCTCTCATAATCGGTGAGCTGCCTAGAAGCGTTATCCACTGTAATGTGATCCCTGAAGAATTATAAATGAAAAATGAACCTGTATTTATAAACCACCTGTATCTGAAGGCTTCATTGTCATGAATATATATATATATATATATATATATATATATATATATATATATATATATATATATATATATATATATATATATATATATATGCCATAGTGTAATATATTATCTTACATGGAGGTTTGACGCTTCGTCGTGTCTTCAAATGACCTTGTATATGCTACACCAATTTCATGTATTCGACAAAGTATCAAATATCAGCATCCTGCATGAGTCGTACTAGCTACAATAAGGGACAATAGTCAAACACCCTAGACAAACTAGTTCATGGTCTATATCCGACAGGAAATGTGTCATAGGAACTAAAGCTGTCTCGCTGTCAAACACGTGTGAATAACACATTGAAATTTAGTATATTTACTTTCTTCTTTCGTGTGTCAATGCGTGATCATGTTTAAATACCATGGATAGACTACTGTGTAAGAGTTCATAAATTCCTCTAAACGGAAAAGTTCACTTCCTTCTAAAGACAGGCATATCTCTAAATAAGGCTTTTATTTATGGATGTCGCCAGATTGGAGACATGTGAACATAACTGGGTTGTCAATAAAACGCTGGGTTGGTGTGTTCAATCAGACAGTGTTTGCAATATTTTTTAACCGTCCGGTAGGCATTTACGCTCAGATGACACTCTTGTATAATTAATTGCTGAAGACCTCGACAGTAATACGCTATAGTCATTACTCCCCTGTCTGTGATTCCATCACATGATTTTACACTCAGTTTCTTCAGCTGTTGACAATGCTGAGCAAGGAGAAATAAACCTTCGTCTGTGATATCGCATTTCCCAACGTCCAGGGACTTCAACCGTGAACAGTTTCTGGCAAGGGTATCTAGAGAGTCATCCGAGACCGCCTCGCAGCCTCGTACATTTAGATACCTTAACTTCCGGCACCCCCTCGCCACTTGGATAATTCCTACGTCAGACACTTTGTCACATTTTGCCACGCTGAGATAGCGAAGGCTGTCTTTGAGCTTTGCAAGTTCACTAATGCCATAGTCTGTGATCTTTTTACAATCACTAATACTGAGCTCTTTGAGGCAATAACAGTTGTTGGCAATCGCCTGTACACCGGCATCACCGATCCGAACACAGCGTCTGAGATAAAGAAACTGTAACTGGGAACAATACGTGGCAATTGCTGTTAGTCCATCGTTCTCGAGGGCATAGCAATCTGTCATGTCAAGATGGCGGAGGTAGACTTGGCGCAAGTGGTGTGCTGAGGCCTGCATCAGGATGCTGTCTGTCAGTCGGATGCACGTGATACACGGACAACCTGAAAAGATAAATACATAATCCATGCACTTGATTTCACAATACCAACAAGTGACAAAGATATCCTGAACAAATAATACCATGAACGAAGATTGAATTGTATCGAGTCCAACACGTATTCAGGGGAATTCATATAGCTTCGATTGATACGACTGATATCAGAAAAGTATTAACATATTCAACGTTTCAACGTGGCATTCCCGAATCTAGTTTCATAAATGTCATATCAACGGCAATACTGTATGAGTTCTTTTATTTATATAACGGAGGTGGTTTCGCTATGTTAAGTATTTCACTGTAAAACTGACAGGCTAAACTTTACTGTGCAATGCTCTTATTTTCCTTCATATAAGAATCAGAGGAAAAGATCGACCGATCTTGGGAAGGTACAGGGTCATACTGATTATCACACCCTGTCTACAGTATCAAGTGGTTTTGAGTCCTAATGAGATACTATTACACTCCGGCAAGTACGTGAAATTTCAATTAGGCTGAAGGGCAGTCATATTTCTTTACATTCAATCATGCTAAATTTTCCACGTAATGAATTAATCCCATCATGAAATTTTACCTTTGCGATAATCAATCTTGACGCGACGCGTTATCTTTGCAAGATCAGACCAACGCTTTTGAAATAATCTCAAATGTAAATGCCTGTCTTGTAACATTATAGTATCAGGGAAAACTTTATCGTCCCTCGTGCATGTTTGTATAGAAGTGCGTTTATTCAATGTATAGCTAAAGGTTTCTATTTTATAAACGTGTTTCAAAATGTTTGCTATTAACTGTATAATAATTTGAAAGCAATGAGAAGTTAACATTATGTGTTTGGTTAGGTCCCGTAAAGAAGGGTTTGCAAATTGCGGCCATTATGAATGTGGGTAATGTGGATGGTGTCGTGCTGGTTTAATAATTTAAAAAACCAGTCATCTTGCTTCGAAAAGCTGTAATTCTCCATACGTTTTTAAAGAAATTTTTTAAAGATACTGATGTTTACTTCAGGGAACGTAGCTGCTGGATTTTGTTTCAATGGGAACACACGGCTGTTTCCGTAAATACTCCAAGGTTAATGCCGGCTTATGTAAATCGCCGAGTCGTTACGACTGACAGTTAAACGTCCGTACATTATTGCAAAAGTAATAAAGTATGAAAAGCACGATCACTACTTTATCGTAAGATCATGCAACTGTTGAGTTCCCACTATGGACCAATCACACGACTTTTCTAATTCGACATGGTTCATGATTGGTCACAGCAAATTTCAACCTCAAGCTCAAGAGTTGAATGGTTTTCTGACTTGCCTCTTACACTTTTACGCTTTAGTCGTCGGATTCAAAAAAGACAAAATAACTTTTGTTTTCGTATGTTCATATTGTTTGATATGTGAGATAATTAAAAACAGATCCGCCATGTTCTTTGCCTTCATATTAAATGTATAATTTAATGCCATTGATAACACATTGCGTCATCTCATTCGATTTAGCGGGATGAAAATTACAGCATTATTGCTGTTTTTACTACATCTTGGAATAACGGTCTATATTATAGTGTATCTTACTCATCAGTGGTTTCTTTTCTTCAGTTTTGCATTTTCTTTTTAACTGTATACATTCTTAATGGTATAACTCTGCTGTATATCTACATTTATTTTAATTTGAATGCATCGGCTGTGATACTCCATGTTACATATGTAGCAAGGCTTGTGATAACTTGAGATATCTCATGTGACATAAGTAGCAAGGCTTGTGATAACTTGAGATATCTCATGTAACATAAGTAGCAAGGCTTGTGATAACTTGAGATATCTCATGTAACATAAGTAGCAAGGCTTGTGATAACTTCAGATATCTCATGTAACATATGTAGCAATTCTTTAGACAATCTGGAACACAAAACAATGGCATAGTTTAGACTCGTGTACTGATATCACGTAACTTTAACTTTTATTGCATCTTTAACTTACATTCTCACTGTCTAATCTAAAGCAAGAATTTTCAGGAGTCTTACTCCACCATCAACAAATAAAACTTTAAATATTATGTAGGAATTGCTAGATGTTGGTCAGATTAATATAACAAAAAGTTTTGTGATTTTAAAAATGTGCAATTGGTATGAATATCTTGGATTTTTCAGAATGAATTTAGAAACATGAGCGTGCTTAACATAGGTATGCATACTAACATTTATATTTCCTTATCATCTCTCAAGGTACGCATGTCATTCACCATTATTATTTTAAAGTAATATTTTCATATAAATCCATTGGCGGGTCTTGCTACACGAACCATATACTGAACCGCATAATCTGGTCGATTGGAGAACGAGAGGGAGAAAATTAGTTTTCTGAGAAAGAAAAATCCACCTGATTCATAATAGATTAGGATAAATTCTCATTTTACAGGATGTCGTTATGGAAGATATTCGATTCCATCCTTAAAATAATAACTTGCCACATTGTAGACGAAATAAACAATAAACTTCATACAGACTCACGTGATTCGATAAGAGGGAGTAACTGACTCATAAAACACGCATATTCACTGAAACAAAGGTTTGCAACTATTACATGCCTCAGTGAAAAGCTTTGAAATTGAATTGTTTGAGGATATAGAAAACGCCATTTCACATGCACGATGCCAGTTTTTTTAAATTAACGACATCACGTTCAGATGAATGACGTAAATGTCGTGCACTGTTTGTATAGTCTATTGTGGGTACTACGGTACGAACGAACTTGTGATAAATACGTACTACATCCGCCATCGCAGTATCCAATAATATGGATATTATAATTTATAATTATATGCTCCCATTTATTAAAGAATACATTTTTCCCCATAAAATTAAGGAGAATACAATTAAGAAATATTGTATTAAATAGTTTTATAACTGACGTGACGTAATTTTACGTTTTGCTATGATGTCATGTTATGTAGGATAATGCATTGCATCTAACGTATGCTTAACCGAATCAGATAAGTGCTTGACTGCGTACGCTATGAGCATAACAGAGTTTAATAAATGCTTAACAGAATTCTATAAGTGCTTGACAGTGTCCAATAAATGCTTGAAAATGTCAAATAGGTGCTAGACAAGGTACAATAAGTGTAGAACTTACTTAACTATGAAAGGCAATGGAGTTTAGTTGCATGCAAATGAAGTATTTTAGTGATTCCAAAACAGTCGATAAATCATTCTTAAAATTTTTAAATTCAAACAATAACTCCACCCCATCAAGCCGTAATCGTAAACGGAAAGACCCCAATCTTAAAAATTCCCCTCTTGAATTGACGTTATAGACTTACCAATGAAATCAATATTATAAAAGGAGTTTTTACAGCTTTGTTTGGAAGTGGAATTATACCGATTTTCATAAGAAATCACCAGTTTATCAAAGGAACTTTATGTTTCGATTTCGAACGTGGATGTGGATTTACATACATTGTTTTGAGGACTTCGACAATTTCTAAAATGATCTTTTCCTCTAAGTTTCTCTTTAAAAGTGGACTTAATTTACTTAATAAATCCTCAATTTATTTATAAATGGAGAGAAATCACGAGGGAAGATATACGTTTATATTTATTGGAAATACTAAGAAATATTCCTCATGCATACATTTAAGTCCTGAGGAAGATAATAGCATCTTTTGTGACAGACCTCTTGCAAATTTTCGCATGAGCAGAGATGGGTTGAGGTTGGGTGGGTGTAGAGAGAAATACTGTACCTGAAACGTCGAGGTATTCCAAATTAACACAGTACGATACCACTTCAAAAAGTGCATTGTTAGAAATATTAGAACATCCCTGTATCTCCAAATGCCTGAGTTCAGGACACCTCTTGGCAATTAAGCGAAGTCCTTTATCTGTCAACCTTTCACAACCGTTTAGAATAATTCGTTCCACAATAACACACACTGTTGGAGTATTATAACTAAGCCGTTTAGTCAAATATTTCATTGCCTTATCAGTGTCCAATGTTTCATCGTTTATGACTATTCGTTTCCATAACCACGGGTCCCATGCCAAGCGATACCATCTTTGACAAACACGAGAGCATTTGCATATTTGGTCTGTTGGCAAGTTTGAGAAAATATTCACGATAACGTCATCCGTTAATAAATCGAACGGAGACGGTCTAATATGTCTGGCTTTTCCTTTGCTTGAGGTTAACATTAGCTTTTCCGTATCCTGAAGATCTAATTGGCTGAATTTCGAACTGATGTGATTCATTTTTTGGGACTCCAAATGGTGATATTCAGGATGCGGATTTTCTGAATGGCTATAGTCCGAATGAGGCGAGTTTTTCTGTTCAATATATTTTGGAGCATGTCCATTTTGAACCACAGAAGTGAAATTGTTAACACTCCTATCTCTATTAGCCTTGTTTTGTTGAGCTATTTTCGCTCCCGGAGTATATGCCCAGGGGAACTTCCCCTCACCCAGTCTTTTGTGGATATATGGTCTGTCAGTGGACGAATCAGAAAACTGCCTGTCGAATGATGAATCGGATAATCTCTGATCCGTTGAGGACAGCGATAAGTTATCGCCCTTGAATGTGGACATTTTACAGGAAGACGGATTATAACTGGCGACATCTGAAGCGAAGCCAGACGAGGATTCGTATGTGTTCTCTGTTGTCTCAGATGGATCTGAAAGAGATGAAATAATTATGTATGAGAAAGCTTTATCAGTTTGTATTTGTCAGTAACAAAAAGTAGTTTTCAACAATTGATGAAAAAGTAAAATTTTAATCTCATGTCAATTATCAAGTCTTATAATTAAGACAAAATGTGTAAAGGAGGGAGCCAAATATATCTGAATGTTTTTTTATAAATATTTTGTGTTCATGATATTGTTCGTGTTAAAGCATGGACATTAATTAAATTACAATTACAAACTACACTCTAATGAGACAAACTGAGTCCATTAAAATTCAGATATATCTAACCCATTGTTACTGATGATATACGATACACCCTACTGGTCCACATAAAAACTAAAACCGATCGTGTTTGGAAATTTAGAAAAGACACATTTAAAAAAAGTATATTTTGGTTTATGCCTGTATGTTTGTTGATCAAGGAGGCACAAACCACTAAATGTCTTTTTTTTTATAAAAACAAAAACGTTATGTTTATTCATTCTGTGTAACACTTCACAAAGATAGGTAGCACCACGTTTTGATAAAAAAAGAGCCTCTGCATGTAAATGAAAGGAACCAGATTAAATCAGATGTTCATAAAACGTGCATCTGTTTTTTTTATCTGCATATATATATATATATATATATATATATATATATATATATATATATATATATATATATATATATATATATATATATATATAAAGAGAGACAGAAAGAGAGAGAGAGACAGAGAAAGAGACACAGACAGAGACAGAGAGAGGCAGAGAGAGACAGACATATAGACGGACAAACCGACAAACAGAGAGAACAAGAGTGGAGTTCATTTTTAAGACACAGTATTCCTATGTGAAATTACAGATAATATGCAGTATGCAAAAGTTCAAACTAATTATGTCTTGCTTATATACATGATACCGTGGTACAAGTTACTTACGCCTTACTAATATTGTGTATACATTATACCACTTTACAAGTCACAAACGCCTTACTAATATTGTGTATACATTATACCACGGTACAAGTTACTAACGCCTTACTAATATTGTGTATACATTATACCACGGTACAAGTCACAAACGCCTTACTAATATTGTGTATACATTATACCAGGATACAAGTCACAAACGCCTTACTAATATTGTGTATGCCATAGTACAAATTATTGATGTCCTATTAACATACAGTATGCTATGTTACAAGTTACTGAAGCCTTACTAATATACAGTCATATTAATATACAGTATACCTTGGAACAAGTCATTGATGTCCTATTAACATACAGTATGCCATGGTACAAGTTACTGAGGTTCAAAATGTATGCCATGGTACAAGTTACATACGTCTTATTAATATTCAGTATGCCATGGTACAAGTTACTTACGTCTTATTAATATTCAATATGCCATGGTACAAGTTACTTACGTCTTATTAATATTCAATATGCAATGGTACAAGTTACTTACGTCTTATTAATATTCAATATGCCATGGTACAAGTTACTTACGTCTTATTAATATATAGTATGCCATGGTACAAGTTATTGACGTCTTATTAATATTCAATATGCCATGGTACAAGTTACTTACGTCTTATTAATATATAGTATGCCATGGTACAAGTTATTGACGTCTTATTAATATTCAGTATGCCATGGTACAAGTTACTTACGTCTTATTAATATTCAATATGCCATGGTACAAGTTACTTACGTCTTATTAATATATAGTATGCCATGGTACAAGTTATTGACGTCTTATCAATATATAGTATGCCATGGTACAAGTTATTGACGTCTTATCAATATATAGTATGCCATGGTACAAGTTATTGACGTCTTATCAATATATAGTATGCCATGGTACAAGTTATTGACGTCTTATCAATATATAGTATGCCATGGTACAAGTTATTGACGTCTTATCAATATATAGTATGCCATGGTACAAGTTATTGACGTCTTATTAATATTCAATATGCCATGGTACAAGTTACTTACGTCTTATTAATATTCAATATCCCATGGTACAAGTTACTTACGTCTTATTAATATTCAGTATCCCATGGTACAAGTTACTTACGTCTTATTAATATTCAATATCCCATGGTACAAGTTACTTACGTCTTGTTAATATTCAATATCCCATGGTACAAGTTACTTACGTCTTATTAATATTCAATATCCCATGGTACAAGTTACTAACGTCTTATTAATATTCAGTATGCCATGATACAAGTTACTTACGTCTTATTAATATTCAGTATGCCATGGTACAAGTTACTTACGTCTTATTAATATTCAGTATGCCATGGTACAAGTTATTGATATCTTATTAATATACCATAGTGTATGATACAAAGTATCTATTCATACTGAGTATGCTTTCTAAATGTTTTTGACATCCCAATATTGAACATGATATCATGTTATGCGTTGATGATGTCATAATATTGTACAGTATGCCATGGTACGAGTTATTGACTTTTAATGCTGTAGAGTATGTCATGGTAGAATATATAGTTTGCATTAGTAATAGTTCTTAAAATCTTCTTTAAAAAATAAACATTAACATTACGGATGATATCTGTGTACGTTCTTACACCGTGTTAGACGATCAATTAACTCGTGTGTATCCGTGTGTGGCTGTTGTGTGTGTGTGTGTGTGTGTGTGTGTGTGTGTGTGTGTGTGTGTGTGTGTGTGTGTGTGTGTGTGTGTGAAAGAGAGAGAGAAATATAGAGAAAGAGTTCTATAAGTCTTCACCAATATGCAAAAATGTATGTATGTATGTATGTATGCATGTATGTATGTATGTATGTATGTATGTATGTATGTATGTATGTATGTATGTATGTATGTATGTATGTATGTATGTATGTATGTATAAGTGTGTGTGTGTGCGTGCGTTCGTGTGTAGGTAGGTAGATAAGTATGTATGTATGTATGTATGTATGTATGTATGTATGTATGTATGTATGTATGTATGTATGTATGTATGTATGTAGGTATGTATGTATGTATGTATGTATGTATGTATGTATGTATGTATGTATGTATGTATGTATGTATGTATGTATGTATGTATGTATGTATGTATGTATGTATGCATGCAGGTAGGTAGGTAGGTAAGTAGGTAGGTATGTAGGTAGGTAGGTGTATTTTCCTGAAAAATACTGCATTACAGTGCATGTGTAATTATAAGTCGGATCCAATTGCCACCTGCACAAACTGTCACATAATGCGCTGGCAAATCTGGGTCTTTGAAGTTTTATTACAACTAAAGGCACAAGACAGACCTTGATCTGCTGGAGTTTTTTGTGACAACAGATATGGGCCTAGGCTGTGGACCCGACTAATAAGCGAGTACGTATGTTATATTATGAGAACGGATATTTAGACCAGGAAATGGCTAATAACGAGGTATGGTTCGCAATTTTCTGTATTTCAAATGAGGCAGTACGACGGTTGATCCAAAACTTTCTGGACGTTGAAATGAGTTACAGAAATCTAGCTTGTCATATGTAATATCAACTTGATACCACTAAAACTATATATAAGAATAAAGTCCCTCCATTTTTTGTTTGCTTATTGATTGGTGTTATTAAAACGGGCGAATTGCAGGTCGAATGATACCCTGAGATTATTACTTCAGTCTGATAAAAAAAAAAACACTTGATATGACAGATACTGTTCTAAACATAGACTGTAAGGGGTACGCGTGGAATTAAACATGTCCAAAAACAACGTGGCAGGAAAACGGAGCAAAATATGTTACAATATCCCATTTCCGTTCTTCCTCCACCAATAATACTGGCCGCCATGTATAGCCTATAGTGTGCTGAAAAATGGCGTTAAACTCTACAACAACAACAAAACTTATTACGTGTTTAACAATATCGCTGTATGTAATAACTCAATGCGTGTTTCCAAATATGTTTACAACTAGGCTATTGGTTTTGCTATGTTAGCCGTTTAGTTGCATTGGAGAACGCTGTATATCTTGTACAATTGTATTAACTTAGGCAGCCATTCTTACGGTAGTTTCATTATATCATACAGTGTAGCTTCGATATTTATTTATACTACAAGCAGTGTAATTGAATTATTTGTCTTACAACGTGTGGACCAACCATCGTATCTGTTGTCGAGTGTGTAAAAGATGAAACTTTAGTAAGCACTGCTATAGTGTAAAACATTACAACTCGTCTGGGAAATAATAACACAGTTCACACCAAAAAGAATATCAAAATGTATCAATCAGACTAACACCATTAAACATTAACACCATATATTCGTCCTTTTGCAGCAGTCACATCATTACACCCATTCATGCATGCATATCCACACACATGAACTACATATAGCCGCATGCTAAACACAAATGGAACCTGACTAACCATTTCATGAAATATTTTTCCAAAATCGGGCTGTTCTACTTGGCTTGACACGTGGTTTTATTTGCGCCAGCCACATGCATGAACAGAAGCGTAAGCACGCCTTTTGAATGATCTCATCTTACGGGTAGATGTATTTGCTATACAGTTAGGTACTTAGTGGTTGAGCACGCAAGAATAACAATAACTTCCAGTTTGCTGTGTGCAAATGTTTGCCGGTGTGCTCAGGAAAGGCTTATAATTTTGAGCTTCCGAAGCTTTCCTCTCGCTCCGTCGAATGTTGTCACAAATCGTATGCCTCTCTATACTTCACATTTTGGGTGCCTTATTGTTGGCACACCTCATATATCTCTTTATACTTCCCATTTTGGGTACATTGTATGCTTTAAAAGAGAAGATGCAAGTAAAAAAAATAATGTATTTAGCGCATTCCCTCCTATCACTGAAACAGTTGGCAAACCTAATCCCAAATGTTACCGTACAAGTTAGAAACCAGTTTCTGGCATGTGAAAATACTTTGGTTTACTCGGACCTTAGCTACAATTTTGTGTAGCTGTAATCTCGCTAATTTCCAAATATTTTGAGGAAGATCTCATACATAAGGGACAATAAATGTTATAATTCTTTTTGCTGCACAAAACTGTCATGTATACACAAAAACAGGGTCATTTCAACATTGTGTTTGTCAGTGAAGTTCTTCGAGCCGTAGGGATTAACGTCGAGCAAGTCACCTCTCCAGAATCTAGGAGTGTCGATTTCTGATTGGTCAAGATCAAGCATGACGGCGATTATTACAATGCGAATTGAAAAAGTAGAGCGAGGGAAACCTTTATGGACTTTATTACATTTGTACCTTGCTTACTCAGAGTAGAAGCGTAATAGAAACTTGTATGGACTTTATTACATTAGTACCTAGCATAGACTAGAAGCGCATGAGAGACCTTCATGGACTTTATTACATTCGTACCTTGCTTACTCAGAGTAGAAGCGTAATTTTTTTTTTATGGTTTAACGCCATTTTTCAGCACAATATAGGCTATACATGGCGGCCAGTATTAATGGTGGAGGAAGAAACCGGACAAACCCCGGAAAGAACCACCGACCCACGAGAAGCTACTGGCAAGCTTTCTCACATAACTACATTTGCCGAATCTTAGACTCGAACACACGCAGACAGAGGTGAGATGGCAGTGGTCCGTAACGGACAGCGCTTTAGACCACTCGGCCACTCGGGGCCCCAAGAAGCGTAATAGAAACTTGTATGGACTTTATTACATTAGTACCTAGCATAGACTAGAAGCGCATGAGAGACCTCCAATGACTTTATTACATTCGTACCTTGCTTACTCAGAGTAGAAGCGTAATAGAAACTTGTATGGACTTTATTACATTAGTACCTAGCATAGACTAGAAGTGCATGAGAGACCTTCATGGACTTTATTACATTCGTACCTTGCTTACTCAGAGTAGACGCGAAAAGGATGAGAATCATGGAACCCAGATAAATCGGCTTGGATTCTGAACTGTGTATCAGTAACAGACCGATTGCCTTGGGTGGACGGGTGTATTAAAAATTTACAAATGGAGTATTAACTCTAACCAGACTGTTGCATCAATATGCTTGGCCATGTGTTCAGTTACATAACCATTAATTTTTATGCTTATAATCCCATCTGACGTTTACACAACCTCATGACACAAGTATAAGACACACCCATAACCACTTAGAATCCCAATCGATATATTTGCATTTGTCTAGTAGTCCAAAGCTCTCTCTGCTTTTAACAAGACGTCCACTGCGACAAAAATGTCATCAGTTTAACTGGTGTAGTGTCGTAAAACCGTTTAAGTAGGTGGAAGTATTTTGCTTGCTATTATCAACGAGGACCAACGTTTATCAGACTTATTGGCTCACACCGATGTAACGTAGTCCACCTATCTGATACTCCCAGTAATGCCATGGAATTCTGATACTCCCAGTAATGACGTGGAGTTATCTGACATTCCCAGTAATGTCGTGGAGTTCTGATACTACCAGTAATGCCGCGGAGTTCTGATGTTCCCGGCCATGCCGTGGAGTTATCAGATACTCCAAGTAATGCCGTGGAGTTATCTGATATTCCCAGTAATGCCGTGGAATTATGATACTCCCAGTAATGCCATGAAGTTATCTGATACTCCCAGTAATGCCAGGGAGTTATCTGATACTCACAGTAATGCCGTGGAGTTATATTTCTTTGAACATATGCATAGAAGATTTCCTACATTTTGTTCGTTTAATTTGTTTTAGAAATATTAAAACTAGACATTGCGAATGCTGGACGCAGCCGACGCAGTTTGTAATGCAATGGGCTATTCTAGAAACCAAAAATAAATACAGCGAGCTGTATATATGCCAGTTTACATCGGAAACTTCCATTTGCTTTGAAACCTCAATAAGTCGACAAAGTCAGGGAATGATTTGACGACAGTCAGGTCAGAATTTATTAATCAATCAATGAATTGACTAGGTTTTGTGCTTTTCTAAAAAATATATTCAATACTTTTCATTTTTTAAATCGGTAGGATTTTACAAACAAACAAAAAGGTGTGAGAATACCATAATTTTTGTTTTGCGTCTGAGTTGATAAACTTCACGGCTTATCATTTTGCCGTGTTTCTGACGTGGTTTTGTGATAGTTCAGTCTTTTTCTCTCTATGTGTGTATACATGTTTGTGTCTTTCTTTCGACTCGCTGATCAAATTTCCTTTCTTGACTTAATTAGTCGCTGGCAAAGATCTTTACAAGAAATAACATTAAAGCAAAGCATTTAAACAACCGCGTAACACATTCGTAAAAACAATTTGTGAGGTTACTAAGCTTTTTCACGAGGGCTATATACAGGATAGTCAGTATAATAGATTGAATTTCAGCGGCCACGAATGAGATCGCTTTGTAACCCAGTAATGAATTTTAAACACCTTTAGCAAGAATCCTTTTTTGATGCATGCGAGATGTACTAATCATGTTATAATGCATGAGGTCAGTCCCGGATTACCCATTAGGCAGAGTAGGCAACTGCCTATGGACCCCGCGACTTTTGTGGGCCCCATCAGGGGCCCCTACGAGACCGTGACCGTGGGTCTGGGGCCCCAAAAGTTTGACTGCCTATGGGCCTCCACGGTGCTTAATCCGGCGCTGCATGAGGTGTACTAATCCTGTAATAATGCATGAGATGTACTAATCCTGTTACAATGCATGAGACGTACTAATCCTGTTATAATGCATGAGTTGTACTAATCCTCTTATAATGCATGCGAAATGTACTAATTCTGTTATAATGCATGAGATGTACTAATCCTGTTATAATGCATGAGATGTACTAATCCTGTTATAATGCATGCGAGATATACTAATCCTGTAATAATACATGTGAGACATACTAATCCTCTTATAATGCATACGATATGTACTAATCCTGTTATAATGCATGCGAGATGTACTAATCATCTTATAATACATGCGAGATGTACTAATTATCTTATAATGCATGATATGTACTAATTGTGTTACAATGAATACGGGATGTTCTAATCCTCTTACAATGCATGGGAGATGTACTAATCATCTTATAATGCATGATATGTACTAATCCTGCTATAATGCATATGCACTAATCCTCTTATAATGCATGCAAGATTACTAATCTTCTTACAATGCATGCGAGATGTACTAATCCTCTTTTGATGCAAGAGATACACCCTAATACTTTTATGCGAGAAAGACGTATTGAGTTTTATAGGAATTCGATTGCTGACGTGGGAACGAAAGGTTACTACTGCTATTACAATGTTAGATAATCGAATGGTCATTACTAATACTACAATTAGTAATGGCTCACATTTGATTTCTTATAATTTAATAGGATTGCTACGAATTTAGCAGCTAAGCATAAGGAAGTCAGTGACATTTCGTAGCTTTCCACATCTCAATCGTCCAGAAATCGAGCAGGTAAATGTGTTGGAGATTTTCAAGGTTATATCAGAGCTTTAACGTGCTCACTTAAGAACAATCTAAATTTCCAGATTTCTAAAAGCTCCTCTGGGTTGTATAATAAATGAATAATTTTAGTTATTCTTGAAATCACCAAAGCGTTGACAGATATTTTGTGTACGCAGCATGTTGGATGCATTAAAGCGATATTGTGTTGTAGAAACCAGTATAATAGTAGTTCACCTGATAATAATCAATAATCCTTGATAATGGAATAGCTTTAAATATCACCGTTATAATGCGCAATACTTGGTAATGGAAGGAGTGTAAAGTTCGGTGTAATAACGACTACAGCTACACGGTTTAAACGTATCAATGAGTGAGACCGAAGCCTTTTTATCAAACCATTCCAATTGTTTGTTTATCTAATCATTCCAACTGTTTGTTTATCCGATGAGAAATTTAACAATAACTATATATGCCTTTAACTTGGGTAAATAATCTTATCGTATAGAATTGGCCAGAAATACAAATTTTTATATGTCAACAGGCCTCATTAAAATTGTTTTGTCCATATGCCTCAATAGAATTCTTATCTCATAACAGGCCTCATTAAAATTCTTATATGTCAACAGGCCTCGTTATAATTTTTATCTGTCAACAGGCCTCGTTAAAATTCTTATCTGCTATCAGGCCTCGTTCAAATACCTATCTGCCAACAGGCCTCGTTTAAATTCTTACGTGCCAACAGGCCTCTTTAAAATTCTTATCTGCCAACAGGCCTCGTTAAAATTCTTATCTGTCAAAAGGCCTCGTTATAATTTTTATTTGCCAACAGGCCTCGTTAAATTCTTATCTGCCAACAGGTTTCGTTAAATTCTTATCTGCCAACATACCTCAATACTATTTTTGTCTGGCAATAGTTGTTTTATATACAACGCACGGTTTCTTAATCAACGTCGCTATGAGAGTTTTTCTTTCTGCTAGCTTTGGCATTTATTCCTTAAGGGGCGTAACACAATAAGAAAACCTCTCGTTTGAGAGTATGGTGTGTGTGTGTGTGTGTGTGTGTGTGTGTGTGATTTGGTTTTTTTTAAACGTAGCTTTAACACTGTTTAAAATCATATGGCTACGATGTATGAAGTGTGGCAATTTATAGAGATGTCTAGCACTGGGACATCATGTCGCACACAGCTGTTAGTATCGTTTTTGTAAGTCAATGGTATTGTAATAAATTTGGAGTACGCGCCCCGTTTTAAGCGATTCTTAGATTTATTTGTGTGATTATTGGGATTCAGCGCCATGGAAATATTCCTAGCCCGAAATAATTAGCCAATTATTAGAAGCAAACATCACAGAGTCGAGTGTTAGTGAGTTTGAACCATGCCATGGTTCGCTAGTAGGGAATTTAGATCCAAACCGAATGACTGTCCCTGTGTAACATAGTCCATATTAAAATATGGTGGTGTATAATAGTGGTGAGGCTGAGATGGCAGTATTTACGGTAGGAAACCAGTAAATTAGACAATGGAATCAATAAGTAGGGACTTGGAAGATACCGCTTATGTGTCCATAGTGGAAAATAGGTGTTGTTATATTAGGGTAATACGCCGGTAAAACTACTTTGACTGGCCTAGGGTCGCGCAATTAAATAGTTCCCAGTGAGAAAGGGGACACTAGTGTATTTTCTATGGCATAACCGACTGGCGGTACGGAAATCTGATGATGGTGAAGAAAAACCATGCAAATATGCGATTGATGGACTTTTGGGCATTATCTGTGGTCTCGAATTGATTAGAGTAAAATTTAGTATATAAAAGCACGTCTGACTTTCCAATTTACAACTCAAATTGTATGGAAGTATTTGGAAATTTGGGGAAAACATATATGACTTCCAGCGGGATTCGCGCTAGGGTTTTTGACACCGCTCGGTTAAGTGATACCCCTATGCGTGTAATAGTATGTTTCGGCCGGGAATCGAACCCACGGCCTGTAGCATCCGAGGCGGGCCACCGAAGCGGTCTAATACTCTGGAATCAGAAGATGGTAATATCGTTTCCTGCTTGTAATAAATAGCGTTAAAATTATGGCTCTTTCTGTGGTATAAATTTGATAGGTTTGCAATAAAATCAAATTTACATGCTGGTAATACAGCTTTCACAAGGTATATTTTATTTTACATACTATTAATAAAAACTTCAAACCTAACGATTGAGAATAGTGATTTGACCAGAATTACCATATTTTAATCAAATAGCCTACATCACAAGTTTCTTCATTTTAAAATTTTATTTTCATATTTAACACGAACACGGTACAGCATCCTTGAGTGCGAACAAAAAAGCAATTCAATCGGTCAACACAAAAAGTCCAAACAATGTGGATTTATGAAGCAAAGTAGAACATATTATTAATGATATAAGCTTAAACAATGTGGAAGTAGGTCATGATTTATGACGCATAGTAGAACATATTATCAATGATATAAGCTTAGTTTGCTAAATCCCTAAATATACACGCCTTCCTTTAAATATAAATATACGCCAACTATTGGGAAGTGTCTGCATGTTTTAAATGTTTTCACTATATGTGACTGATTGTACATGATTCACTTTCTCGTACTCTACGTCTACGCTGTCTGTGTGTATAAAACGCTTCCATATTTAATTTGATACTGTTGAGAACGCCACTGTTTATCAATACACAGTACACGTGTTTTAACCTAAACTTTAATAATACAATGCACGGGACCTACCACACTCTCTTTTCTACCGTTGAAGTGAATTATTAAACATGCATGCACATGCGCAATGAAAATTAAAGATCTACCTGGTGTACTAATCGACCGCTTTCACTTTTGTCCCAGACTATTTACTTTCTGATCGGCCAATGCTAGCATAGATTGTTTACTTTGTGTGCATCTCTGTGTAGATTTTCTGAGTACAAAAACTTGAAAAGTGTCTGCAAAGGTAGTCCTTACATGGGATGGGTTGTATTTCCTTTTATTTTAATTATTTTATCGCACTAATAGCCATATATTCAGGTTCTATTCCTACATTTACTTCCTATTCTTAGGCCATACTGGGTCGTGATTTCAATAAATGTAACAGCATATTTCGGATTAATGAAGAAGAAAGATAAATATTTATTTTGTTATGCTGAGAGCCTAATGCTAGATCTCGATAATAGGTTGTTTTGACCGCTTATTCCCCTGTACAACTAGCTCACTGTTAATATTATTCCCTTGTCCATATAGCTCATCGTTATTATTATTCCCTTCTACAGCTAGCTCATCGTTATTATTATTCCCTTCTACAACTAGCTCATCGTTATTATTATTCCCTTGTACATCTAGCTCACCGTTATTATTATTCCCTTGTACATCTAGCTCGCTGTTAATATTATTCCCTTGTACAACTAGCTCACAGTTATTATTATTCCCTTGTACAACTAGCTCATCGTTATTATTATTCCCTTGTACATCTAGCTCATCGTTATTTTTATTCCCTTGTACATCTAGTTCATCGTTATTATTATTCCCTTGTACATCTAGTTCATCGTTATTATTATTCCCTTCTACAACTAGCTCACTGTTAATAGTATTCCCTTGTACAACTAGCTCACTGTTAATATTATTCCCCTGTACAACTAGCTCACAGTTATTATTATTCCCTTGTACAACTAGCTCATCGCTATTATTATTCCCTTGTACATCTAGTTCATCGTTATTATTATTCCCTTCTACAACTAGCTCACTGTTAATAGTATTCCCTTGTACAACTAGCTCACTGTTAATATTATTCCCCTGTACAACTAGCTCACAGTTATTATTATTCCCTTGTACAACTAGCTCATTATTATTATTATTCCCTTGTACATCTAGTTCATCGTTATTATTATTCCCTTCTACAACTAGCTCACTGTTAATAGTATTCCCTTGTACAACTAGCTCACTGTTAATATTATTCCCCTGTACAACTAGCTCACTGTTAATATTATTCCCCTGTACAACTAGCTCACAGTTATTATTATTCCCTTGTACAACTAGCTCACCGTTGTGATAACGTCTTTGAACTGGAAGAAACTACGGGGAAGAAAATATTGATGATTCGGGAATCGTGCTTTACATGCTGTCTTTTTGATGTTACGGAAAAGAAGATACTTTCTGACACACTTGATCGATCGATCGATCGATCGATCAAGATAGATAGATAGATAGATAGATAGATAGATAGATAGATAGATAGATAGATAGATAGATAGATAGATAGATAGATAGATAGATAGATAGATAGATAGATAGATAGATAGATAGATAGATAGATAGATAGATAGATAGATAGATAGATAGATAGATAGATAGATAGATAGATAGATAGATAGATAGATAGATAGATAGATAGATAGATAGATAGATAGATAGATAGATAGATAGATAGATAGATAGATAGATAGATAGATAGATAGATAGATAGATAGATAGATAGATAGATAGATAGATAGATAGATAGATAGATAGATAGATAGATAGATAGATAGATAGATAGATAGATAGATAGATAGATAGATAGATAGATAGATAGATAGATAGATAGATAGATAGATAGATAGATAGATAGATAGATAGATAGATAGATAGATAGATAGATAGATAGATAGATAGATAGATAGATAGATAGATAGACCGAAAATGTTATTTATGTGAATCCTTTAAACTAGAAGGCATTCGGGTTTCCTCCCCTTGATTCAAACGGCTAAACGCCAAGTTTTTATTTCAGAAGGGTGTCGCGTTTTCTATTGGTGCTGTCAAAAAGATGTTTCCTAAGGGTGTTGTCAAAATGGATACGACGTTAAGTGTATTGTCAATGAGTGACAGACTGACGGATAAAGGTAACATTATATACCATCGCCACTATTTGGTAAGACATAAACCAAAATATTTTGCTGTTTTAAATTTTTTTTATAAAACTAGCAAAAGTCCACACACAAAAATTAGATCATGACTACTTTACAAAACAGTTATTTGGCAAATGGAGTTCTATTATTCAACCAAATATAAATGCCACCATTATTGTCATCCCGAAGATATGGAACGATCACACGCTTTGCATGCTAATGATAAAGAGACACAGGCTTTAATGGTGATCATCTTGACTCTTCAGTTAAGGAAAAGTAAGAATTCGAACATAACGTACTTTATTTAATTTCCTCTTGGGTTAAGCAGTTCGATTTTGTATTGAAATGCCCTTGTATCATGTGGTAGGTATTTATGTATTAATAAAAGAGGTTCATTGAAAGAAACTTGTGTATGACACATGATACACAAAGAGTTATACTTTCGTTAAAGGGTGAATTTTTGAAACTCTAATTCTATTACACGAATGAGCCATTATGTATTATTCATCATATCGAGGTATCTTTGTTGAAGGTTCTACCGCATTCAATCTTTCCGTGTCTGGCTAATAATGCTCGAGCTAATCCAACCATTAGTTGCAGTATACCTTAAATTATTTGCTTTATGAAAAGTTAGCGCACCTGAAATATATGTGAATTATTTCGAAGTTTAAGACTGTTTTCAAGATAGTGTACGCCCGATTGACTACTTGGTATAAAAGATGCAGTCCGACCAAAACCAAACGAATTAATGAAAGACCCTTGAAAGAAGATGTAAGGGAATTTAATACAGACATGTATTTAGCAGAATGCTAGCGATTTATCGAACAAGTTTCATAAAAGTTAAATAGAAAACAGTACAGCCAATGAAAGGCTTTTTAAAACCCGTCACTATGGATACTTAAGGCCAAAGAGGCGAGAGAGATCATGCCTCAATATGGAATCATGTGGTAGTAGTTGTAGTAGCACCAACAGTAGTTGTTTGTAGTTCATGATCTTTTTGCAGAAGCAGTAATATTGGTTGCAGTTTTTGTAGTTTCAGCAGCAGCTGTAGTTTTAATAGCAGTGGTAACTAAAGTCTTTGTGCATTTTAATTCCACACCATTTAAACAAAAATATTATGCATGTCCATCATTCTCTTTGTAACAAACATCGCGATCGGCATCCCTTGGGTTATATTATATTATTATTAGTATTATTATTATTATTATTATTATTATTATATATATATATATATATATATATATATATATATATATATATATATATATATATATATATATATATATATATATATATATATATATATATAAACTTGCAATAAATACGTATACGATATTCTTTTGTTACGCACTATAACATCTTTTTTTACGGCATGCTATTTGGTTATGTATCATGGGCCAGTTGCCTATATTATAAAATAACTAACGTTATTATTATTATTATTACTTTTATTATTATTAATATTATCATTATTATCGTTATTATTATCATCATTATTATTATTAATATTATTACTTTTATTATTATTAATATTATCATTATTATCGTTATTATTATTATTATTATTATTATTATTACTTTTATTATTATTAATATTATCATTATTATCGTTATTATTATCATCATTATTATTATTATTATTATTATTATTATTATTAATTTTATTATTATTCATATTATCATTATTATCGTTATTATTATTATTATTATTATTATTATTATTATTACTTTTATTATTATCAATATTATCATTATTATCGTTATTATTATCATCATTATTATTATTATTATTATTATTATTATTATTATTATTATTATTATTATTATTATTATTATTATTATATCAATAGGTATCTTCACAATCAACCACAATAAAAGTAAAATGATATTTTTCTTTCTGCCCAGTAAAATTTTGCAGTTGCCATTATCTGGTCCAAATGTTATCGCAAGTCAAATATAGTATTATTTGGTCCGATACAAAGCGCATTGCGTTACTATGTATATTGGATACCTATGGGTATTTGCAATGTACAATTAACATGCTATGTTCTAGAGGAAAACAGATGACTGGAAAGAGGTATAAATAATGTGATCTACAAGTGTTTGCCTGATCTATTCTGTTTGAGTAGGATTAACGATAATCTTGAGATTTTCTTCCGAACATAACTCATCGTAAGTGTTTAGTATATACGTATTATTATTGACTTTATATGCTTGTGTGATATTTGATAATGTTGTGTGATAGTATGATGGATATAAAGAATGTCGTGAGAAGTTACATACATCAATCATTAGCTGCGAGTACTAAAGCACATATTATCTAATCAATTCAGTTTGATATCTTTATTTCTATTTCAAGCACGACTTATCGTACTTAAACACGAGTTATTGTATTAAAATACGAATTCTTGTACTGAAACACGAATTCTATACTAAAACACGAGTTCTCGTACTAAAACACGAGTTCTCGACTAAAACGTCTTAATATAATGCGTATATGTTTTATCATACTCATCAAGGCATGATCGTATCCAGGCAACCACATGTCAGGAAACGTTCGTGTGGCATGTGATGTTTTTACACATTCCCCATCAGGCTACAGCCACCCGTTACACTCTAGTACATGAGATACGCGGCAAAATTTAATGAAGATCAAAACCATCATTCTATGGAAAACAGATGTATATCCGGAATACGACAGAATAAAATAATTTATCATTCATAAAGCTCTTTTAAGTTTCATCAAATTTAAAAGATATTTTATGAATAATGTTGTCAGGTGGGTAACTTTCTTTAACTGAAAACCATCAACAGCTGAATAAAATTGTTTTGATTATTCTGGAGCAGTGGTTCCCAAACCTTTTCAGCCACCGCCCCCTTGGTTATCCTCAGCGCCCCCTGTCTTACCTCGTGACAAGCATACTTCAGCATCAGCGTCTCCTCGGTAATCCCACTGATCTTAAGGGCCGATACAATGTAAATGTATGAAGGTGACACTGTTTAATACATGTTCAATGGAAATATGTGAAGGCGACACTGTTTAATACATGTTCAATGTAAATGCGTAAAGCTGTAAATGTGTGAAGGCGACACTGTTTAATACATGTTCAATGGAAATATGTGAAGGTGACACTTCAAATTCAATGCATGTTCAATGTAAATGTGTGACGGTGACACTGTTTAATACATGTTCAATGTAAATGTGTAAAGCTATAAATGTGTGAGGGCGACACTGTTTAATACGTGTTCAATGTAAATGTGTGAAGCTGACACTGTTTAATACATGTTCAATGTAAATGTGTGACGGTGACACTGTTTAATACATGTTCAATGTAAATGTGTAAAGCTGTAAATGTGTGAAGGCGACAATGTTTTATAATGTTCAATGTAAATGTGTGAAGCTGACAATGTTTTATAATGTTCAATGGAAATATGTGAAGCTGACATTTGTTGTATGTTCTTCTCTTCCTTGTTATCTTTCGTATTGGTCCGTTACTATGGTCTATGGCTTTGAGGATATTAGGACATGAAAGTTGGAAAGAGGTTCAATGTCCAGTGTCCATCATGGATGACATGTAACAAGCTGAAGATGAATGATGATAAAAATGAGGCCATTCTGATCACAACATAAAGACTTAGTCGTTAACATCCTTTACCTCAAACAATAAATATCAGCAACACCAACATTAAATTCTCACAGTCAGTACGAAACCTAGTTGTTACTCTGGACATTATTCTTACATTGCACCAGCATGTCAAGAACACATGCCAGGCGGCATATCTTGAGCTGAGACGCATCAGCTTTATTCGCAAATGTCTTTCAGTTGATGCCACTAAAACACTTGTGTTCATTAGTACTTTTGAGACTGGACTATTGTAATTCAATCTGTCTGGTTCATCTCAATATCTACTCCACAAACTCCAATAAGTTCATAACACAGCTGCCTGGATCATCCTTAGAGTACTACGATCAGAGCACACCTTCCCGCTGCTCTGTTCCCTACACTGGTTATCCATTCGATCAAGAATCAAAAACAAAAGTTGTTCTTTGTGCTACATTTCACTGATGAACTCCAGTCCAACATACCTATCAAGGGCTCACCCATGTGTACAAACCAGCAAGATACTTACGCTCCTCTTCTGATAGTCGTATACTCATTATTCCCACTATAAAAACGAAGTAATATGGACAACATTCTTTTGCATACCAGGCCCCAGCAACGTGGAACGAATTGCTCATTGAAATTATATACAAAGACACAGTGATCCCTTTCAAGAGTGCTCTTAAAACTCACCTTTTCGACTGCAAGAACAAACTTAAAGACCAAATAATGTTTCCTACCTTAAATATTTTGAGCTCTTCTTTATGGAAAGTTGGAAAACGTGTTTCATATACCATAAATTAACTGAATAAACCAACACACGCTATGGGTAGATTTTAGGCATTTAGTCTTATTATAGGAACGAATGGAATCTGTTTACTCCGTTGAAAACGAATCTTATGCTTGACGTATTTACATAATATCATGCCAAAAAAAATGTAAAAGTGATTAATATTTCAGAATTACACAAGAACCGTTTTATTGTAGCACATAATAAAGACTTTGTAGTTGGTCATTGTTTGGAACCAGCAGAGTGCATTCGTTGCAATAATGTATCAGTGAACAAATGTCAAATGGATTAAATTAAAAACCCATCCCTGTGTACGGGGCTATTATTTTTCGTTTGTTATCAGACCCCCTAGACAACTTTGCAATATTTCACCTGGATCTAATGAGTTTTCTTTTTTGATTGAAACGATCAAACATAATGTCACTTTTGAATAAGTCGAAAGCAATAATTTCCCACCGTAAAATTCATACGAATATATCATGACGTTTCTCGGTCGATACTTAGATCTCAACTATTTTTTGTTTACAAGACTAACTGAATGCATTGATCACCCACAGGGATGATCTATCTTTGAGGATGCATGTCCCAGCCAATACTTGACTTATCTAAGGTTGGTAGATTTCCGAATTCAAATTATAAGGTATTTTTATATTTTGTTTCCTCATAGCCACTTTCGTACGTGATTATTTTGATTTTTGCCCACACTTGCTATATTTTACACAACCTTACTGCTTGTCTACGTTCCTTACGAATTGGTTCATCGTAGGTACCTGCCAAATGGCAATCTTTTCTTGACAATAAAGAATGAGACGATGGAATCGATCTATAACTGTTTTTGTTTAACGATATATACATGAAGGTATTGTAATAAATTTGGAGTAAGTGTTAGTGAATTTGAACCATGCTTGGGTCGTTAGTAGTGAATTTGGGTACAAGCCGAATGACTGTCCCTGGAAAAAGTAACATAGTCCATATTAAAATTCCGCGGTGTATAAAAGTGATGTGATTGAAATGGCAGTATTTATGGGGGGAATATAATGGAATCAATAAGTTGGAATTTGGTAGGTACCGTTTATGTGTCCATAGTGGAAAATGGGCGTATGTATATGAGAGTGATACGCCGGAAATTCTGTGGATTGACTGGCCTAGGGTCGCGCAGTTAAATATTTCCAAGTTAGTAAGGGAATACTAGTGGAATTTCTATGGCATGACGGGCTTGCGGTACGGAATTAGGATGATAAAGAAGAAAAACCATGCTAAGGTGCGGTTAATGGACTCTTGGGCAAGTTGTCTCCTCTGGGTCGCCAATTGATTAGAGCAAAGGTTATTAAATATAGCAGACAGGTCTCTCTTTCCATTTTACAACTCCAGTTGTATGGAAGTCTTTGGAAATTTGGGGAAAACTTATGACTTCCAGCGTGACTCGCGCCAGGGTTTTGACACCACTCGGTCAAGTGAATACCCCTGTGCGTGTAACAGTATCATTGCTAACGTGCAAAATAAATTAAAAAATGTGGACTGGTTTAAAATGTTCTCCTTTCAATGTTCAGAATCTAGCGTTCACTCTTATCTGTAATAATCCCCTTCCGGACTGTCTGTGCATGCAACATTTGCGTAACTTGCCAGACTCCCCCACCTCCCACCCCACACCCCCACCCCGAACAAACAATCAAATTTATACTGACAATTTATCACCGGTTCGATGATTTTACGAAAGATTAAGTTATTAATGCATTCCAAGGGTTATTTACACTAGCATAACAGAAACATAAGCTTATAGGTGAATTGTAAAAAGGGAAACCCTGAAAACAATGACAATGTCCCTCTTTACACAAGATGACCAGGTAACAAGAAAGAAGCTATTCTCTTTTTGACTGATAGTCGATAAACCCAATTTAAGGTAAGCAGACACTTATATGTACTGCCTGATTTTACATACGGACCTATATTTATGTCTCATGAAGGAAGGATACACACTGAAACATTCATCCTGTTTTGATAGGTATAGCATGAAAACTAGAGGTATTCTTCGATACATGTATATCCACTTTTTGAGATAAAACAAATCTACGGTGAAAACTTTTTTTTAAAAATGCAGTACAGTTTGCTTGGCGAATTTAAGACGTTTCACTAATTTTGTACAGTTACAGTCTAATTCAAAAATACAATTACATTTTTCTAAAATCTCAAGTCTGTTACGAATTACATATGGATCCGTGCTTGATTGTATGTATGTATGTATGTATGTATGTATGTATGTATGTATGTATGTATGTATGTATATATATATATATATATATATATATATATATATATATATATATATATATATATATATATATATATATATATATATATATATATATATATATATATATATATATATGTGTGTGTGTGTGTGTGTTCGGACATGTTCTTTCCCACATTTATTTGCAATTTGCAGATACAGTTATTTCAAAGAACCTTTTCCATGTGATATTTAGATTTATGTTCCGTTCATGTATTAGAAAGCGTTACCTGCCCGAACCAAATTTTGATCTTGAAAAAGGGAGGGGAAATGAGAATATAATTGCAGCCAATTAGTCCGTATCAGTTCTCCACCACAACCTAATTATATATAGCTATCAATCTCAAGAATCTACAAAAAATAATAATCGTCTTAAAAACAGTTCAATAATCAATTACATATGACAATTATCCTTTTAAACACGTCACATCCTGTCTGAGTAAATGTCTAGTTACGCTATAGGAATGCCTGTAATGAAAGTTGTCTGTGAAATCTTTTTCATAGCCTCTACTTTGTATTTTAAAAAAAAAATATTAGTTACAAAATGATTTACCTGTTGTCAAATAATAATTCCACTGATTCAAATCAAGACCATTACTGAACTTGCAAATTTATCTTGTGTATCAAAGAAAGAATAGGCAAACATTACGAGATCTCACGAGATATCACTTTTCAGGGTACAATGTTATAATCACGATCAATGGAATGCAGACGATAAAAAAAAGTGCTGAAATTAAGGCCGTCTGGCTTGTAGTGTCATACAGGTAAAGAGGAAATTACATTCCAAGCGCTGCACCGAGATGTACAGGAAATACAAGATAAATGTAAAAACTTTTATTTGGACCTAACTATTGCGTTGCCATGGCATTCGAATTGTTTGAGTTATAAAATCCTCATGATATATATGTCAAATTCACGTTTAGACATCACCGAGCCTTTTCCTACTCCAGAACAACGCACAACAAATAAAGTATTTAACTGTCTAAAGTATTGAAAAGCAGTGTCTATGTATTGAAGAGCATTGTCAACAGTAATGAAAAGTATTGTGCATAGTATTGAAAAGTATTGTCTAAAGTATAGAAGAGCAGTGTCTATGTATTGAAAGCAGTCCCTATGTATTGAAAAGCAGTGTATATGTACTGAAAAGCAGTGTATATGTATTGAAAAGCAGTGTATATGTATTGAAAAGCAGTGTATATGTATTGAAAAGCAGTGTATTTAGTATTGAAGAACATTATCTGAAGTATTGAAGAGCATTGTATATAGTATTGAAAAAAAATTGTCAATAGTATTGAAAAAGATTCATTAAGTGACTGGAGGAAATCCGTTTCATTAACTATAACCAGTTGTCATTCTTCCAGAAACAATTTTTGAGTGCAAGGTTTGTGAGCTCATCCGGGTTAAATTGCAATAAATTAGATGATGTAGTTGTGTTGGTCTTGTGCAATAATACATCCGAGATAAATTGCTACATATTATATGCTGTAGATGTGTTGGTTTTCTTCAGTAATACATCGGAGTTAAATTGCAATAAATTAGATCATGTAGATGTGTTGGTCTTCTTAAATAATACATCAATATAAAACTCAAATATGTTTTACCAGTGGCACACAATGACGTTTTGTTCCATATGGCGTACGTTCGAAAAAAACATCTTAATCGAAAGCTATTTGACACACTCAAAATGGCTTGTTTTGCGCGTTTTGTCTAACAATACATTGATTTGAATGCATCGACATTCTCTTCACGGTGTTGAGTGTTTATGCACTATTAAGCGATCTATTTTGAATAATGAAACCAATAAAACACTAAAACACTATAAAAAAATTTCCATTTAATAGTCAAATAATAATGTAATACATTTGTAATATGCGCATTTGATAGCGCCCCGTTTTTAAGCAATTCCTAGATTTATTTTCTATGATTATTGGGAATCGGTGCCATGGAAATATTCCTTGCCCGAAATAATTAGACTGACTTGCTGGTAGTAGGGTAGTGTAAACTGTGGACTGACTTGCTGGTAGTAGAGTAGTGTAAACTGTGGACTGACTTACTGGTAGTAGGGTAGTGTACACGGTAGACTGACGTGCTGATAGTAGACTAGTGTAAACTGTGGACTCACTGGTAGTAGGGTAGTGTAAACTGTGGACTGACTTGCTGGTAGTAGGGTAGTGTAAACTGTGGATTGGCTTGCTGGTAGTAGGGTAGTGTACACTGTGGACTGACTTACTGGTAGTAGGGTAGTGTAAACTGTGGACTGACTTACTGGTAGTAGGGTAGTGTACACTGTGGACTAACGTGCTGGTAGTAGGGTAGTGTAAATTGTAGATTGACGTGCTGGTAGTAGGGTAGTGTAAATTGTTGATTGACGTGCTTGTATTAGGGTAGTGTACACTGTGGACTGACTTACTGGTAGTAGAGTAGTGTAAACTGTGGACTGACCTATTGGTAGGTAGATGGGTAGTGTAAACTGTGGACTGTCGTGCTGGTGGTAGGATAGTGTAAGTTGTGGATTGACTTACTGGTAGTAGGGTAATGTAAACTATGGACTGACTTACTGGTAGTAGGGTAGTGCAAAGGTAGTAGGGTAGTGTAAATCTTTGAAGGACCAGTTGGTAGTAAGCTTGTAGGAATTGTGGACTGACCTTTTGGCAGTAGATTAGTATAAACTATTGAAGAACTTGTTGGCAGTAGGAAAACGTAAATTGTTGACGAACATGTTGGCAGCAGGGCAGTATAAAATTTGTCGCTGGACTTGTTGGTAGCAGGGCAGCATAAAATTTGTCCTTTGACTTGTTGGTAGCAGGGCAGTATAAAATTTGTCGTTGGACTTGTTGGTAGCAGGGCAGTATAAAATTTGTCGTTGGATCTGTATGTAGCAGGGCAGTATAAAATTTGTCGTTGGACCTGTATGTAGCAGGGCAGTATAAAATTTGTCGTTGGACTTGTTGGTAGCAGGGCAGTATAAAATGTGTCGTTGGACTTGTTGGTAGCAGGGCAGTATAAAATTTTTCGTTAGACGTTTTGGTAGCAGGGCAGTATAAAATTTGTCGTTGGACTCGTTGGTAGCACGGCAGTATAAAATTTGTCGTTGGACCTGTATGTAGCAGGGCAGTATAAAATTTGTCGTTGTACCTGTATGCAGCAGGGCAGTATAAAATTTGTTGTTAGACTTGTTGGTAGCAGGACAGTATAAAATTTGTCGTTTGACCTGTATGTAGCAGGGCAGTATAAAATTTGTTGTTAGACTTGTTGGTAGCAGGGCAGTATAAAATTTGTCGTTGGACTTGTTGGTAGCAGGGCAGTATAAAATTTGTTGCTAGACTTGTTGGTAGCAGGGTAGTATAAAATTTGTCGCTGGACTTGTTGGTAGCAGGGCAGTATAAAATTTTTCGTTAGACTTGTTGGTAGCAGAGCAGTATAAAATTTGTCGTTGGACTTGTTGGTAGCAGGGCATTATAAAATTTGTCGTTGGACCTGTATGTAGCAGGGCAGTATAAAATTTGTCGTTGGACCTGTATGTAGCAGGGCAGTATAAAATTTGTCGTTGGACTTGTTGGTAGCAGGGCAGTATAAAATGTGTCGTTGGACTTGTTGGTAGCAGGGCAGTATAAAACTTGTCGTTGGACCTGTATGTAGCAGGGCAGTATAAAATTTGTCGTTGTACCTGTATGTAGCAGGGCAGTATAAAATTTGTTGTTAGACTTGTTGGTAGCAGGACAGTATAAAATTTGTCGTTTGACCTGTATGTAGCAGGGCAGTATAAAATTTGTTGTTAGACTTGTTGGTAGCAGGGCAGTATAAAATTTGTCGTTGGACTTGTTGGTAGCAGGGCAGTATAAAATTTGTTGTTAGACTTGTTGGTAGCAGGGCAGCATAAAATTTGTCGCTGGACTTGTTGGTAGCAGAGCAGTATAAAATTTTTAGTTAGACTTGTTGGTAGCAGAGCAGTATAAAATTTGTCGTTGGACTTGTTGGTAGCAGGGCATTATAAAATTTGTCGTTGGACCTGTATGTAGCAGGGCAGTATAAAATTTGTCGTTGGACTTGTTGGTAGCAGGGCAGTATAAAATTTGTTGTTAGACTTGTTGGTAGCAGGGCAGTATAAAATTTATCGTTTGACTTGTTGGTAGCAGGGCAGTATACAATTTTTCGTTAGACTTTTTGGTAGCAGGGCAGTATACAATTTGTCGTTGGACTTGTTGGTAGCAGGGCAGTATAAAATTTGTCGTTGGACCTGTATGTAGCAGGGCAGTATAAAATTTGTCGTTGGACCTGTATGTAGCAGGGCAGTATAAAATTTGTCGTTCGATTTGTTTGTAGCAGGGCAGTATACAATTTGTCGTCGGACTAGTTGGTAGCAGGGCAGTATAAAATTTGTCGTTGGACCTGTATGTAGCAGGGCAGTATAAAATTTGTCGTTGGACTTGTTGGTAGCAGGGCAGTATAAAATTTGTCGTTGGACCTGTATGTAGCAGGGCAGTATAAAATTTGTCGTTGGACTTGTTGGTAGCAGGGCAGTATATAATTTGTTGTTAGACTTGTTGGTAGCAGGGCAGTATAAAATTTGTCGTTGGACTTGTTGGTAGCAGGGCAGTATAAAATTTTTCGTTCGACTTTTTGGTAGCAGGGCAGTATAAAATTTGTCGTTTGACCTGTATGTAGCAGGGCAGTATAAAATTTGTCGTTGGACTTGTTGGTAGCAGGGCAGTATAAAATTTGTTGTTAGACTTGTTGGTAGCAGGGCAGTATAAAATTTGTCGTTGGACTTGTTGGTAGCAGGGCGGTACACAATTTTTCGTTAGACTTGTTGGTAGCAGGGCAGTATAAAATGTGTCGTTGGACTTGTTGGTAGCAGGGCAGTATAAAATTTGTCGATGTACTTGGTGGCAGTAGTGTAAATGTTTGAAGGACATGCTTGCATAGCATTATCAATAATCAATACCTCAGAAATGCAGCAGTCTCGTCAGCTTCTGACGTATAAGAACTGTACACGATGAAACATGTAAGTTTCAGTCGCTCATCTTGCAATCAGGGTTACGTAGAGGCTGTTTATTTTCGCGATTATGTAAGTTACAAAAAGTATCATATTTACCTATGTTTTCACAAATGTGCAAATGAAAAATAGAAGATCATTTTTGTCTTAGTCATGGCAAGATTCATGCTCCATAAATTTTGTACTTTAAGTTTTATTATTTGCCGATTTCGGCAATAAAGGTCTATTTGATGTCATGGTTTTTAAGGATTTCATATCATTTTTAAATCCATCACTATCTCATTGCAGAAACATGTATCCTTCAACTTGTATAGATTGCGTGATGTTCTAAGGTGGGGATAACTAGACCTAATATATAATGGGAAAATTGCCTTTAAGGTCTAATGCCTTCCGTATAAGACAATCAAGTTTTCTGTATTAGGGCTTACAATTGTGATATCAAGAAAGCTGTTGTCACAATATAAAATAAGTTGACAGCTGAATGCTCCAATAGCGACATTGCGTGTAAAGGTCCATGTAGGCCAACCCATCTGAATAATATTGAATATTGAAATAAGTGTGTCCAAAACATCCTTGGGTTCCATTAAAACCAGATAATATAGACATGGATTTAATGTCTACCATGTTGTGAACCCGGCAATTTTCACGTGAACGAATTAATTCAATGTTGATGGACGACATTCGTGGGACAACCGATTTCAGTCGAAAGTTGAAACACGAGGCTTGATGACATCACCTCTGTAAACAGAAGAAACCAACACAACGCGATGGTAAATATTCACATTGCGTTTGTTATGATGCCGCCAGTACTCAGTCTAACATCCATTATTTCTCTTCTCAACTCCATTTGCCTCTGTTCTTTCCCACTCCAATCAATTTATCCGCCACGTGCAAATAATGTTGGTATTATTGTTGTCACTAACGGATTTTGTCGAATGTATGACATTACTATTTTGAGAGAACTCCGGAGAAAGAACGAGCGACTTCAGTGGCTGCATTAAGGGGTGGTACCGCTTAATTATAAACAGAATATTCGAACGTCGTTTAAACCTAACATCTTGATTATTTCAAAAAAATGTTTATGTCAGAGAGCTATTGTAACAAATAATTTCATTTTCCCAAACTTTTGTTAGATTGGAAGAATGATTAAAGCGATTAAATAAAGCGGAATTGAAAACGAATTTCACTCTTCCCATACTGTATATACATGGTACCACAACAGACACAGGCTATTGAACATACACCCTCGGTATCCTACTGTTTGGCGAGACCACTGTATGATTGCATTGGTTTAGCTTGGCGTTTTGCAGCACATCAACACGTAAAGGCGATTTAGTACCGAGGCAATTGGAACAAACTGCCAAACCAAGGTATACACTATGGAAGGATTCGAACCCGCGCCCTTTCGTTCGCTAATTTAGCAAAAAAAAACGACCGAGGAAACCAGTGCTGCTTGACTAATGGACGTAACCTTTTTTGACCTAGGAAATGTTCCATGATGAAGTGTATATAAAAATAATAGCCACACACCCCGACATTGCATTTTAAGTATTTTATGTTGTTTTTGTCCTTATATTTGTGTTGGACGCTATTTCGTGTAATATCTAAACCTATTGTACACTAGATAGCCACGATTGTGATAATGTGTCGTTAAATTCTGTGCATACATACATACATACATACATACATACATACATACATACATACATACATACATACATACATACATACATCCATACATACATATACACATACATACACACATACATACATACATACATACATACATACATACATACATACATACATACATACATACATACATACATACATACATACATACATACATACATACATACGAGTAAGCGAGACTAAATATATTCTTTACCCTTTCATGGTCCTAGCAAATAAAAAGGGCTTAAATATTTAGCCGAGGTTGCTCTGAAATATATTTTTAAAATAATTTATGGTTACAGTTCACTGCAATGAAACACGATTCCCAGTCAAACAAAAGTGTGTTATAACCGCGTCTGTGAACTGGCTGAATCCAACATAAATTTCAACCCACTATTATCATCTAGATAATAACGTCGTAATACTGAATCCAACATAAATTTCAACACACTATTATCATCTACATAATAACGCCGTAATCGAAGGATGGATATTACCGATGAAGAGATATGGTAAAGACGTGCTGCGAATAATTTGCAACTGTCATGACAGTTTTACGTATAAATTAAATTAAAAATGTGTGCAAAGAAATGACTCTCATATACATCTATACTACAGCATATCTAAACCCAAACCGTACATCTATACTTAAAAAGGCTATGGAGAGAGAGAGAGAGAGAGAGAGAGAGAGAGAGAGAGAGAGAGAGAGAGAGAGAGAGAGAGCATACAGTACTTTCCATCTATACAGCATGTAACAGATTTGTGATAGAAATGTCAATGATACATATCACGTTGCAGAAAAGAGTTAATTAAAAATCAACTTCATTCCTATTCTGTATGAGAACCAAATGTGGACCGCTCAATAATGTGGTTTTTATTCATTTTCTTTTTCTAATCCAACAATTCAAACGCAACAAATACAGCCGTCTTTATATTCCTTTAGTAAATCAGAATTATATGTTTGATTTTTGGGATAGGTTCCTATTTCATAAAGATACCCGGTACGGTTCTATTCTTTATTTGAAAATTAAACAGTATTAGTATCAATGTAAAGAATGAAATTGCAATTCTATTGTGTAAGGACGTATTGTAAAATGTCTCCAAATGACAGCTTTCTTTATCTGACGTAGTGTGCAGAAATTGCGAAACTGCTAACATTAAACATGGTTTCCAAATAGATTAATTAAACGTCCAGGGTTCTACAGTACACAGTTAGACATATAATGTTGTCTACAGATTTGTATAGATTTGTCGAGTAGAGGCATCGGATCATACACTGAATTCCGACACGTTATATTTTAAATTGCACTTAATGTCTCGTCATGAACGATTGTATGTTATATAATTATTTTACATTTTATATAGGTATCAATATATATATATATGTGTGTGTGTGTGTGTGTGTGTGTGTGTGTGTGTGTATTTATGTGCGTCTATAAACTTTAACATTTAGACAAAAAGTCACCAAACTTTGGAGGTGGTAAAAGTTCAAATGGAAGTTCAGAACTGTACCATGATGTTAACTTTCCAATAGAAAACGTTATTTGTTGTGTTGTCTGAAAATCTGATAATTTATGCCACTGATAGATTAGATATTTGGTAAAACAAGCGAACTACAGTGTACAGATCTCTAGCATAGCATGCGATAGTGAGTTTTAGGACCGAGTCCGCATGTAATACGTTACATCAGATAGGCGCATGCAATACAATCTGGCATTGTATACAACAAAGCAAGCGAGACCCTATTCCAACATATCTATATCGGACTTAAATAAAAACCTTTATATGATAGCTAAAAGTGAGGGTTACATGTACAAGTCAGAATATAAACAGAACAAACCAAGAATGGAAAACTGAAGTGAAGCGACTGTGTTATCAAGTAGCACGGAAACACGTTTAAACAGGAGATTCCTAACTTGTGAATTTATTGGATGTATTACCTCGATGGCTTTGTGCACGGTTAGGAAGTTAAAAACCGTGAAAATAATCAGCACTGCGGTCACGACATACGTTATTCTAGCCACAAACGTTGCAGGCACTTGCAGTCACATATGTTACACGCACCATGTTTCATTAAACACTCCAGTATATTTCTCTTGTAAAATTGTATATAGTTTCCATATGACATACGTTCAACAAATATGTAGAGATCGTCTACCTCGAATTAAATTTAATTCTCAGACGTGCCTGTGACTGTTTTATCGTGCGAATAGGAAGTGAAACACCGCGATGACAACACCGTTCGCACACTCGAGATGTAAAATTTGACTTCCTGTCCTCAAGTGTTTCAGTGTTTCATCTGCAAGCTAAAACATCTTGTAAAACCAGACCGCATATTGGCAACAAATTTGCTACTAATATATCAATGCATCTCATTCTAACTGTAAATGGTTAAATAACACGAATGGAAATAATGACTAATTCAAAAGAATATTTCTGTAAATCAAGACATTAAATCAAGATTCTAACATGTTCATGGGGTATGCAAGAAAAACGTTGATACATAAAATAGTTTAAGTTCGTTTTAAATTAAACTTAAACATATAAGAAAGATGTCAACTTTATGCGAGCCGTTTAAACATACATATCAACATTTCGACTACTTTGCTGCACACAAGCGAATAGTGCTCGAATCTGCATTTCGACATGGTATGTATTGATAACAAAGACCCAATAGTTTCTCATTGTCAAAACGCCATGTTTATTTCAAAATGTTTTGTTGACATAGCTGTCTGAAATCCTTTGCTACTCAGTGACAGCCCCAACACTGTTAACTATCGGTGATTGATACATTGTAACAGTTGTTTACCGAGCAAAGATACTTTTGTGTCAAATATCTTAATCAGGTGTAAATAAGATTTCGTTTAAAAGTCAAACACATGTGGATCAATATTTGACAAGCAACACGGTAACTATACATACATACATACATACATACATACATACATACATACATACATACATACATACATACATACATACATACGTACGTAAATACGTACATACATACAAAACTAGTAGACCAAAGAGTTTATGATTGTAATAAAGTGCTAATAGACCATATAGTTTATGATTAAAATACGATACAAGTAGTCCACAGAGTTTCTGATTAAAAGACAATACTAGTGGGCCACATAGTATCTGGTTGATATACAGTACTAATGGGCCATACAGTTTCTGATTGTAATACAATACGTGTAGGCCATATATATTGTTATTGTCATACAGTACTAGTAGGCTGTAGATTTTCTTATTGTAATACAATACATGTAGACCTTATAGTTTCTGACTGCAATACATTTCTAATGGACCAGAGCGTTTTTGATTGCAATACAGTACTAGTGGGCCACATAGCATCTGGTTGATATACAATACTAATGGGCCATACAATTTCTGATTGTAATACAATACTATAGGCTGTACGGTTTCTGATTACAGTACAATGAGAGTATGTCATACAGTTGCTGGTTGTAGTACAGTGATATCGGCCGTAGAGTTTCGAATGGAAATACAATTATAAAGGTCCAAAGAGTTTCTGATTGCAAAACAATACTAGCAGGAAAAAGAATACTTGACTGTAATAAAATATTAATTTCTAATTGTAATACATTGATAGTATGCTATACAGTTTCGGAATGTAATACAATTCCATCAGGCAATACAAATTATGATTTTAAAACGATTCTAGTAAGCCATATAGTTTCGGACTGTAATGCAACGCTAGTAGTAGGTCATCCAGTTTCTGATTGTAATACAGTGTTATAGGCCGTAAGGTTCTGACTGTACTGCCATAATAGTAGTATATATAATCTCTGATTGTATTTCAACACTAGAAGTCCATGTTGTTTCTGATTGTAATAAAATACTTGTCAGCCGTGCAGTTTCGGACTGTAAGACAACACTAGGATAACATTGAGTGTATGATTGTAATAAACTACTACCTGTCCACAACGTCTCTGCTAGTAACACAATACCAGTGGTCCAAGGTGTCTCCAATTATAATTAAATACCTGTATATCGTAGAGTATTTGACACTAAGAATAAACTAGTAGGCTATATTGTAGATGAAAGTAATAAACTACAAGATGGCGTGTCTGATTGTAATAAAGTACGAGATTGATATAGCATCTGATTGTAACAAAAATCAAGATGCGTCTCTGTAATAAACTGTAAGATGGCTATATTGTCTCTCTGATTGTAATAAACCATACAGCTATTGTATGTAATAAACTTTAAGATAGCTATAGTGTATCTGATTGTAATACACAATAAGTGGGCTATACAGTTTAGGGTTTAAAAGCTTCGTTATCTTGTATGTGATTGTTTTAAACTACATTCTCACACACCTCTATACTGGAGTAAAAAACACTTGTAATAATTCATTCACATTATTCAACGTCAGGTAAATTGTTTGCTACAAATGACACCATATTATATTCGACAGGTTATATTTGTACTTGAGTGGCGTTGATTGATGGATCTGTCAATTGTTGAAATCTTTCTCTTTTTGGTTTGTCGATCCGTTTTGAATAGACTGCGCTAATCAAATAATTTGCGGCTGTCTTCCCCAAGATGTAATAATATCCAGATCAGGTGCATAATAGCGTAACATGCCAGGAATCATGTCATAAGATGTAATGGTATCCCGATCAGATGAATAATAGCGTAACATGCCAGGAATCATGTCATATGTAACCCAAGCTTTATCGGTTGTAGCCAGTTTAGTTCTTTAGTTAAATTTACCACAAATCAGTTAGAGCTTAAGATGTTAATTCATTTCTCTGGAAATATTTGATGTGCTCATATAGAATTTTTAGACAAAGACAGTTTACCAAAATTGTATTCAGAGTTCCAACGCCACTGTGTTATATCTTGTAATTCTATAAGGAATTATAGATAAAACATTATGGACTACAGCATTGGTCATCGTCTTCCATCTTGGAGTTTCCACAAGGACTCAAACCTAGATCTATAAGATTATTTCATTACTATCACTTTTGTAATTTTGTAATTTAATTCGTGGATTATTTTTGGATTAATTTGGATTTGATTATTAAAACTGTATGTTCTCTTTCTATTTTTACAATCTTTTTCAGGGAAATATTTTTTTTAAACATTTACAAAGCTTGTTGTTTTCACCTTTTCTGTGTTGCTGTTTATTAGAGCCTAAACACGTGACACCATAAAAGCCGATAAAAACACGATTTATTCAAATGTTCGAAGAACAATAGGAATTGAAAACAAAAAGCTAAAAGTCGCAACAACAAAAATAATTTAAATAGTGAAAATAAACTAGATCTGTCTGAAGCGAGTACACGACGCCTCTATCTCTCCACCAACTCACTTCCTTCAACCCATAACCCAATGTCATCATATAAATGCATACCAGGTGTAAAGGTAAGAACTAAACAGTACACCGGAGAAAGGTGAGACAGATTTAGGATGAGCACAAATTGTAATAAAACTCAAACAGAACTAAGCTGACAAATGGAATCTTATATGAGACGCAAACACTTTCTCTGATACAAATGCATGCCAGGTGTCATAAAGATATCAAACTGTTAAGGCGACGTTATAAAAAAAAAATGCTGACGTTGCATTTTCAATCGCACCTGCTTAGATAATCAGAGAAGGTATGCACGGCACGAGGTGGTTCCATGACATCTGTTTTAGACAGGTAACAATAGAAATAAATCCTTAATCCAGAAGATAGAAGCATTTCTGTTGCATTCACGGAAACCTTCAAGTGTTCCCTTGCTACAATTGACATTCTGTTGCTAGCAGTACAGCGTGGATTGAACGTGTCTGATAAGAGGTCATATCAGAAAAAATGACAATAAATGACCTATCTTCTTCTACGGTTTAAAGAAAAAGAAATCAAAATTCATTTGTCAGCGAGTCTTTCCCCATTCACAATTCATTAAATTTTAATTTGTTTTCAAACAAATAAGAGACGCTTGCTTGTTTAAGCCTTTGTACGTGACTGGATATTTGCAGATTGAAGAATGAACAGGGAACGTACAAACAATAATTAGGAGAAACTTAGATAAAGGATCATGTGTTTTTTTTCTTTTTCGATGTGCCAGGGATGGAATGGTAGTCAATCGTAATGTTCTGTATCCCAATTTGACTTTTAGAAAACCGACCTAACGTCACAGTAATTGCTGCAATAATAGGATGTATTCCAGATATTAAATAACAATCTTAATATTAAAACGTGTGCAGTACTGTGGCATACCACATAGCATGTGACTCAGTTATAGGCAAGACAATTTTGAACACTGCGATGCAGAAAAAATCAGAAGTGCGGTTTAAACATTCCTCACGAAATAATATTTATCTATCATTGCGATGGTGGGTAAACATAAACAAATATAGCTTTAAGTTTATCCGATAATCTAAGATAATTGTAATAAACCAGAATTATAAAATGACATTAAACAAAATTTAAATTGAACAAATCGCTACCGCTTCTTCCATTGCACGGTGAATTTATTTTCCTTAAAACAGATCAAATGCATATGTTTTCAATAACTTTCAACCGACAATATATTTACTGCATAGACGTCAAAACCTCTCAAAGATATTCACCTAAGACACTTCTAACTCGTTAAATGGAATTTTGTCTTGCCCATGCTTACAACGATCAGTTATCTGGAAAAACAAATATATCCGACCTCAATAACTCTGAGCAGTGTTCCATATTACTGCTCTGAGCCCTTTAGTTTTCTTTGTGTTAAATCTTGTCCTTTCTTCTCGACAAATATCAAACTCAAGTTCTAATTTAATTCTTCAAACGTTTCTCAACTTCAATCGCACATAAAATAGTGAAGCTAACACGCACTTCGTTCTATCTAACGCTTCATTACGTACATAAAACACGTTAATCTAAGAAATGTAATGCATAAACGACAAAGGTAAAATTGTATAATGATTCATGGTACACTGAGTAAAAGAAGCACGTTCTGATGAATTGGTATACTGCATTATATTCATGTAAAAGAATAAATAAACGGTTCGATAATCAGGGCTGGTGTTTAGCTGGATCTCATACCTTGAACGAAGAACAAGTTGAACATAGTGAGAAAGAAATCCTTAAACAAATAAGAAAAGAATAATAGATTGACACGATACATTGCGCGCTTGCTTTGCTGAAATCTTTCTAAACCATTTGTTGTATTAAATTGTACCACATATGCGGAATATTCTCCTAGTTTCCAAAGTTCAATTTTACGTCAATCTGACTTGACAATCTCTCACTCCTTTCTTAGATTTGGTATTATTATCTGCATATATCGACAGAAAACGCAATTAAGTTTACTTTCCTCTGCATATATCAATGGAGAACTCACATTATTTTCCACTCCATAAATGGATGGAGAACGCAGACACATCTATTTTTCTCTGCATATATGAACGGATAACGCACACATATGTACTTTATCTGCATATATGAACGAAAAAACGCACACGCATGTACTTTGCATATATGAACGGAGAACGCACACACATGCACTTTGCATATATGAACGGAGAACGCACACAAATGCATTTTTTCTACATATATGAACGGGGGACGCACACACATGTACTTTGCATATATGAACGGGGGACGCACACACATGTACGTTGTCTGCATATCTGCATATATGTATGGGGGACGCACACACATGTACGTTGTCTGCATATCTGCATATATGAACGGGGGACGCACACACATGTACTTTGTCTGTATATATGAACGGGGGACGCACACACATGTACGTTGTCTGCATATATGAACGGAGGACGCAAACACATGCACTTTTTATACATATACCGAAGAAGAATACAAACACATGTAATTGTTATATATATATATATATATATATATATATATATATATATATATATATATATATATATATATATACGGAAGAATAACAAACACACATGTACTTTGTATACACATACGGAAGAACACAAACACGTGTAGTTTTTATAGATATACAGAAGAAGAACGCAAACGCACGTACTTCTCTCTGCATATGTGAACTGACAATACAAACACACCACTCCGGTGGCCTAGTGGTTAGAGCGTCCGCCTCGAAGGCGGAATGTCGTGGGTTCGAGCCCCGACTGAGTCATACCAAAGACTTACCAAAAAATGGTACTAACAGATACCTCGCTTGGCGTTCAGCATTAAGGGGTTAGTGTTAGGACTGGTCGGCCTGGTGTCAGGATAATTTGACTGGGTGTAACATCATGCTACATGTCTGCGGCATGATGCCCCAGTGCTAGCCACCACTATAAACTACCACACTGCATGCAGAAAAATTGTTAAAGCTAAGTTAAAAAAAAACAATCACACACACACACAGACACACACAATGCAATTACGTGTACTCTTTCTGCATATATGAACGGAGACCGCAAACACGTTTACTTTTCTCTGCATTTATGAATTGAGAACACAAAACATGTGTACTTTTTCTGCATGTTCAAAGGGAGAACGGAAACACGTGCACTTTTTCAGCATAAATGGACGGAGAATACAAGCACGTTTACGGCTTGTATAATTCATTCAATGAACGCACTGCTTACGAGTATTTGTTCTAGACATTTTAGCACTGTATAGCATTGATCAATATGTCTGGATTCCAATAATTTTATGTCTATCTGTATTCCTTTGTATTTACAATCATCATTATTACAGATCAGTTTAGCTGTATTCCTATGTAATTACAACCATCAGTATTACAGATACGTCTGTCTGGATTACTGTGTAATTACAACCATCAGTATTACAGATACGTCTGTTTGGATTACTGTGTAATTACAACCATCAGTATTACAGATACGTCTGTCTGGATTACTGTGTAATTACAATCATCATTATTATAGATACGTCTGTCTGGATTACTGTGTAATTGCAACCATCAGTATTACATATACGTCTGTCTGGATTACTGTGTAATTACAATCATCATTATTACAGATACATCTGTCTGGGTTCCTATGTATTTACAATCATCATTATTATTGCAGATCAGTCTATCTGGATTCCCATGTAATTACAATCATCATTATTGCAGGTCAGTCTATTCGGATTCCTATGCATTTATTACATTCATCATTATTGCAGATCAGCCTATCTGGATTACTGTGTATTTATTACAATCATCATTATTGCAGATCAGTCTATCTGGTTTACTGTGTATTTATTACAATCATCATTATTATTGCAGATTAGTCTATCAGGATTACTGTGTATTTACAATCATCGTTATTACTGTAGATCAGTCTATCTGGATTTCTATATATTTACGATCATCGGTATTGCAAATCATTGCATCTGTATTCCTATGTAATTACAATCATGAGTATTGCCAATCAGTCTATCTGGATTCATATGTAATTACAATCATCATTATTGTTGATCAGCCCATCTGGATTCCTATGTAATTACAATCATCATTATCGCAGATCAGTCTATCTGGATTTCTTTGTATCGGAGTCTTTCTGGATTACTAAGTTTTTTTAATCATCATTATTGTAGATCCCTCTATCTGGATTCCTATATATTTACAATAGTCATGATTACAAATCAGAGTCTATTTGGATTACTATGTATTTGCAAATCATCATTATCGGAGATCCGTCTGTCTCGATTCCTGTGTATTTAAAAAATTATTGTTGATCAGCTCATCGGTATTCCTATGTATTTATGATCGTCAGCATTGCAAATCATTGCATCTGTATTCCTATATATTTACGATCATGAGTATTGCAGATCATTCTATCTGGATTCCTATGTATCCATTGTCATTATTATTGCATATAAGTCTATATAGATTCCTATGTATTTACAATGATCATTATTACAGATCCGTCTGTATGGATTCCTATGTATTTACAATGATCATTATTACAGATCCGTCTGTATTGATTCCTATGTATTTACAATGATCATTATTACAGATCCGTCTGTCTGGATTATTATGTATTTACAATGATCATTATTACAGATCCGTCTGTCTGGATTCCTATATATTTACAATGATCGTTATTACAGATCCGTCTGTCTGGATTCCTATGTATTTACAATCATCACTATAGGAAATCCGTCTGTCTGGATTCCGACGTTTTTACATATCCCACCTATTAATAAACGCCATGTTATAAGTGTTCTAACCCACTCCTTTATAAAGCCGATAACTATTTATTTAGTCGACCCGTATTGACATACATTATAGAGAGACGCCATGCACACGTCTTTCTAATTGTTATTGTACTAAAACTCAAATAAAACTTTAAAAGGAGTAGACTGTACCTAATATGGGCTGTATTCAGCTTTTCTTTTTTTAAACAAAGAATACAGTTATAATAATGTTCAAATGCTATGAACTTTATTTTTTGGACAATGTATTCGCAATTTTTTCAAATGAAATAGCGGAATTTGAATAACTAAAAGAAACAGCAAACTGCTTGCTAGCCTGGGTTGAGAAATTAAGACTGTGATTAAATGTTCACACTATGAATTCATTCTTATAGACTGATGTAAAAGAAATAGGATATCTGACAAGGCAGAAAACAGTTGTAACCGGTCTTTAGCATACATAATGGAAAAAGATAACATGGGTACATTAGATTGTTTCAAATAAACGAAGCAGTAAATTTAATGTAAAACACACGATAATGCCTTTAATAATAATAATAATAATAATAATAATAATAGGTATCTAATTTTGTCTGTAAACAAAAACACATTGCAGTTTGGTAATTAAATCATAATTTGCTTTCCTTGATGCACACACACTATAAAGAAGTTCAACCAGGTCGAGAATCTAAATACTTTGTTTTAACACCAAGGTGTACAACTTGACTCACACAGCAAAAAAAAAAAAAAAAAAAAAAAAAAAAATGGAAGGGACTAGCCTAAATCACGCACCGTGAAAAAATGTAAATGCAATATCTCGTCTACATTAGGACAGATTTTCGTAGAACTCAGAATATCAACAAATTTATTTTGATGATTTCAATTAGCATTAAGAAGTTTAATGTTAAGTCTATTATTATGATATCGATTACTTTGAAGAATTAATGAATTAAATATTAAATGTATTAGTACAGTAATAAACACTATTTGAACAAAAATGTTGCCGTGTCTACATACAGCATCGTGCACAGCAGTTAGACATGTTTTAAACACCCTTACTGATAAAAACGTTTTTTGACGTCCAAATAGCAACCGTATATACTCGCTTATAAGCCAAGTCCAACTGCAAACTGCACAGATCTAGTTCTGCTGCCACATAATGCACATACAGTTTTGGGTTAATGTAGACTGACAGGAATACTCAGTAAAATTATCAATAACAAAACTTGTTCTGCCAGAGAGTTATTCGACGGCATATCAAGGTCACTGTTGTCCATAATTGGACTCTACTTATAACCGAGTATATACAGTACTTTGATAATAAGAAACCTGTACATACAGCATTTTGATTGATCTCATAGTGTGTGTCGTATGATCGTGATAAAGCTTGAATATAAGCACACAACAATTAAACGTTCAGGTTTTTCGAATACACTTTATTCATATATAGTGTCCGCTACTAGATGCATTTTGCTTAGAATCAACTTTATTGACCTATTTGTGTCGTGTCCGTTACTAGATGCACTTTCCTTAGAATCGACTGTATTGACCTTTTTGTCTGTCTGCTACTAGATGTACCTTTTAGAATTGACTTTTGTTTACCTATTTGTGTCGTATCCGTTAATAGATGCACTTTCTGTACTAAATTGTCAAGTACATGGACAGGATAGCTAGTCATGCCATATATCAAAGACAGGAGCTCTGTACTAAGTTATCAAGCGCATGGACAGGACAGCTACAGTCATGCCATATACCAAAGACAGGAATTCTGTACTAAATTATAAAGTGCATGGACAGAATAGCTACAGTCATGCCATATATTAAAAAAAGAAACTCTGTACTAAATATCAAGTGCATGGACAATATAGCTAGTCGTGCCATATATCAAAGACAGGAACTCGGTACTAAATTATCAAGTGCATGGACAGGATAGCTACAGTCATGCCATATATTAAAAGAAGAAACTCTGTACTAAATATCAAGTGCATGGACAAGATAGCTATTCGTGCCATATATCAAAGACAGGAACTCTGTACTAAATTATCAAGTGCATGGACAGGATAGTTAGTCATGCCATATATCAAAGACCGGAACTCTACTAAATTATCAAGTGCATGGACAGGATAGCTATAGTCATGACATATATCAAAGAAAGAAAGTCTGTACTAAATAGCAAGTGCATGGACAAGATAGTTAGTCATGCCATATATCAAAGACCGGAACTCTGTACTAAATTATCAAGTTCATATACAGTAACGTTAATATGAAATACCATACCCCCAAAATTATGTCTTCCAGACGAATTGTAATTTCTGAAGACTGAAATCAATTACACGTAATATCCTTTATCTATCGCATTGTGATGGTGTGACTAAGGGGGTCACATTTTATGGTGGTGTGATTAAGGTTTCGATATGAAGCAAATAATGTACAATGCGAATGGAGGATACTCTACCCGATAAGTATGATTTGAGTCTAGATTTAATTTAAAGCTATGTTTTTGAAATGCCACCTCCCCTGAAGTGAAATTTCTTTTATTGACAGTAATAGGTTTAAATACAACAATTGACATCCTAGGCACCCTGCCCATCAAGGTAAATGTTACCCGTAACACATAGCATTGTCTGTTGCAATTATGCATTCGCAACTGGAATATAAAGTTTTGAATTTCAAGTGCTAAATATAAAGGTCAGTCGATATCTATATTTTTATCATGATTATAAAATAAAAAATGTTTTCTACAGTAGATTTGAACACGAGGTTGATGGCGTGCATACACGATCATGCACATACGATCTTACATAATGTACATTTCAAATAACGTTCATTAAACCAGTTGCATAATTTCTATCTTTTGTAAACCATGGCGAGCAAAACTAAACAAAAAAATTCCAACTTTTGCTATCCTTGACAGGCACAATTAATCCAATTATTTCTATATTTTATAAGCCTTAGCGAGCAAAAGTTACATTTTTCGAGGAGCTTCACAAATGTAATTTGTATCAAACATACATGCAAGATTCTGTTAATCGTATTAAAAATATATTCTATTTGAGCAGACGGCAGAATAATGAGGTGTAATGACCTTGACCAGACGACAGAATAGTGAGGTGATATGACCTTGAACAGACGGTAGAATAGTGAGGTTAAATGACAATAACCAGACGGTAGAATAGTGAGGTAAAACAGATCTTGAAATACAGTCTGATGCCTCAGTCGTTATGCCTGTCAGCTCCATGATGCTATGACGTCAATTGTTACGACATATTATCTTGTTACAGATGTAACATGTATGGCTATATCAAGGTAAATAACACAGTATACATTTATTTCAGTTATTTATGAAGTAAGGCTAGTTAACATGTTTTTAAGATAGCTATATCATAAAAACACACATCCATCCATCCATCCATCCATCCATCCATCCATCCATACATACATACATACATACATACATACATACATACATACATACATACATACATACATACATACATACATACATACAGATAGACAGACAGGCCAACTCAAGGTTGATTTATCACTCCAATCCAGGCGTATAAAATACAGTTATATCAGTAATTGTCAGGAAGTTTATCTCTACAACCAGGTATACGTTTTATTTCAGTTGTAACTTTCTTTACTCAACTTACCTGATTAATAGAATATCTCCTACAAATACATGATACTTAAGGAATATGCAAACATCAATAGGAATATATGTGTTATTAAATTAGTCTCAAAATGTAAGTACGAAGGTTTATGCTAATTAAAAACTCTTAATCCTTGTCTTTGTTTCCGTAATGACAATTAGAACATGCATTACCTACAGAAAAAAATGACTGCCAATTAGAACATGCATTACCTACAGAAAATAATGACTGCCAATTAGAACATGCATTACCTACAGAAAATAATGACTGCCAATTAGAACATGCATTACCTACAGAAAATAATGACTGCCAATTAGAACATTCATTACCTACAGAAAATAACTACTGCCAATTAGAATATGCATTACCTACAGAAAATAATGACTGCCAATTAGAACTTGCATTACCTACAGAAAATAATTACTGCCAATTAGAACATTCATTACCTACAGAAAATAACTACTGCCAATTAGAACATGCATTACCTACAGAAAATAATTACTGCCAATTAGAACATGCATTACCTACAGAAAATAATGACTGCCAATTAGAACATGCATTACCTACAGAAAATAATGACTGCCAATTAGAACATGCATTACCTACAGAAAATAATGACTGCCAATTAGAACATGCATTACCTACAGAAAATAATGACTGCCAATTAGAACATTCATTACCTACAGAAAATAACTACTGCCAATTAGAACATGCATTACCTACAGAAAATAATTACTGCCAATTAGAACATGCATTACCTACAGAAAATAATTACTGCCAATTAGAACATGCATTACTTACAGAAAAAAATGACTGCCAATTAAAACATGCATTACCTACAGAAAAAAATGACTGCCAATTAGAACATGCATTACCTACAGAAAATAATGACTGCCAATTAGAACATGCATTACCTACAGAAAATAATGACTGCCAATTAGAACATGCATTACCTACAGAAAAAAAATGACTGCCAATTAGAACATGCATTACCTACAGAAAATAATGACTGCCAATTAGAACATGCATTACCTACAGAAAATAATGACTGCCAATTAGAACATGCATTACCTACAGAAAATAATGACTGCCAATTAGAACGTGCATTACCTACAGAAAATAATGACTTCAATCAATCTACTAAATGTGTTAAAATATACTCTAATTGTGTGGCCTCAACCAATCTAGTCAATATTTTAAAAAAAAAAAAATACAAAACAAATGTACTGTTATTGTGTGGCCTCAAGCATTCCACTAAATATATTTCAAAATATACTCTTATTGTTTGAAATGTTCCATTCCAGGTGATTACAATTCCGATTCGATCACACATTATCACTTTCATTTATGCAACACATCACGCCTTGGAAACAAAATCTTTTGGCACAGTCCAAGATTTGAGTACTTCTTTATTTTGTTCAGATGGAATAAAACATAATATTATATTTTATTAAAACCCGCGGTCTCTTTGAAGGAACATGCAAAAAGTGACATACCGAATGATACTGAAGACTTTACATTATTATATTAAAAACTGCATATCTCAATTGCATAGCATGACAGTTGATCTATTAAAAATTAATGCGCAGAACTTACCCTCAAAGAATAGTCCACCTGACATTCTTGACATTAAAGAACACAAAATATACAACGCATTCCGATCTGAATATCCTCTTACAGAGATAACATCGGTCTATGAACGTGCAGAGAAAGAGTGAAATCTCTGAAAGCCTTTGATAAGAGCCGTTTCTTTTTGAGCCCACCATTCTCGAAAGTGTCGCATGCAAAATCCACAAATGATAATATGTGTTGGCAAAAGTTGTGTCTTAGACCAATGTTTATCATGGCACGCTATCTGGTCCAAAGGTTATCGCAAGTCAAATACAGTATTATTTGGTCCGATACAAAGCTCATAGCGTTACTATGTATATTGGATACCTATGGGTATTTGCAATGTACAATTAACATGCTATGTTCTATGAACCAACCCATTATTGGGAAGAGGTATAAATAATGTGATTTTCAAGTTTTCGCCTGATCTATTTTATGTGAGTGGGATTAAAGGTAATCTAGAGATTTTCGTTTAGAAGATAAATCTTTGTAAGTGTTGAGTTGATACGTATTATCAAATACTTAATCTACTTACCTGGTATTTTGCCAATAATGTAAAGGAAATTGGTTGATATTATGAACAGTGTGTTCAACGTTATCAGAGTGTATATCATTCTTGATTACCTCTTCAATATATTGGAGAATTTCTACTGCGAAAAAATAGATGCGAGCCTGAGCCATTTTTTAAGAAGTGGCAATGTCTGAGGATCTCTTGCGTTGTAAAAGGTACCATGCCCGTGTACAGTATTTTTTTCCTGAACATGATTCTTTGTGAAGTATGAAACGTTAGCCAGCCAAAACGTCAGGTATGCATTTGACGTTTTGGTCATTAATCAATTAATCAAGTGATACCAATCTTGAGACTGGATTTAATAGGCACTGCCTACTGAATCAAAGATTAGAATATTTCGGCTATATATTGATAAAAATATGCGTGTCTAAATATTTACCAGATTGCATGGCGTCAATAAATCAAAGAACCTTTTGAAGGTTTTGACTTTATTGTTAAACAATGGACAGGAGCCCAACACACAATACAGTGCACAGAAAAAACTAGTCAAGACACGCCACCCTCTAAGATGTGAAAAGCTGAAATTATACTGGTATAAACAGGGACGGTGTGACTTTTGAATCGTACTGATATAAATTCTTACGCAGGTAAAAATGGAGATCTTTTCATAGCGTTCCGAAATCGCAATAAATACAAATTTAAATTGATTAAAAAAATTGTCAGATTGTTTTGTAAATGAAATGCTAGTAAATTGACAATATATGGATACAATTTCTAAACTGTAATTGAAATACAGTTTATTAAACCCGTTGACAAAAGGGTTGTCAAAAAAAAAAAACTTGATATGGGTGATTTAAAAAAGATAGTTTAGACCCACTTGATGGCTTTCAAGTTTCATATCCATATATTTTACCTGGACCAATTGTTATTTAGGTTGAATTGATTAAATAACTATGTGTACCTGTGCAGAGAGCGAAAATAAATTGTTTTCTTCTATTGTGAAGCTAGAACATTTGAAGGAACCATGTTGAAATATAACGTCACACTCACATTGCACTGGTCCAACCTACTAACGAACATTACTATATCAAATCACACTCACGACCGCTCCGGTGGCCTAGTGGTTAGAGCGTCCGCCGCGGATGCGGGAGGTCGTGGGTTTGATCCCCGGCCGAGTCATACCAAAGACTTACAAAATTGGTACTAATAGCTGTGTTGCTTGGGTCTCAGCATTAAGAGGTTAGTGTTTTGACTGGTCGGCCTGGTGTCAGGATAATGTGACTGGGAGGGACATAACGCTACATGTCTATGACATGATGCCCCAGTGCTAGGTACCACAGTAAGATGCCACACTGCATACATCGTAGCGATGTGACTTAACAATTGTTAAAGCGACATTAAAAATCAAAATAATACACACTGGGGCCCCGAGTGGCCGAGTGGTCTAAAGCGCTGTCCGCTGTCCGTTACGGATCACTGCTATCTCACCTCTTTCTGCGTTGGTTCTAGCCTCAGATTCGGCCAATGTGGGTATGTGAGAAAGCTTGCCAGTAGCTTCTCGTGAGTCGGTACATCTTTCCGGGGTTTTCCGGGCTCTTCCTCCGCCATTAATACTGGCCGCCATGTATAGCCTATATTGTGCTGAAAAATGGCTTTAAACCCTACAAAAAGAAACAAAACCAAATCATACACAAATCCGCTTACATTGCCTGGTACTACCTACTAAGTTCGATACTTACATCACAACCTGCTCACATTGCACTGGTAGACAGTCTCAAGTTTGGAATCACTTAATTAATAAATAATGAGTGTTATGTTCAATGATTAAAGTCTATTACTGCATGGTATACAACGTGTTTTGTTAATTTAAAATAAAATTTGAAAAATGGCTTTCATTTTTACGAGGTAATGATTATGATTTTAAAAATTTAATAATGCAAATATCCAAGAGCGCAAACAACATATTTATGTGGCCTCGAAGCAGTCTATTACGCTGTTAGATAATTTCATTGATTTTAAGCGATTCTTCAGCGGCTGCACTACGTAGTTCCATGGATTAAATGCGGTAGTTAAGATTATGACTAAAGACTTTGTGGGACGTGTATTCGTGAAGATTGAGTGCAAAGCCTCTGTGTGAGGTGGATTAGTTAACACAATTTCTAATATATAGCTGAAAATCCTTGCCTGACGTCACACGTACATCAAATCCATGTAAAGGTGTTAAAGATAAACCTGAGTGTCCAATATAAAATGCCTTTAAATAATTCTGAACAATGATTAATGAAACACCTGAAAAATTTGACCTGATGTAATCAACGGTTAAGGAAAAGCAAGTTTAAATGTACGTGTCATGAATGTTCCCTAATCGGCCACGTACAGTTTTATTAGTTTCCGGTACTCGAGTCATTGTGATGTTACTGGGGAAACCCGCATTATAAATCACTATTGATGCCCCGTTATTGAGTGTGCAGTTTCTCGTGATTGAACATTATACATTATGGAAAAAAATTGTTTCGCTTATACATATACCAATACGAGTATGTCCTGATCGTTGGTACATGAAATAATACCAGTATGTCCTGATTGTTGGTACATGTAACTATACGAATATGTTCTGGTCGTAGGTACATTTAAGAATACGAGTATATCCTGATCGTTGGTACATGGAGCAATACATGTATTCCTGATCGCTGGTACATGTAACAACACGAGTATGTCCTGATCGCTGGTACATGTAACAACACGAGTATGTCCTGATTGCTGGTACATGTAAGAATACATTCGTATACACACATACTAGTGTGGACTAACAAAAATGATACTGGTACATTTAATTATATGGAATAATACAAATGAAATGATACTGGTACATTTAATTATATGGAATAATACAAATGCTATTGGTATAACATACGTAATAGTGAGGACTATTTCGAATACTATTGGTATACATACGTACTAGTATGGACTCTTACAAATGATAATTAGCATTATACGCAATAGTGTGGACTAATACAAATGCTATTGATATACATATGTAATAGTGTGGACTAATGCAAATGATATTGGTATACATACGTAATAGTGTGGACTAATACAAATGATATTAGTATTAATACGTAATAGTGTGGACTAACACTAGTGCTATTGGTAAACTAACGTACTAGTATGGACTCTTGCAAATGGTAATTCCGTATAATACGAAATAGTGTGGACTAATACAAACGCTATTGGTATACATATGTAAAAGTGTGGACTAACGCAAATGATTCTGGTATACATATGTAATAGTGTGGACTAATATAAATGATATTGGTATACATACGCAATAATGCGGACTAATACAGTGGACTAATACAAATGTTATTGGTATACATACGCAATAGTGTGGACTAATGCAAATGATATTGGTATACATACGCAATAGTGTGGACTAATGCAAATGATATTGGTATACATACGCAATAGTGTGGACTAATGCAAATGTTATTGGTATAACATACGCAATGGTGTTGACTAATGCAAATGATATTGGTATACATACGCAATAGTGTTGACTAATACAAATGATATTGGTATACATACGCAATAGTGTGGACTAATACAAATGATATTGGTATACATACGCAATAGTGTGGACTAATACAAATGATATTGGTATACATACGCGATAGTGTGGACTAATACAAATGATATTGGTATACATACGTAATAGTGTGGACTAATGCAAATGATATTGGTATACATACGCAATAGTGTGGACTAATACAAATGTTATTGGTATACATACGTAATAGTGTGGACTTTACATACGCAATAGTGTGGACCAATGTAAATGTTATTGGTATAACATACGCAATATTGTGGACTAACACAAATACTATTGATATTCATACGCAATAGTGTGGATGAGAAGGACGAGGATGAAGCCGATGAAAGTGATTATGCAGTAAACATAACACATTAACCAAATATCTAATTCTTTAAATCTGATAACTGTGTTTGTACCTTAATCTTATGACATTATGTGACCAAAAGTAAAGAAAAGTCTTTCATACAAGTCGGCTCAAGACAGACTGTATACATATTATACGGTATCAAGACAGACTGTATACATATTATACGGTATCAAGACAGACTGTATACATATTATACGGTATCAAGGACGTAATACCTTGGTTACAAATATGTGAAGAAAACGTTACCTTTATACATTGTCATAAGACTTCTTTTTTTTGTACAATACTGGAACGTCAGTATAAAAGAAGAAAACGACGAACATATTTTCCCACTAAGTGTAATTACCAGCATAATTATAAAATAACATAATTATCAGGACTACAGTACAATATTTAATTATCTTAATTATCTTATTAAAATGATTTAACAATCATTTAACGACATGAATTATATTGTCGAAAGCGTTGCATGTCCAATAAAGAAATGACATCATTAAAACGGATTTACTTAAAGACGGAGATTAGAGAGTCTTCCGCTCCTCCATTCAGTGGAAAAAAAAATCATTACTGTACGAAGTGATTTACTAACTTAAGTTTTTTTTTGCTCATTACTAATGAGACCATGGTAAGAGAAACGTCCCTCATTAGCCATCAATATTACAATAAGAAGTGCTAATGTTGCGAGATCTCACGAGATAATACGTGAAAGTGTGTTGCACAAGCGCTAGAAGTGACACGCATATCGTACTAAAGACATGCCAAACTTAAGGCGATTATGAAAATATTTAGAAAAAAAGGCAGGAAATTGCATTATATGACTTACATCGTAACATATCGATTTCAGGAATTTATCGGGTTACAAAGTATCGTATGCGCCTAACTAATGTACTGCCAAGAGGGATGAAATGTTCAGCTTACATTACCTTTTATCTAGACGCGGTCCAGGGACATACATGCTGAAGATTTTAAAGTCACACTGTATTAAAGAACATATCTTACATCCGTTTTACAATTATGAGGCCACCGAAATCAGTTGTGCCATAGATTACCCCCACCCCCCACCCACCCCAACTTCTAATGGCGTCCCCAGCTCGGCTAATCACAGTCCAAAATGTCATTATATACTACGGAAACAGTCAAGCTTTCTAACCTTACTTATATTCGTCACAGTTTGAGGTCAAGAACTGTGTTACTGTGCAAGAACAATGTTTCTTCTTTCGGTCACGCTGACCTTGATCTTTGATCCTAGGGACACATTGACCTTGATCTGTGATCATATGATCAACAGACGTCTTTCTTACACAAAGTGAAAGCAATCTGTATTTTTTGTGAAGGTTGTGACCAAGGTTGTGACCATTTGGATTTTGCCATCCCAGAAGTTCATACCACTAACAAAGCTTGTATGAGGCCTGTTGTGCGTAAATGTTGCTATAGTGCGGAAACGATTATGCAACTGAGCAGAAAATATGATACTTTTTAAATGCAGTGTCCTTGACTTTGAACATGTTGACCACTAAAATAGTAGACTAGTGTAGAAAACTCAAAAGCAACACCGACAACAGGAGAGGGGTGGCGTAATCAAGCAACAGTTTTTGTAGGGACTCGGCCCAATAATTAAGATCTGCAGGGGATGGGTGTAAGACGGGAATTTGGGGAAATAATTTCTGCCCCAATATAAATAATCTTCTTCGATACACAGATTGTGAATCTAGTAATTAGAGATGTAGAGAGCTAGAGTTATTGGGTGGAAACTCAATTGACCAGAGACTGATGACGGACAAAATCTTCACAAAAAAAGATACGCCTTTTGACGTGCGTGTAAAATCTGAACAGTGAATTAGCTAGCAATTATTTACACTCTCTTTGACCCTTGACGGACAGTGCTGACTACATTGAAAGTAACTAAGAATGTAATGTCTAGACTGACTTAAAAAAACGAATTGCTGAAGAATATTTTGCATGGTAAATGGTTCAAAATATTAATTAGACTGTGTTTGGAATATCATTTAACGCTGTCATATCTTGTAATGGCTCAAAATGAAGAAAAGGAATAAAAGGATATGCCTTTTCGGAAATACGATCCGTGTATTATGCTAGTCTCTTGTAACACGAACATAGTATACATGTTACAAAACTCACAAACTGTAAATTTGAAAAAGGGACAGTTAGCAGAGGTTTATTTTTACTGCAGAAGGCCTGTTGTAACAAGAGCCATTGACAATTTTCATGGGATAATTTTGGGAAGTATGATACATGAAAATGTAAAACATAAACAAAACTCAGTTTCGTCAAATCAGTATTTTAAAAACCTCACCATTGTGATATAGATGCCTTATATAATAATTCAATTTCGTTGTCATTCCGTTTCTGATTGCGAGAATGTCAATAATGTTAGGTAGTATCACACTTGCTTAAGTTTGCACAATATTAACTAGAATTTAAAACATATACACTTTGTATTGAATTCATAAAACAAGTATAATTGGCTTTATTCAAAACATATAACGTTTAAACCTAATCCACAAAGCAAACTTATCACTATAAATTGCCACACTCCATACATCGTGATGATATGACTGGAAAATTGTTTAAGCTACTTAAGATTTCATCCATCCAAACACACACACACACACACACACACACACACACACACACACACACATATATATATATATATATTTAAAACCTACAACGTTTGTACCTAATGCCCTAAACAAATTTATCAGACTTGAAATTAGAACGTATAAATGTTTGGTTATATAGGGGTGAGGCGAGATGTAAATATTTGTGCAACCCTCTATTCACTCCCTTCGAATGATTGAGTTATAAACTTTGGGTGATGGCTCTTGGTTCATGCTGTGCATTACATTGAAACTGCTCGCACAAGCACCTGTCGAATAACTCATAATGTAACCACTAATACCAAGCATTATTGCCCTTGCAAGCATAGGATGAGGTCTGAGGTTTATTTTTCGACAAGCAAGATATGTGTGCCTATCTTTCTGAGCATTTGTCTTCCATTTATTTGCTTTTAGAGAGAGAGAGAGCGAGAGAGAGAGAGAGAGAATTTAAATATTTTAATATTACAGATCGTTCTCGCGTTGAATACATTAGCGATGATGCAGATATTGAAAATTTTTTGTAGTAGTATAAACTACAAGTAAATCGGTCCTAATATTTATATTGTATAAATTAAATCACACTCAAACCGTTCTCTATATTTATGTTGTATAAATCATACACAAACCGTTCTCTATGTCTATGTTGTATAAATCATACACAAACCGTTCTCTATGTCTATGTTGTATAAATCATACACAAACCGTTCTCTATGTCTATGTTGTATAAATCACACTCAAACCGTTCTCTATATTTATGTTGTATAAATCACACACAAACCGTTCTCTATGTCTATGTTGTAGAAATCACACTCAAACCGTTCTCTATATTTATGTTGTATAAATCACACACAAACCGTTCTCTATGTCTATGTTGTATAAATCACACTCAAACCGTTCTCTATATTTATGTTGTATAAATCATACACAAACCGTTCTCTATGTCTATGTTGTATAAATCATACACAAACCGTTCTCTATGTCTATGTTGTATAAATCATACACAAACCGTTCTCTATGTCTATGTTGTATAAATCACACTCAAACCCTTCTCTATATTTATGTTGTATAAATCACACACAAACCGTTCTCTATGTCTATGTTGTAGAAATCACACTCAAACCGTTCTCTATATTTATGTTGTATAAATCACACACAAACCGTTCTCTATATTTATGTTGTATAAATCATACACAAGCCGTTCTCTATATTTATGTTGTAAGCAATCTGAAAACAATGCAGGTCCTTTTAGCAATGCATTGCATCGCGCTTTTCGTTGTCGTCAAGTAAGAGGAAAGAAAATTAAAGGAAATGAGAACGAAATTTGGTCAAATTTATTTATCAAAGATGACATGTCCGAAATATAATACATTTTCTACTCATTTGCTGAAGCTAAAAACATAATCTCATGCTGCAGGTACAAGGTTTGTAGGCACACACAGAGCATGACTTGCTGGAAAATCATATATTTTCACATGTGACAATGCAATGATATATTTTCCACATATGAAAACACAGGGAATGAACAAAATATGAATATTATTTCACTAAAACGTGTCCATATTTCACACTTAAGTATAAAATAATAATGTTATAAATAAAATGATGAAACTTAGCATGTGTATTCATCTTAACGAGTACTATATTGCGCCCCCATTACACAAGTATTTCAGTTAAACCCAAATTTCTTGCTTTGCTGACTTGTGTTTGAATTTGTATGTGAATTTCGTACCCTCTGTGCACGCTAGAGTCATCAAAGTGTATTAGTTTATATATCTCTATTAGTACTACATCATCAAACTAGATTACTGTATGCATCTTTCCGAGTTATACATCATGAAACTATATTAATGTATGCATCTCTATGAGTATTACAACATCAAACTAGATTACTGTATGCATCTTTCCGAGTTATACATCATGAAACTAGATTAATGTATGCATCTCTATGAGTACTACATCATCAAACTAGATTACTGTATGCATCTCTGAGTACTACATCATCAAACTAATTACTGTATTCATCTCTATGAGTACTACATCATCAAACTTGAATACTGTATGCATCTCTATGAGTACTACATCATCAAACTAGAATACTGTATGCATCTCTATGAGTACTACATCATCAAACTAGATTACTGTATGCATCTCTATGAGTACTATATCATCAAACTAGATTACTGTATGCATCTCTGTGAGTACTACATCATCAAACTAATTACTGTATTCATCTCTATGAGTACTACAACATCAAACTTGAATACTGTATGCATCTCTATGAGTACATCATCAAACTAGAATACTGTATGCATCTCTATGAGTACTACATCATCAAACTAGAATACTGTATGCATCTCTATGAGTACTACATCATCAAACCAGATTACTGTATGCATCTCTGAGTACTACATCATCAAACTTGATTACTGTACGTATCTATATGAGTACTACAACATCAAACTAGAATACTGTATGCATCTCTGTGAGTACTACATCATCAAACCAGATTACTGTATACATCTCTATGAGTGCTCCATCATGAAACTAGAATATTGTATGCATCTCTATGAGTACTGCATCATCAAGCTAAAATACTGTATGCATCTGTATGAGTACTACATCATCAAACCAGATTATTGTATGCATCTCTATGAGTACTACATCATCAAACTAGAATACTGTATGCATCTCTATGAGTACTACAACATAAAACTAGAATACTGTATGCATCTGTATGAGTACTACATCATCAAACCAGATTATTGTATGCATCTCTATGAGTACTACATCATCAAACTAGAATACTGTATGCATCTCTATGAGTACTATATCAGTACATCTCGTGAAGATTATTGTCGTTTCATTGATTACTGGCTTAGAGTATTTTCTCTTTTTAGCTTACAAACGTATAATGTTGTTTCACTTTGCATACATACTCTTCTGAAATCTTAACATGTAGTGAGGGGAAATATTTTTGATAACTACCATATGTTGATGACTACTATATTTTGATGACTACCATATGTTGATGACTATTATATTTTGATGACTACCATATGTTGATGACTACTATATTTTGATGACTACCATATGTTGATGACTACTATATGTTGATGACTACCATATGTTGATGACTACTATATGTTGATGACTACCATATGTTGATGACTACTATATTTGATGAATACCATATGTTGATCACTACTATATTTTGATGACTACTATGTGTTGATAACTACTATATGTTGATGACTACTATATTTTGATGACTACTATATTTTGATGACTACCATATTTTGATGACTAACATATTTTGATGACTAATATATTTTGATGATTACCCTTTTAATAAAAGTATCTCACAGTGGCCAATATTTAATGATTGTTCAGTTTGGCTAAATTTTGGTTTCAATTATTTCTCAAGCACTGTTTATTCTACAATCGCTATACGAGATGCATCTCCATTTGTATCACACACATACAAAAACTGTAACCTACATTAAACATTTTAGTAGCTTAACATAAGATTATTTTAGACCATGACAACACTGTTTAGAATGCTATGTATATTTGACCCCATCTAGAGTCCAGACACGTGACTAGAACATCCATTTCAGTGAGCAGTACTTCCACGCTACTGGAGAAGTTTAGTACGGCCCATATTTTGCGCTATGATCACTTGAATTAAATTTGGTGACTGATGTTTACTTTGAAGGTATTGTTCAGGCTAGAATATTGAAATTGATTTTGATAGGCATGTCCATTAGTAATACACCATTCCAACCAAATAAGATAACTTTGGCCTACATTATACGCTTTACGTACGCAAATTAAGCTTATTCGCCATGCGATACACCGCAATGTCAGGACATAAGGCCATTTCTGACCATTGCAGTTTAAAGTGTAAATAGGTATGTTTAACAGAAGGCAAACGTTTAACATATTGTAAATGGCTACCGTCAGGGGGCTTACTGTGAATAAGTAAAACGTTTATGAATTGACTGCATTCGTTTCACTTGATATCTGATCTATTGTGGTTAATCAAGTTAATTACTGATGCATGAACTATGATTCCAAAATTGGTCCTACAGATTGACATGACTCCTCAAATACGGCGACCAACAAAATCTGCCTTCTAGGGCTGGACTAGGCTAGTAACTTCTGAAGCAGATATAAATAACAATGATTCTGAAGGGGGGGGGGGGGGAAAAACGAAATTTAAAAGATATCACCTTTTATTTTGACATACATAACACGATACAGTTCAATAGTCACGCGTGATTTATTCATCTGATTATTCTAAAAATGTTGGTGACATTCTCTGATTGGACAACAGCTAACCTCCACTGGGGCATTTTACGATGGAGGACATTGTTTTATTCTTTAAGAAACCAATATTCTCTACACTAAGACTAATGTTCGACTACACATGTGTAATATATCCTTCGAGAAAACAGCAATACACAGTCCAGACCAATTCTGAACGAACCAGACACTATAACCGAATATGGATTTAATTTGTTACGTCCAGTCTATGAATGACTTCCCGTAAATAAATAATGGTAAAGACAAAAACAATACATGGCAAATATAATTAGCCAATATCAATTTCAAGTATTAACACCGATGTGGTGGTGGAGTTGGGGGTTGTTGGGTATATAAAATTTCGTCACTGACATTTGTATTTATCTATTAGGGTTTAAATCGACACTATGCAAAGGGTTCTCATAACGCAAGGTTAAACACAATTTTTTCACACGAAAATGGTTATGCGACGTTTTTCTTCAACGGCAAGGAATTACAACGTTTACTCGCTTGGCAGAATTATTAAACGTTTCCTTACACGACCTGGTTAGATATGGTTTTCCTACATGGCGAAGTTATAAAATACTTTTTCTAAGTGGATGGGATATAAACGGTTTTCCTACACGACAGGGTTCCACAGGGTTATATATCGTTTTCTTACGCATTCAGGTTAATACACACGATTGATCTTGGAGTCGACAAAAGGCGGCTCAAGCATGGAACGACAACAAAGCTTGTGTAATCTCAGATTCAGATATAAAAGACTACTTGCAGTCTCATATTGAGATAGAAAAGACTACGTGTAGTATCAGATTCAGATGTAAAAAACTACTTGTACTCTCAGATTGAGATAGAAAAGACAACTTGCAGTCTCGGATTGAGACAGAAAAGATTAATTTTAGCCTAAGATTCAGATGTAAAAGATTACTTGAAGTCTCAAATTCAGATGTAAAAAAACTACTTCTACTCTCAGATTGAGATAAAAAAAAAAGACAATTTGCAGCCTCAGATTGAGATAGAAAAGAATATTTGCTGTCTCAGATTCACATTGAAAAGACAACTTGCAGTCTCAGATTCAGATGTAAAAAACTACTTGTACTCTCAGATTCAGATGTAAAAAACTACTTGTAGTCTCAGATTCAAATGTAAAAAACTTCTTATACTCTTCAGCTTGAGATAGAAACGTCAACTTGTAGTGTCAGATTGAGACAGAAAAGATTAGGTGTAGTCTAAGATTCAGATGTAAAAGACTACTTGTACTCTGAGATTGAGATAGAAAAGACAACTTGCAGCCTCAGATTGAAATAGAAAAGACAACTTGCAGTCTCAGATTGAGATAGAAAAGACTACTTCCATTGTCAAATATAGGTAGAAAAGACCACTTGCGGTCTCAAATTGAGATAGAAAAAACTACTTCCATCGTAAAATATAGCCAGAAAAGACTACTTGCCGTCTCAGATTCTGATGTAAAAGACTACTTATAGTCTCAGATACAGCTAGAAAAGAATACTTGCAGTCTCAGATTGTGACCGAAAAGATAACATGCAGTCTCAGATTGTGACCGAAAAGATAACTTGCAGTCTCAGATTGAGATAGGAAAGATTACTTTCTGTCTCAGATTCAGAATGTAAAGGACTATTTGCTGTCTCAGATTGAGATACAAAAGACTACTTCCATTGTCCGATACAGCGAGAAAAGACTATTTTAGATGGTCTGTATGACCGTATTACGTTTGGGTGATGTATTGTTACTTGACCAAGCGGTTGTCTAACCCTGGCAAATTTCCAAAGACTTCCATTTAACTCCAGTTGTAAATTAGAATGTTCAAAGTATCCGTTCTATGCATACATTTTACTCTCTCTCTCTCTCTCTCTCTCTCTCTCTCTCTCTCTCTCTCTCTCTCTCTCTCTCTCTCTCTCTCTTCCATTCAGCTCCAGGTGTAAATTAGAATGTTCAAAGTGTCCGTTCTATGCATACATTTTCCTCTCCTCTCCTCTCTCTCTCTCTCTCTATAAATATATATATATATATATATATATATATATATGAACCGCATATCTGCATGGTTTCACTTCATCAGGTTGCTTACCGCCAGCAGTTCACAACGTATAAACTATACAAACTTCTCCTAACACGGAGAACTATTTAAACTCCGTCACCTTAGGCCAGTTAATTTATGGTTTCCATGCACGTTTCGCCAATATCACTGCATCATATTTGCCATCATGGCTACTTAAACGTTTGCTTTTAGTAAATGGCTAATTATTTCGGGCTAAAGACATTTCCATTGCACCTAATTCCAATAATCACATAAGTAATCACACAAATCTAAGAATTCTTTAAAATGGGTCGCAATAACCAAAATGCTTATACTCCCAAATTATTACATTACTAATGCAAGGCACTGTGTGTGTGTGTGTGTGTGTGTGTGATTTGGATATTTTAAATATTAGTTTTAACATATTTTAAGTCATATTGCTACGATGTCTGAAGCGTGGCAGTTTCTAGTGATATCTAGCACTGGAGCATCATGCCACAGATATGTAGCATGATATCACTCCCAGTCACATTATCCTGACACCAGGCCGGCCAGTCCCAACACTAACCTCTTAATGCTGAGCTCCAAGCGAGATAAGTCTTGGTGTGACTCGGTTGGGGATCGAACCCACGACCTCCCGCATCCGAGGAAGACGTTCTAACCACTTTGCAATCGGAGCTGTCCAAGGCACTGGGATAGAGTTTTATGTTTGGTCTCCTGAACACATGATATGTAAAGCTTGATGTATGGAAATAGGGCATTGTCTACTAAAACAAAATAACTACACCTTTATTAAAATATAGCATTAACTAAAGTTGTTACAGTTGTGTGGCGCGTGCAAACAATTGGGACTATCGGCATTTTTGGTTGCGTGAACTATTTTTAATAACCGTCCTAAATTCGACATGCGTTTGGCATAGAGTCAAATGGAGAAATAAATTATCATTAGTGCAAGTTTTAGCAGACGGTGGAGAGTTATACAAGTAGTCAAAGGTCTTGATTTATGTTACTAGTATGTGCATGGTGCAAACAAAGTTGGTCATAAAGTAAGATTCAATCGAACTGATGCCACTTATGAACATTGTACTTTATTAAGCATACCTGAAGAGTGCATCTTCAGTCTCACCAGCGACTATTCACAATATGAAAGTTCCTGTCAGCTTTCAACTCTATTCACAATATGAAAGTTCCTGTCAGCTTTCAACTCTGATACTATATCAATGACATGTTAATAAAAATTGCTTATAAGACGTGTAAATTTGTTTATGTTACTATGTCAGACTCTGAAACTGTCAAACTTGTCAAAAGAGGCACACACTGAGATAACCATTCTAGAAAACGATTACTCAGCAATTTAGTTTTAGTTGTATCGTACATTATGTAGGAATGTACTAAGTTGAGACGTTTGTATGATTCACTTAAGGGAAACGGCAAAGCATTTATCCCGATAAAATGACTGACAAATATTCTTTTTAAATCAATCTTTTGGATATAATCGTTAGTTCTTTATCCCAATTAAACAAATATCCTTTTGAAAACACATGGAAGAAACAATAGAAAAAACATTTATCAAAATAAACATGCAGACGATCGTTTGAAATCAATTTTGCCGTCCATCTTACTTTTCCTTGTCAAGAACAGACTTTCTTCATTTAATGTGTTCTGATTAAAATCTTGCGAGGGATAATTCTACTAATGTAGAACTAATTATCTCTCAACATTAGATTTATAATACACGTTGATAGATTATTTACGTATGCTAAGACATCAAGCAATTTGTTTACTATAAGTACCACTGACTTAATTTTTATAGAATCTAAGAACTCATGAATATTCAAGTGCTGAGTGGAGAAAGTCAAATGCAAGTGTTATTAAAATTACCTCATTTTAAATCGGTCAGTAGTCTTTTCATTATCTGAATTTAGTACAACCATTAAATTAGATCATGATGAAGATGACACCGCTACACGGTCAAATACATAACATAGACAATTGATTATACCTACATAATATGTAATAGATCACATAGATATTTAGAACCTTTTCAACCACGACCGCTCATAAAACGGTATTCATGATGATCTATGAGAATTTAATTATAATTTATGCGATTTTCTGAAAAACAGTTTTGATTTCAGTCTTTTTTTAAAAATCTTGTTAGGTTCTAAAAGAAAGGTAAACATTACACTTGCATCAAGTCACATGCAATGCAAAATGCAATTATGATTACGCTAAGAATTATTCTGGATTCTACGACATTATGGAGAAAGAGTCTGTTTATAATCCAGATAATTTGCGTTTGATTCCTTGATGGGTAAACCAGGAGAGAACTGATCGCTCAATGTAATAATGTAACTGTAAGAACACCTTAAATATCACGTCAAGAAGAAAGAAAGTAGTTCCGGCTATATCCATTTGCCTTTATGCGACGATGTAAATCTTTAAAAATAGCATCTACAGATGCCCACTTGTACATCATTTCACAAGAATATATCATAAATAATACTGGAATGACTACACTGGTTCAGTGAACACAATGCATTGACAATGGCTAATAATGGATGGACAAGAATGGTTCAGTGAAAACAATGCATTGACAATGGCTAATAATGGATGGACAAGAATGGTTCAGTGAACACAATGCATTGACAATAGCTAATAATGGATGGACAAGAATGGTTCAGTGAACACAATGCATTGACAATAGCTAATAATGGATGGACAAGAATGGTTCAGTGAAAACAATGCATTGACAATGGCTAATAATGGATGGACAAGAATGGTTAAGTGAACACAATGCATTGACAATGGCTAATAATGGATGGACAAGAATGGTTCAGTGAATATAATGCATTGACAATGGCTAATAATGGATGGACAAGAATGGTTCAGTGAACACAATGCATTGACAATGGCTAATAATGGATGGACAAAAATGGTTCATTGAATACAATGCATTGACAATGGCTAATAATGGATGGACTTAAATGGTTCAGTGAACACAATGCATTGACAATGGCTAATAATGGATGGACAAGAATGGTTCAGTGAACACAATGCATTGACAATGGCTAATAATGGATGGACAAGAATGGTTCATTGAATACAATGCATTGACAATGGCTAATAATGGATGGACAAGAATGGTTCAGTGAACACAATGCATTGACAACGGCTAATAATGGATGGACAAGAATGGTTCAGTGAACACAATGCATTGACAATGGCTAATAATGGATGGACTTAAATGGTTCAGTGAAAACAATGCATTGACAATGGCTAATAATAGATGAACTTAAATGGTTCAGTGAACACAATGCATTGACAATGGCTAATAATGGATGGACAAGAATGGTTCATTGAATACAATGCATTGACAATGGCTAATAATGGATGGACAAGAATGGTTCAGTGAACACAATGCATTGACAATGGCTAATAATGGATGGACTTAAATGGTTCAGTGAAAACAATGCATTGACAATGGCTAATAATGGATGAACAAGAATGGTTCAGGGAACAAAAACGTATTTGCCATGACTATTAATGGATGAACTTGAATAGTTTATTACAAGAATGATTTGAGGAATAGACCATATAGCTAAACGTAAAGTACAGAGATTGATTTAACATGGACGCCCTTGCACGTGATCCAAAATCTCAAACAACCAAAACGAGCGCATCTAGATCTGGACGTCAGCTTACTGTGCGTGAGATTTGTGTGGAGATATTAGCTGCTAAGCCCACGTAAATTTTGTAGACATGAGGTTATAAACACCATTTTGTAGACATGGGGTCATAAACACCATTTTGTAGACATGGGGTCATAAACACCACTTTGTAGACATGGGGTCATAAACAACATTTTGTAGACATGGGGTCATAAACACCATTTTGTAGACATGGGGTTATAAACACCATTTTGTAGACATGGGGATATAAACACCATTTTGTAGACATGGGGTCATAAACACCATTTTGTAGACATGGGGGTCATAAACACCATTTTGTAGACATGGGGTCATAAGCACCATTTTGTAGACATGGGGTCATAAACACCATTTTGTAGACATAGGGTCATAAACACCATTTTGTAGACATGGGGTCATAAACACCATTTTGTAGACATGGGGTCATAAACACCAGTGTAAGGTTAATAAATTAAGTAAACTAATACATCCAGTGCATATCACTGGAAATGTATTAATATGTTCTTGGTTTTCGTACAATATAAAGCCATCATAAGTAACGCGTATGTCTCGAGGCCATCACCCGTAAAGCGTATATCTTGAGTTCTTTTTAACTTCATTTCTGGTATTCTCCCTCTTCTAAATTTCATAAAAGAAGAGAAATATTAACTAAAGATAACGGAAAAAAGTTGGACTCTGAAAACCAGAAAGCAATATGTAAAATATAGTTGATGCATTCAACGCCATTTAAAAGTAATATAACAAACTGCAAAACACATCAAAACATACCCAAAAAGTTTTGTTATAGAAGATAACTTATATTTGCAATGACATATGACGACTTGTTCTAGACACGTATGAATTGCTTGCTTGATGTCATACGACATGACTTTCTACGCACGTATGACATTCGACATGACATTCTAGACAAGTATTTTTTTATGGCCTTGATGACATACAACATGACTTATTGACAAGATTGTATTTTCGGCCTTAATTACAAATGATGACTTTCTAAACAAAAGGTATGCATTATTTGCCTCAATGATGTACGACATGAAGAGTATCATTTGCTTTAATCGCATACATGACTTTCTAGACATGTATGTAGTATCTCCTTTAATGACATGCGACATGAATTTCTAGACATGTATGTAGTATCTCCCTTAATGACATACGCCATGAAGTTTAACCAAGCATATATTATTTTGCTTTAATGACATACGACATGACATTCTAGATACATATGTATTATTTGCTTGATGACATACGACATGAATTCAGGACAAGTACGTATTAGTTGCCTTGATGACATACGACATGCTACTCTGGACAATAATGTATTTTTTGACTTGATGTCAAAAGACTTGACTTTCTAGACACGTAACTATTAACCTTGATGACACGAGACTTGACTTTTTAGACAAGAATTTATTATTTGTCATGATAAAAAACTTGACTTTCTAAACTCGAATGAACTATTAGCCTTTATGACAAAGAAAAACAGATTTAAGAAGCTGGTAGGAAAACCAATTAATGCAATAATGAATGATTGTATCTTTAAATTAATTAATGAATGAAAAAATAGTACATATTGGACGCATGTTAAAATTGGAAGAAAACAGGCATATTTGAATAAGTAAATGGATTAATGGATTATACAATTAACGAATGTCCCTGTTCTTAAAGAAGGGAACACACACACACACACACACACACACACACACACACACATATATATATATATATATATATATATATATATATATATATATATATATATATATATATATATATATATATATATATATATATATTCATGTTACAGAAACGTTCTTTCCATCAGTAAGATAATTTATTAGTTTATTAGAATCCATGTACCGAGTAAATCCTTTTGATATTTTGTCATATGAAATCAGACACTACACATTGGATGGGTCATTATGACTGACAGATTGAATAAGCATGAAATAAGACCCAAACCCCCATGCAGATAAGTCAAGTTGTTCACATGTCATTCAAGGATAATGAGAGGCATGTCTTCTTGCAATGTAACAATGATTTATGTTGAAATTCTGTAACGAAAGGTCGCGCATGTGTTAATATAATCTCTCCTTGTGATCGCATATGTTCTGTTCCGTCATTGACGAATGCACGGAAGTGACTATGTTGTTTTAGGTCTAAACCTCCACGTGTTTCATTTTTATCACAAACACCACTGCCTGTTAAGAGGTATTAAACAGGGGTGATTTGCAAACAAAACAAGTAGGCCCTAACTGTACATGTCAAATGCACGTCCACGAGTCCTCGGCTTCCATTTATACTTGTAAAGAACCCATTCATCCCCTCTATCAATACATGCAAATATTGGACAAGATGCGAGTTATACGGCATCCATCTTCTCCTTATCAAGGCAATTGCTCATCTTTGAAAATTCTATTTTTCTGCTACCAGATTGTCCATGAGGCAAAACTTGCATTGTGCCAAAACAATCCAGTCCATATAATACAATGTCAGAATCTTATTATGCGTTCTCTAAATATCTCGCATTTTTCCCACGAACCTCTTGTGTTCTTTCGTTCCTGAGTCATCGGGCTAATATACAGAATGGGCTTTTATAGTGAAAATCATCAATCTTCCTTTATCTTTTTTAAACCATCTATCCCATAATATTAGGGCTTTGCATTTGGGAGATAGCATCGTCGCTAATTTACATGAAACATAGTATAAAAATAACATCGGTCTTAATAGGGTTTACCTCAGTTAATATAAAAGGTATACCTGGTGCTCGGTGAGAATTTACAAATTTGCTTAACCGCCAAAATGAAGGCATTGATGGAGGCAAACTTAAACAGACTTTTAGAGTAACAACACTCTCTACTTATGCTGTATATTTCACTCAAAATAGCTTTGATGTCATTATCGAATGTGATAATGACCAGTAATTGTCTGGAATAAGCTGGATTGATTACAGGGCTGACGTATATATAACAAATTGTGTTTTCCTGTACATAAACACCTCGTTTGGTCCACCAGTGCATATTCATTCATTTAGCCATCTAATCAATCGTATATGAGATTCATTTGTCATGTATTCAAGCTATCATACCTCATTTATTAGTTTGAGGAACTTCCAAGTATATGCCAAAAGAATAACCTTTACACGAATACTAATCCAAGTCCATGCCCGGAAAAAGAGAGAGAGAGAGAGAGAGAGAGAGAGAGAGAGTGAGAGAGAGAGAGAGAGAGAGAGAGAGAGAGAGAGAGAGAGAGAGAGAGAGAGAGAGAGAGAGAGAGAGAGAACATGTATGAAAATCATGCTGGTGCAGAATATTTGACTAGAGTGTTAATACTGACCCCAGACATAACTCGACAGAGTGCCAATATTGACCCTAGCTATAACTCGGCAGTTGTAATATTGACCCCAGCTGTTACTCGGCATATGTGCTGTATTGACCTGACTGGCAGTTGCTTGCGGGAAAGTAAAGAAGATTGGCAACAACAACATTGATACTATACTGATCTCCAATTTGACTTAACAGGATACGCTTCTACGGTGTCGATATTGATAAGATTTCAAATTCGATGAAAGGATACGTGTCTAGGATAACGATATTGATATGACTTCAAATTCGATGAAAGGATACGTGTTTAGGATAACGATATTGATATGACTTCAAATTCGATGAAAGGATACGTGTTTAGGATAACGATATTGATATGACTTCAAATTCGATGAAAGGATACGTGTCTAGGATAACGATATTGATATGACTTCAAATTCGATGAAAGGATACGTGTCTACGATAACGATACTGATATGACTTCAAATTCGATGAAAGGATACGTGTCTAGGATAACGATATTGATATGACTTCAAATTCGATGAAAGGATACGTGTTTAGGATAACGATATTGATAAGACTTCAAAAAAGTCGATGAAAGGATACGTGTTTAGGATAACGATATTGATATGACTTCAAATTCGATGAAAGGATACGTGTTTAGGATAACGATATTGATATGACTTCAAATTCGATGAAAGGATACGTGTTTAGGATAACGATATTGATATAACTTCAAATTCGATGAAAGGATACGTGTTTAGGATAACGATATTGATATGACTTCAAATTCGATGAAAGGATACGTGTCTAGGATAACGATATTGATATGACTTCAAATTCGATGAAAGGATACGTGTTTAGGATAACGATATTGATATGACTTCAAATTCGATGAAAGGATTCGTGTCTAGGATAACGATATTAATATGACTTCAAATTCGATGAAAGGATACGTGTTTAGGATAACGATATTGATAAGATTTCAAATTCGATGAAAGGATACGTGTCTAGGATAACGATATTGATATGACTTCAAATTCGATGAAAGAATACGTGTTTAGGATAACGATATTGATATGACTTCAAATTCGATGAAAGGATACGTGTCTAGGATAACGATATTGATATGACTTCAAATTCGATGAAAGGATACGTGTTTAGGATAACGATATTGATATGATTTCAAATTCGATGAAAGGATACGTGTCTACGATAACGATATTGATATTATTTCAAATTTGATGAACAGGATACGTGTTTAGGGTATCGTTATTGGTATGATCTCGAATTCACCAACAGACACAACATTAAACAAAGCATTCCTCTAAAACTTGATCAACTTGAAATGAGAATTAATTAAAACTCAACGTCGTTCCATTTTCCGATTGAAAAAGATTTTTTTAAAAGCCAGAAATTGTCATTCTTTATCATAATCATTGGATAGATATCTGGCAATTGTCATTCTCTTATCATAATCATTGTATATATATATATCTGGCAATTGTCGAGAATCAAGCACAATTTATATAAACCAAAACAAAAATCGTCGTCAAAAAAAAAAAACCGAAGATAAATTGTACATGCTTAATCACTGGTGTTTACAAAGCTTTTTTGTCGCCTAGCTCTGTTCAAATATATTAAAATATTTTATCCAGTATATAAATAGATCAAATCATATATTTGCGATATAGTCCTCTTTGTTAATTCAAAGGATCGTTTCCAACAACTAAATATTGCTCATTATTTCTTGTTCAAAACGTACATTATATTTACCGACACCTTTTGTTCAGTTCATTTATCCGTCTGGTGTCATCTATACATAAACCGATATGCACTCATTCACGTCCTCATGATATTTTATGGCATTCAAGGGGTGAAAATATATTGTAAATGTTAACCTGTACTCCAATGAACCCATGGCTTCAAATACTTCCAATATCCACATGAATAGTGAAAACTACTCGCGACACAGAGATTGGGGTTAATTCGCTAATGTTTGATTAAGCAGTGGAGACATGACTGACGTAAATTTGTCTGTAGTCGGTGTTTTCGTTTCTTGTTTTCATCTATTGTTCATTCCTCGTTTATCTTTTTCTTTTTTCTGTTTTGTTTCTTTCGTGTTTGTTTATTTGCTTTGTTTGTCAGCGAAGCTTGACATCACAATTGGATATCAAGGGACATGTCGGTTCACAACAGTCAACACATGAAAACCGAACAAAACAAATATTCAAGGTAAAATTTAGAACAATAATTCAGAAGCTACACAAGGTTATGAATATTACGAATGATTTGTTTCTTTACAACTATTTTTACGCATTGTTCTGTAATATGTAGTATTTAATAGTTTATACACCAAATAATGGGACTCGTTCTCTGTAATATGTAGTATTTAATAGTTTATACACCAAATAATAGGACTCGTTCACTGTAATATGTAGTATTTAATAGTTTATACACCAAATAATAGGACTCGTTCTCTGTAATATGTAGTATTTAATAGTTTATACACCAAATAATAGGACTCGTTCTTTTGACTTCTCACAGGTTCATGTAAATCTTTCACTCTTTTTCTCTATGTTATTTTTTATGGTAGCTCTGTTGGTAGGACATTGGACTCCTGATTCAAGGGTTCGATACCCATCAATGCCAGCTCGGCTGAATAGGTGTGTTATTGGAAAGGTACATGGCTCATTTCCTAGGCATGATATAGCCGTAATGTTCTAAAAGTGCAGTTGCCTTTCCTCTCCCCGCCCAGAATGCAAAAAACAAAAACGAATACCAAGCCAAGCCAAGCTTGGTATCATTTCTGTTTCGTGGAAAATAGTGCATGTCGCGTGCTCGTCCCTGTGTGCTTTTAACTCAATGGAAAATTAGACTGTGAGCAAAGACTCAAACTTCGGCATTTATAAATTAAACTTCCGTTGAATGATTACGGTAAGTCGAAATTGCATGATTTGGAAATAAATAAAATATTCTACTCCATTTTTCTGGGACTTGTGCTCTGTGTGTTGGATGTCTTTGGCCATTTGTTATATGCTTTAAACGTGTGTTGGATAACTTTAAATCTTCGTTGGATAACTTAAAACGTGTGTTGGATAGCTTTAAATCTGTGTTGGATAACATAAAACGTGTGTTGGACAACTTTAAATCAGTGTTGGATAACTTAAAACGTGTTTTGGATAATTTGCAATGTGTGTTATATGACTTTAAACTTATGTTTAATTATTTGAAACATGTTATGTGATCTGAAAAGTGTGTTGCATGAAATGAAGACAGTGAATTCTATAAACCACACAACATACTAGACATATCATTATTCCGTTCTTATTGACAACCTTTCACTTGAGCCCCGGACAATTTCTTTTCTAATCGGCTGGTGTTGATATAGCTTTTCTCCACCCCGTGTCTTTGTATTGTTCATGATACAAAACTCACAAAGGTTCGTCCAAGAATAGACAATATTTGAGAATGGCCTGCAATAGTTTTTTCTATTGAATGAAATCACACCTGTTCCACGCCAATGATTAGTTTGTTAAATTTCTACTCTTAGTTGTAACTAGGTCGCAGATCCGTCGTCATACGAAAAACTGAACGGCGGGCATAATAATGTGTCTCTTTTTTTTTGCTATTTAAATGCCCGATTTTTTTCCCTCAAAAATCCACATGCCTCAAACCAGTACAATGGTCGAACCCTCACAATGATTTATTTTTGGTGTTCTGATATGATGCTGATATCCGTCAAACATTATTCCTTGCGTTCGAATTTATCATTAATGTTCTACTTTAATGGAGTCACACACATACACACACACATACACACACACACACACACACACACACACACACACACACACACACACACAGAGTCGACTTACTACACCCAAATGAGTAGGACCAGTAGCATTGACGTATATATAAAAACCTTTTATTTAACAAACAACAGCTTTTAAACCAAACTAATGTCAACGATATATTTCCACTCTTTCCCGGTGTTTTGTGGGGGTGAGGGTGGGGTGGGGGTGATAGTCAAAGTAGATATCATGTTCAATAGAAAAAAGAACAGTTTTGGTTTGACTTTATGTGTGAGAGTAAGATAACCCTGTGACTTGTATTTCTAAGTGAAATCTTAACTGTATAGGAATTATCACTTAACTGTATAGGAATTATCACTTAACTGTATAGGAATTATCACTTAACTGTATAGGAATTATTACTTAACTCTACTGTATAGGAATTATCACCTAACTGTATAGGAATTATCACTTAACTGTATAGGAATTATCACTTAACTTATAGGAATTATCACTTAACTGTATAGGAATTATCACTTAACTGTATAGGAATTATCACTTAACTGTATAGGAATTATCACTTAACTGTATAGGAATTATTACTTAACTGTATAGGAATTATCACTTAACTGTATAGGAATTATCACTTAACTGTATAGGAATTATCACTTAACTGTATAGGAATTATCACTTAACTGTATAGGAATTATCACTTAACTGTATAGGAATTATCACTTAACTGTATAGGAATTATCACTTAACTGTATAGGAATTATCACTTAACTGTATAGGAATTATCACTTAACTGTATAGGAATTATCACTTAACTGTATAGGAATTATCACTTAACTGTATAGGAATTATCACTTAACTGTATAGGAATTATCACTTATCTGTATAGGAATTATCACTTAACTATATAGGAATTATCACTTAACTGTATAGGAATTATCACTTAACTATATAGGAATTATCACTTAACTGTATAGGAATTATCACTTAACTATATAGGAATTATCACTTAACTATATAGGAATTATCACTTAACTGTATAGGAATTATCACTTAACTATATAGGAATTATCACTTAACTGTATAGGAATTATCACTTAACTATATAAGAATTATCACTTAACTGTATAGGAATTATGACTTAACTATATAGGAATTATCACTTAACTGTATAGGAATTATCACTTAACTATATAGGAATTATCACTTAACTGTATAGGAATTATGACTTAACTATATAGGAATTATCACTTAACTGTATAGGAATTATCACAAACGCTTGTCTACTTGCCTAGTGCATTGACTAGAAAGTTTAAAGTGGTTGTTTACAGTGCATTTTTATGGACAACAACTAGAAATCGTATGAAGATAATGACCGCTCTTATATCACCATCATTTAATTCACATCATCTAAGGCAGGAAATCTGTACTTGGGAACAATACTTATATGTTCAAAAAAAGATAATAAGGAAAGCAAAGACTCGTAAAATGGATTGGTGAGGACGATGTGTTGTTGGATACAAAATTAGGAACTTCAGTGTGCTTCCATCCTGTTCCAGTTAAGTGAAAATCAAGACCCTCAATTTCTCAATCAACAAAGGATGACCCACTCACACACGTTGAATTTTGATATCATATATTATGAAATCCCTGAGAGTTAATCCTTTCCGATGGCATTGATTTTGTGTCAACATGTAACATTACAAAATCAGCTATAAATCGGTGAGGGATCGAAATTTAGTTTGGTGAACTGTCGGTGAGCAAGGCTGTGAGAAATTGTTTAGATCGTGTTTTGGACTGAGACAAGCACCTGTGACTAACCACCCCCCCCCTTTTAAAAAAAGAAAAAGAAATGCATGTAGATATAAGGTGGGTTAATGAACCAGCTGATATCATCTGTCTGGACAAGTCTGTGTGTCTATTCATCTGTCTGGACTAGTATGTATACATTCGTCTGTATGGACAAGTCTGTGTGTATATTCATCTGTCTGGACTAGTATGTATACATTCATCTGTCTGGACCAGTATGTATACATTCATCTGTCTGGACCAGTATGTATACATTCATCTGTCTGGACCAGTATGCATACATTCGTCTGTATGGACAAGTAAGTCTGTGTGTATATTCATCTGTCTTGACTAGTTTGTGTGTCTATTAATCGGTCTGGACTAGTTTGTATCAATTTATCTGTCTGGACCAGTATGTATACATTCGTCTGTATGGACAAGTCTGTGTGTATATTCATCTGTCTTGACTAGTTTCTATCAATTCATCTGTCTGGACCAGTATGTATACATTCGTCTGTATGGACAAGTCTGTGTGTATATTCATCTGTCTGGACCAGTATGTATACATTCATCTGTCTGGACCAGTATGTATACATTCATCTGTCTGGACCAGTATGTATCAGTTCATCTGTCTGGACCAGTATGTATACATTCGTCTGTATGGACAAGTCTGTGTGTATATTCATTTGTCTTGACTAGTTTGTGTGTCTATTAATCGGTCTGGACTAGTTTGTATCAATTCATCTGTCTGGACCAGTATGTATACATTCGTCTGTATGGACAAGTCTGTGTGTATATTCATCTGTCTGGACCAGTATGTATACATTCATCTGTCTGGACCAGTATGTATCAATTCATCTGTCTGGACCAGTATGTATACATTCGTCAGTACGGACAAGTCTGTGTGTATATTCATCTGTCTTGACTAGTTTGTATCAATTCATCTGTCTGGACTAGTCTGTTTTTATTCATTTATTTTAGTCTATGCATTGGACAGAAACACGTAATGCATACAGACCAAGCCGAACGCAATTTATATACGTAATACACACACACACATACATACATACATACATACATACATACATACATACATACATACATACATACATACATACATACATACATATATATATATATATAGATATATATATATATATATAATATATATATATATATATATATATATATGTGTGTGTGTGTGTGTGTGTGATTTCCATATATGTAAAATAGACATATATGAAAAATAGATTTCAAATGGTTATTCAGTATAAATCTTGCTGCATATGGTGCAAACAAAACAAATCAGACTATGCGTGCGTGTGTGTGGGGTGTGGGGGTGGGTGTGTGTGTGTTTGTGTGTTGGGTTTTTAATGTAGCTTTATCAAATGTCCAGTCATATCACTACGATGTCTGCAGTGGGCGGTTTAGCGTGATGTCTAGCATTGGGCGGTTTAGCGTGATGTCTAGCACTGGGCTGTTTAGCGTGATGTCTAGCATTGGGCGGTTTAGCGTGATGTCTAGTATTGGGCGGTTTAGCGTGATGTCTAGCACTGGGCTGTTTAGCGTGATGTCTAGCATTGGGCGATTTAGCGTCATATCTAGCATTGGGCGAGGCAGCCGATTGTACCATTTTCATGTATTTAATGTGATTCGGCCAGAGAACAAACCCGTGACCTTCCACGTTCTAACTACTTAGGCCACTTTAGAGCTACAATGCAGATTGTATATTAGATATAATGCAGACTATTTAATCCATATAATGCAGACTGCATACTCGAAGTGTATACTCGATATAATGCAGACTGTATACTCGAAGTGTATACTCGATATAATGCAGACTGTATACTCGAAGTGTATACTCAATATAATGCAGACTATATGCTCGAACTGTATATTCGATACAATGTAGACTATATGCTCGAACTGTATACTCGATATAATGCAGACTGTACACTCGAACTGTATACTCGATATAATGCAGACTGTATACTCGAAGTGTATACTCGATATAATGCAGACTATATGTTCGAACTGTATACTCGATATAATGAAGACTATATGCTCGAACTGTATACTCGATATAATGCAGACTATATGCTCGAACTGTATACTCGATATAATGCAGACTATATCCTCGAACTGTATACTCGATATAATGCAGACTATATGCTCGAACTGTATACTCGATATAATGCAGACTATATGCTCGAACTATAAACTCGATACAATGCAGACTGTATGATCGAACTGTATACTCGATACAATGCAGACTGTATGCTCGAACTGTATACTCGATACAATGCAGACTATATGCTCGAACTGTATACTCGATACAATGCAGACTATATGCTCGAACTGTATACTCGATACAATGCAGACTATATGCTCGAACTGTATACTCGATATAATGAAGACTATATGCTCGAACTGTATACTCGATATAATGCAGACTATATGCTCGAAGTGTATACTCGATATAATGCAGACTATATGCTCGAACTGTATACTCGATATAATGCAGACTGTATGCTCGAACTGTGTACTCGATATAATGCAGACTGTATGCTCGAACTGTATACTCGATACAATGCAGACTGTATGCTCGATTTGTATACTCGATACAATGCAGACTGTATGCTCGAAGTGTATACTCGATATAATGCAGACTATATCCTCGAACTGTATACTCGATATAATGAAGACTATATGCTCGAACTGTATACTCGATATAATGCAGACTATATGCTCGAACTGTATACTCGATATAATGCAGACTATATGCTCGAACTGTATACTCGATATAATGCAGACTATATGCTCGAAGTGTATACTCGATACAATGCAGACTGTATGCTCGAACTGTATGCTCGAACTGTATACTCGATACAATGCAGACTATATGCTCGAACTGTATACTCAATATAATGCAGACTATATGCTCGAACTGTATACTCGATATAATGCAGACTATATGCTCGAAGTGTATACTCGATATAATGCAGACTATATGCTCGAACTGTATACTCGATATAATGCAGACTATATCCTCGAACTGTATATTCGATATAATGTAGACTATATGCTCGAACTGTATACTCGATATAATGCAGACTATATGCTCGAACTGTATACTCGATATAATGCAGACTATATGCTCGAACTGTATACTCGATATAATGCAGACTGTAAACTCGAACTGTATACTCAATATAATGCAGACTGTATGCTCGAACTGTATACTCAATATAATGCAGCCTGTATGCTCGAACTGTATACTCGATATAATGCAGACTGTATACTCGAACTGTATACTCGATATAATGCAGACTGTATGCTCGAACTGTATACTCGATATAATGCAGACTGTATGCTCGAAATGTATACTCGATATAATGAAGACTATATGCTCGAAATGTATACTCGATATAATGCAGACTATATGCTCGAACTGTATACTCGATATAATGCAGACTATATGCTCGAACTATATACTCGATATAATGCAGACTATATGCTCGAACTGTATACTCGATACAATGCAGACTATATGCTCGAACTGTATACTCGATACAATGCAGACTGTATGCTCGAACTGTATACTCGATACAATGCAGACTATATGCTCGAACTGTATACTCGATATAATGCAGACAATATGCTCGAACTGTATACTCGATATAATGCAGACTATATCCTCGAACTGTATATTCGATATAATGCAGGCTATATGCTCGAACTGTATACTGGATATAATGCAGACTATATGCTCGAACTGTCTACTCGATATAATGCAGACTATATGCTCGAACTGTATACTCGATATAATGCAGACTATATGCTCGAACTGTATACTCGATACAATGCAGACTGTATGCTCGAACTGTATACTCGATGCAATGCAGACTATATGCTCGAACTGTATACTCGATACAATGCAGACTATATGCTCGAACTGTATACTCGATACAATGCAGACTATATGCTCGAACTGTATACTCGATACAATGCAGACAATATGCTCGAACTGTATACTCGATACAATGCAGACTATATCCTCGAACTGTATATTCGATATAATGTAGACTATATGCTCGAACTGTATACTCGATATAATGCAGACTATATGCTCGAACTGTATACTCGATATAATGCAGACTATATGCTCGAACTGTATACTCGATATAATGCAGACTGTATGCTCGAACTGTGTACTCGATATAATGCAGACTGTATGCTCGAACTGTATACTCGATACAATGCAGACTGTATGCTCGAACTGTATACTCGATACAATGCAGACTGTATGCTCGAAGTGCATACTCGATATAATGCAGACTATATGCTCGAACTGTATACTCGATATAATGAAGACTATATGCTCGAACTGTATACTCGATATAATGCAGACCATATGCTCGAACTGTATACTCGATATAATGCAGACCATATGCTCGAACTGTATACTCGATATAATGCAGACCATATGCTCGAACTGTATACTCGATACAATGCAGACTGTTTGCTCGAACTGTATACTCGATATAATGCAGACTATATGTTCGAACTGTATACTCGATATAATGCAGACTATATGCTCGAACTGTATACTCGATATAATGCAGACTATATGCTCGAACTGTATACTCGATATAATGCAGACTATATGCTCGAACTGTATACTCGATACAATGCAGACTGTATGCTCGAACTGTATACTCGATACAATGCAGACTATATGCTCGAACTGTATACTCGATACAATGCAGACTATATGCTCGAACTGTATACTCGATATAATGCAGACAATATGCTCGAACTGTATACTCGATATAATGCAGACTATATCCTCGAACTGTATACTCGATATAATGTAGACTATATGCTCGAACTGTATACTGGATATAATGCAGACTATATGCTCGAACTGTCTACTCGATATAATGCAGACTATATGCTAGAACTGTATACTCGATACAATGCAGACTGTATGCTCGAACTGTATACTCGATACAATGCAGACTGTATGCTCGAACTGTATACTCGATGCAATGCAGACTATATGCTCGAACTGTATACTCGATACAATGCAGACTATATGCTCGAACTGTATACTCGATACAATGCAGACTATATGCTCGAACTGTATACTCGATACAATGCAGACTATATGCTCGAACTGTATACTCGATACAATGCAGACTATATCCTCGAACTGTATATTCGATATAATGTAGACTATATGCTCGAACTGTATACTCGATATAATGCAGACTATATGCTCGAACTGTATACTCGATATAATGCAGACTATATGCTCGAACTGTATACTCGATATAATGCAGACTATATGCTCGAACTGTATACTCGATACAATGCAGACTATATGCTCGAACTGTTTACTCGATATAATGCAGACTATATCCTCGAACTGTATATTCGATATAATGTAGACTATATGCTCGAACTGTATACTCGATATAATGTAGACTATATGCTCGAACTGTATACTCGATATAATGCAGACTATATGCTCGAACTGTATACTCGATATAATGCAGACTGTATGCTCGAACTGTATACTCGATATAATGCAGACTGTATGCTCGAACTGTATACTCGATACAATGCAGACTGTATGCTCGAACTGTATACTCGATAGAATGCAGACTATATGCTCGAACTGTATACTCGATATAATGCGGACTATATGCTCGAACTGTATACTCGATATAATGCAGACTATATCCTCGAACTGTATACTCGATACAATGCGGACTGTATGCTCGAACTGTATACTCGATACAATGCAGACTATATGCTCGAACTGTATACTCGATACAATGCAGACTATATGCTCGAACTGTATACTCGATACAATGCAGACTATATGCTCGAACTGTATACTCGATACAATGCAGACTATATGCTCGAACTGTATACTCGATATAATGCAGACTATATCCTCGAACTGTATACTCGATATAATGCAGACTATATGCTCGAACTGTATACTCGATATAATGCAGACTATATGCTCGAAGTGTATACTCGATATAATGCAGACTGTATGCTCGAACTGTTTACTCCATATAATGCAGACTATATGCTCGAACTGTATACTCGATATAATGCAGACTATATGCTCGAACTGTATACTCGATACAATGCAGACTGTATGCTCGAACTGTATACTCGATACAATGCAGACTGTATGCTCGAACTGTATACTCGATACAATGCAGACTATATCCTCGAACTGTATATTCGATATAATGTAGACTATATGCTCGAACTGTATATTCGATATAATGTAGACTATATGCTCGAACTGTATACTCGATATAATGCAGAATATATACTCGAAGTGTATACTCGATATAATGCAGACTGTATGCTCGAACTGTATACTCGATATAATGCAGACTGTATACTCGAACTGTATACTCGATATAATACAGACTGTATGCTCGAACTGTATACTCGACACAATACAGACTGTATACTCGAACTGTATACTCGATACAATACAGAATGTATATTTGACACAGTGCAGACTATACACTCTATATACTGCAGAGTGTATATTCGATATAATGCAGACTGTATATTCGATATAATGCAGACTGTATATTCGATATAATGTTTCCATTTATATTTCAGTAATTTCTCGTTTGAAGCTGGAAATGGTTGACAGTTTTCCAATATATTCAAATTGTTTTTGATTGACTTGATTAACGTACACATACGTAGACTGTATAACAAAATGTCTCGCAATTCGAGTCGACTGTCTTTGAATGAACATGACAAATAGTGAGAATGGAATGGAATGGACTCGTGTACAGCCATTGGGATGGAATGCAATGTACATGTTTTCTGCCGGCCATAACGGTGATATGGAGATGAATAGATAAGCAAAACGTTTTTACCTGTGGACCCATTTCTTACTTTATTACATATATCGGACTACTGTCTACAATTAATATGCAGTAAATTGTGTAAATGTTATTTTCTTTCATGTCAATATACAAATGATAGATGCAATATAAAAATGCACAGGTAATATTTATCTGCATGAGACTGAAAGGAAATGTTTGAATTCCACCATTATAAGTTATGTGTTTGCGAGACGGAAGACATATTTCATTCAAAACACGGTCATTTTCATGTCAAACAAGTATATCACAGTGTACTTCAAGGAATTAAAGAGTCCATGATTTACACACATTTATATGTATAGTACAGTTGGAAAGTATTTATCACAAAGTTAATGTATGTGCAGTGCACGTGTATACAGGAATGATCTGGTCATTCCAAATACACATTGTCAAACTATTTATGGCACAATTGATGGATGGGGCATTGGTGGATGGTTTACTTTTTCATCAAAATGCAATGATTTGACTTATCCTCCTTTAAACCAGTGCAGATCATTAGGCAGAATTATCAACAATTAATTAGAATCATGCAGTTGTTACGCACGGTATTTTCTCGGTTGTTCATTAACTAATATATTTACTACCATCCTTGTTCATGACCCATCCTGTCATCTAGCTATCCAACTTATAAAACCGCCTTTTAAATCAAAATATTTTTAATGGTGTGTTTTACATGGAGCAGAAGGAGCTGGATGATATTAAGGACACTTGTCTATTCAAATTCATTAATGATAAAGATCATGCAATGCAATATAGTCGTGTGCACCAATCGTCCGCTAAAATATGGCTGAATGTATGAATGAAAGTTTATGTTCTCATTAATAAAACGCTTATATTTACCATCACAAGACTTTCGTTACAGCATTGCAACACAGGTATGTTATTAATCCAATATACCGTGGAAACGTATCTTAGGAAATATTTGAGGCTTGAGAGGACCAAGGTAATACAATTAAGACAGCAGTGGAAAAAAATTGACCTAATACGTACATGTCAACATAAAAGAAACTTGTTTTGGTAAGCCGGAATGTATGTATGTATGTATGTATGTATGTATGTATGTATGTATGTATGTATGTATGTATGTATGTATGTATGTATGTATGTATGTATGTGTGTGTGTGTGTGTGTGTGTGTGTGTGTGTGTGTGTGTGTGTGTGTGTAATTGTTTTATCAAATAGCCTGTTGCGCTATTCTTAAATCGGTTTGACTCTAGTTACTAGAAATCAGAGCTATTCCTTATTGGGATATAAATAAATATTCACCAGTAATTTTAATGTGGTGAGTATATTTCAATTTTCCGAATAATAAATTAAACGAAACGCTAATTTGATACGGACTCACAAAAGAGGCAAGGTCAATTAGTAGTAAAATTGTAATATTTTGATTTACTTTAACTCGTACAAGGCGATAAGGATAGTTTATCATGATTTCTGAATTACAGGTTTTCTTACTGACTGAAATTGACTAACATTGATTGTAGGTTTCAAGTTTGTATTGAACTGTATTAAACGTGACACTCGTATAATTGAAAGGAAAGGCCACATCATTGAAATATTATACAATTAGAGGATTAGATAAGATCTGTACTTAATACCGAAAACCTTGACGTATACCACAATGTGTTGATTTACCATGTAAGCATACATACACGTAGCTGGGTGATTTAAGGTCGAGAGACTACAATGATAAATTGAGTATTGTCTTTACGTCATGTAATCATGCGTGGCATTTTCGTTCTCAATTAAACGTACAAAGGAAATGTCAAACATGTATAGAAGCTCATAACTGTGTTCGGGCACAAACATGAAAATATGTGAGATGACGGCAGACTTTAACTTTTTTGTAAGAACGCCGTGTCATAAAAAAAATTCGACACCAGCTCATTTAAGAAAGTTGGCACATTTCAATTCTCTGTGTACGTATCGATTACAATGAAAGCTAATACCGTTTCTAAATTTAACCTGATAATTTCTCTTATGGACCACCGTTGCAGTAGCAATATTTTTTGGTAAATAATGATCATACACGGATTAAGGTTTTCTGCTGTATTGTAACTGTCTTTACAGGTTTACCTTATCAGACACACTATTTTTGATCAATCAATATAATGGACATTGTGATCAATTTCACTATAAGCTCATGTTACAAGTAATGACTTTAAAAAATACACCATATCATTAACGGATAATAATAACAGTATTTGCAGTTGTGAAATTAAAAAAGCACAGTAACTAGTTTCTTTCTTCTTTTTTTCTTGCAATGAGGCACCTTTTCTAAAGATTTTGTCCACGGTATATATATATATATATATATATATATATATATATATATATATATATATATATATATATATATATATATATATATATATACATTACGAGAATAAATGTTTTGATTCCATATCACAGTGTCTGTGTAATGCAGACAATTATCAGTCACAAAATGATTCATTAGGTGTCAGGAATCAGAATGCTGTTTTAGCAACAATTGTATAAAGTGCCATTAATCTTCCATACAAAGGACAGGATGCGTTACGATATCTCACGAGATAACCAGTGTCAATGCTGTTATGTTATAATGAATGTCCATGAAATATAACCAAAGCAAGATAGGGATAAAACTATGACAATCTGGATTGTATATTTTTAATAATATAGAGAAAAATATTTCAATGATGTGGATTTTGTGTAACTTGATGAGAAATATATTGATTACTTGCAATTACGGCAAGATCACCAGCAGATAATTGAACACACTATTTATAACGCAATTCACCTCGGCAATGGTTAGATATTAGACTTCATTGTTTGTCCAGTTCGACTTTTATTTAGCTTGAAAGTAAGAAAAACAATAAATACTTAAGCATTGTGTTAAATATAAAATGTCTTTAACATTCAACTTAATTTAGTTTGTGGACGGACAAACGTGATAAAGTGGCAGGACGAGCTGAACAAAGCTGGAGGAAATGTTAGCATTTATCGGAGAAAGGAAAAGAGCAAGTAAATTATAAAATCAAGCCGACAGGATCACTGACGTGTAACAAGAGACACAGCAAGTGTTCGATCCAAAACCATGACGAGGCTAAACTTTATCTACAACACTAAGTGTGCAGATTCTTGGTGTTTCATTTTTGGTGTGTTTAGTTGAATTGTTTTTACCATATTAAGTACATGTATTGTTAAATGCTCCAACCTTTACTGACGGTATCATCCAACAAGTACCCATTAAGTGTATTATTGTTTCTCATTGGTTGACTTCATTAGTGTCCTCAATTCAAGGACCAATGAAAACTGTAAAACTGAAAAGAATGCATACTGCAGACTCATCACTCATGGCTTAAAGTCACAAAGAGTTTCATACACAGACGGAATAATTACTCAAAAATGTATTCATCATACACATGAAAATATACGGTCTTGCAAATCTGGAAACCTTGCGTTTCAGTAAAATAACTATTTCAAATGATTCAAACGGAGCGATAAGTTTGAGACGTTAACTTTAATATTTAGATGGATTCCGGAATTGAAAAACGAACAAACAAACAAACAAGCAAACACACAAAATCAGTGACATCGAATTAGAGTCTACTAGTTTGTTAAGTATAGTCCTATTTACCATGAGGATGAAGGAAACTATTTATCATGGTCATATTTACCACGAGGATGAAGGAGCCTATTTAACATGGTCCTATTTACCACGAGGATGAAGGGGCCTATTTAACATGGTCCTATTTACCACGAGGATGAATGGGCCTATTTATCATGGTCCTATTTACCACGAGGATGAAGGGGCCTGTTTATCATGGTCCTATTTACCACGAGGATGAAGGGGTCTATTTATCATGGTCCTATTTACCACGAGGATGAAGGAGCCTATTTATCATGGTGATATTTACCATGAGGATAAAGGGCCTGTTTAACATGGTCATATTTACCATGAGGATGAAGGATTCTGTTTATCGTGTTCATAGTAACTCTGCGGATGAAAGGGCTTGTTTATCGTAGTCATATTTACCATGAAGATGAAGGATAGCATAGTCATATTTACCATAAAGATCAAGAATCGTGCATAACATGGTCATATTTACCATGAAGATGAAGGGACCTAATCATGGTCATATTTACCATGCGGATGAAGGGACCTGTTTAACACAGTCATATATACCACGAGGATGAAGGGACGTGTTTAGGATAATCACATTAATCACGAGGATGAATAGACCTGCTTAGCATAGTCATATTACAATGAGGATGAAGAGGCCTTGACAATATTATAATCGACTGTTCTTCTCATATGGAAGCATTAATTACCGCAGATATTGTGTCTTTTTTACCTGAATTTGCTTAAAGCCTATTGAATATTTCTATTCAGAACAATACTAAGGCTATTATTATTAGTATTATTATTATTATTAATATTATAATTATACACTTAGATATTGAATATTTTACTGCTTGGTTTGCAATGACGCAATCTCTCTGAAACTGCAATACGCATATACGATTTAACATCCATTCATAGGTTTTGTATATCTCACCAGACAGGTGTGATAACTTGGAGAAAATGTATCAGATTTACTAACACATTATCCAAGAATATGATTTTTATTTTAATTTATTTTACACTGTGACATTTCTGAAAATATAGGATTGTTTTATTGGTTTATATCTCGTCTACTAAGAAGCTCCAGAGACCCAATGGTTAGCGTACAGGACTAGTATTTTAAATATCGCGGGTTAGAACCCTACTCACTGCAATGTCCTATCTTTGGAACAACACAGTATTCCCATTACATTGTGGCTATATGGTGCATCACGTGTTGTTTTGCTAACAAACACCATGCAAGCAAACTATCTGTTCTACTCTCTCTGTAACACCGAATTTCCATTACATCGGGGCTATATGTTGTATCACGTGTTATTTTGCTAGCAAACACCATACAAGCAAAACTATCTTTTATAATATCTCTGCCACTAAAAGAAAATCCCAATATTATCAAGGTTATCGCAAACAAAGTATTTTAGAAGTTCAGTATGAAGTTCAATGTTACCCCACCACCACCACCACACCCACCCCACAACAACAACAATAACAACAAGAAAAACAGCAACAACAACAAATAGAGGTAAATGATTAGATGTAAGAAATTATTAACCTCCAATGTTCAGTCAAGTATATTCAAAATGACGATGGTGACGGGCGTTTGTACGTTGAAGACACAAATAACATAATCGGTCGTGGCTTGATTAGCATGGTCATGGCATGAGTGTGTGTGTGTGTGTGTGTGTGTGTGTGTGTGTGTGTGTGTGTGTGTGTGTGTGATTAGGATTTTTAGCGTAGATTTAACAATTTTTCAGTCACAACGCTACGATGTCTGCAGTGAGGCAGTTTATAGTGATGTCTAGCACAGGGGCATTATGCCGCAGACATGTAGCATGATGTCCCACCCAGTCACATTATCCTGACACCAGGCCGACCAGTCCTAACACTAGCCTCTTAATGCTGAGCGCCAAGCAAGTTAGCTATTAGTATCAGTTTTGTAAGTCTTTGGTATGACTCGGCAGGGGATAGAACCCACGACCTCCCGTTTTCGCGGTGGACGCTCTAACCACTAGGTCACCGGAGCGTCATGGCGGGAGAGATATAGCCAAAGGACAAGTTGATTGTCAGCATGCGTTTTTTTTTCTCCTTGCCCAACACATTCAAAGTTTCCATATACTTTGAAATTCGTCGACAGTTTGACGACCCATCTTGTATAGCTGACCATGGTGGGCCTTTGTATGCAGCTGTTGTTATGTCCGTACAGAGAAATTGTGAAGAACATTACAAGATTTTCGTTGAAGGTAGGTATGTTTCGATCTTACACCATAATTTAATTTGATAAAAGCGTATAAATCAATCGATCTTTCCTTCAACATATATTACAGAAAAGCTTCGAAACGTCGAGGCGCTGATGTTCCAGTGGTCGGTTTGAGGTTTTGGCAGTCTTTAGTTTGCTAATGCTTTGCATAGGGAATAAGCTTTATTGAATCATTCGAGGTTTATTGCATATTTCGAATGTGTTACGCTGAGACTGAGTTAGTCATTCTAATCATGTTAAGTTTACCGTATGTGTTACAACGAGACTGATCGAGTCATTCTAAGCATGTTAAGTTTGCCGTATGTGTTTAACAAGACTGAGCGAGTAATTCAAAATTATTTTAAGTTTGCCGTATGTGTTACAACGAGACCGAGCGAGTCATTCTAATCATACCAAGTTTTCCTTATGTGTTACATCGAGACTGGGCGAGTCATTCTATTCATGTTTGCCGTATCTGTTACACCGAGACTGAGCCAGTCATTTTAATCATGTTTGTCGTATGTGTTACTGCGATACTGGGTGAGTCATTCTGTTTGTACTAAGTCCTCAGAATAGTGTTATATATAGACCGAGGGAATCATTCGAGATATGCGGAATGTATAGAATGTGTTACATAAAGACTGAACGGCTCATTCGAGTTATACTGTTCAGCATCTTTTGCACCAGATTACACTAGTAATGCTGGTGATGACGTCAAGTAACAGAGTGTACACTGTTTGAGATATGAAGGTTTTACTGCATTTTCTCATTTTAAAAACTGTTCATCTCATTATAACCTGCAGCATTTTAGCAAACGATAGAAGCGACAATAATTTGCTTTCCTAAAAACATGCAGCTGCAAATATGGAGCCGTTTAGAAACCACTGATGCATGGGTAATACCAGTTTGTGTTGCTGTGCGATGTTAGAAGAGTCAATACATTTTCTCCTTGTTTTCAACATAGCAACCTTCGTAATATGACGTGTTGTCATCATGGCAACTGTCTCATTATGACGCAGCATGGCATTATGGCAATTCTACAGGTTGTCAGAATGCAATGAATGTTTCGTAATATGACGTTTTAACACTTGAAGATCATTTAAAAGCAATTCTTAGTAAATTCTAAGAATGCGATTTCAAACAGAACTAAAAATATCAAGCTGTCCTTGCCATGTGGGGTTTAATTGTTAAAGCTCCAAACCGTCTTAATGCCTAAGTGAAAAATAGTGAATAAATACAATACAAAATATTTTTAAAGCTATATAACATCCAGCTGGCTTAGTTTTAAAGCAGTAAGCTTTGTTGGAAAGCAATCTCATAAATATTAATAATTTCTTAACATTGTCCAAGAACGTCTGGATACATAAACAGGAAGCATTGCCACCGGTGTGCTTCGCAATGAGGAATAACTATCTCTTGTTTCCGTCAGAGCAAAGAGGTTCAGATTAACCAGTGACGTATCAAATTTAACCAATCAGCACGTTACGTGTAAAATATTTGAAACTTTGAGGTCAGTCTGAGGGATCATATTTCGAACATATGCTTACAGTTGCCACTCGGATCATCTCTTTTATGCAAAAAAGATAAAGACTGGCAGAGTAGTTGCGAATGCATCGAACTATTGTTCTGTTTTAATTCGCAACTTCAGTCCAATCACTCCAGTCATAGAAAAAGCTGACGTTGTTTAAACACACTGCAAGTTTTTTTTTAAGAAAGAAATTTCTGGCGAGCATAATTTATGATTTTTATACACAAAACGTGCCGAAATACATCCAATGCATACTTTTGCCTTGCAGAAATAACTGAGGTTGACTGAATGACATACAAACATTAAATGCTTTTAAAACCGGAGAAAGTAGAACGCGTTTATCTTCGCTGAAAACTACTTTCACATTTCCAGCGCCCATTGGGTATTAGCTGATTACGTCCTTGATACTATTATTATTATTATTGTTGTTGTTGTTGTTATTATTATCATTATTATTATTATTATTATTATTATTATTATTATTATTATTATTATAACTATTATCATTATTATTATTATTATTATTATTATTATTATTAGTATTATTATTAGTATTATTATTATAACTACTATTATTATTATTATTATTATTATTATTATTATTATTATTATAACTATTATTATTATTATTATTGTTATTTTTTTAAAAATATATATATATATATATATATATATATATATATATATATATATATATTATTAGTAGTAGTAGTAGCAGTAGTAGTAATAATAATAATAATAATAATAATAATGGAGACTTTGTATAGCGCCTAATCTTTATAAGCTCTAAGCGGTTTACAATATCTATAATGATATGACTACACTACAGAAAAACAAAAAACAACACCATGAAATTGGAAAACATAAAACATGCTGAAAACATTTATGGTACAAAACATTATTAGTTGAAGTTGATGCTACCATCCATGAAGTAGAGAAGTGCATTTCTGATTTGAAATCACGGATGACAAGTAAAAAGCTGCAGATGAATGATAATAAAACTGAGACTATTCTGATCGCAACAGAAAGACTTTCTCATTCACATCCTTTACCTTAGACATTATATATCAGTAACAATTAAATTCACACAGGCAGTACAAAACCTAGGCGTTACTCTAGACATTACTCGCACATTAGACCAACATGTCATGAACATATGCAAGGCTGCATATATTGAGCTGAGATGCATCCGTTCAATTCGCAAATATCCTTCAGTTGATGCCACTAAAACACCTGTGTGTTCATTAGTACGTTCAAGACTGAACTATTGTAACTCAATTCTGTCTGGTTCGTCACAATATCTACTCCAGAAATTTTAAAAATGTCAAAACACAGCTGCTCGGATCATCTTTAGAATGCCTCGATCAGAGCACACCTCATCACTGCTCTGTACCCTATACTGGCTATCCATTGGATACAGAATGAAACACAAAATTTGTTTTCTGTGCTACGTTTCACTGACAGACTCCAGGCCAACAAACCTATCCGGCCTCACCCATGTGTATACACCAGCAAGATACTTACGCTTCTCTTCTGACAATCGTATACTCATTATTCCCACTTTGAAAACGAAGTTATATGGACAACGTTCTTTTGCATATCAGGTCACGCGATATGGAAGTAATTGCCCGTAGAAATTAGACACAAAGACACAGTGATCCCTTTCAAGACTGCTCTTAAAACTCACGTTTTTCGACTGCAGGTACAAATTAGAGACCTAATAATGTGTTGTACCTTATATGTTTTCATCATGTTTTTAAGTTTTCCAATTTCATGGGTTTTGTTTTTTGTTTTTCGGTAGTGTAGACTTTTCAATACATATGTTGTAATGTGTATAAAGATTAGGCGTTATACAAAGTCCTCATTATTATTATTATTGTTATTATTATTATTATTATTATTATTATTATTATTATTATTATTAACGATAGCATTTTAACTGCGAATAATCTCCATTATTTTTCCTGCGTGTATATCTGTGTGTCTGTGGTTTTTTTTTCTTCTTTGATTGTTAATATGATATATGCTTTCAACTGTAACTGCAATTCGTCTATGAAATACCATCAAGAAATCTAACTGAAATAGCATTCCAATGTAAATGTATGGTAATGAGGCAGATATAAAACGATTAAAGTTAAGAAAAGATTCAAACGAATGGATATGAAATGTGCAATGACAGTCATTCTATAATACAAATGAATGTTTTTTTTAAAAAAATATAACAAAACGCATTTATTATTTACCTTATCTTGTCTTCGTTACGTCAAGGAAAGAAAACAGGTCATGTTTATGCACTTGGTCTTTCTAATAGTTTTTCATCTAGTGTTTCCGATCGAACAGCAAACTACTGATTTTATAAAGCACACCTGAATCATACATACATTCGGGCTTTATAAAGCACGCATGAAGCATAAACTCCTACGGACTTTTTAAAGCACACCTGAAGCATACATTTCAATGGACTTTATAAAGCACAACTGAGAATACATTTGTACGGACTATATAAAACACACATGAAACATACATTACAACGGTCTATATAAAACACACATGAAACATACATTACAACGGACGTTATATAACACACCTGAAGAATACATTCATACGGTCTTCATAAAAGCACGCCTGAAGCATACATTCCCAAACGAATCCATTTCTTATAGAGTGGGTGGCTCATTGGATGCATTTGATCATTTATCAAAACTAAAATACGTATGCAATGAAAATACCAGTTTGAAATACATAGGAAGCTTTCTTCATTTTACGACAATAGCGACCAGTTTTCAGTAGTCAGATTTCGTAACGTATTATAAAGTGTTATCATTTTAACTTCTCAAAAGACAAGCAGAAAAACACAACTGAATAAAAAATGTTTGTCTTTACAAATTGCTTAACACCATCGTTTCTCTAATGTCGACTTTTTCTTAATTTTATCGCTTTTTGTAGTTATTCTTGGTCTTGTTTTATGTTTGCGCTTGACAAACACTCACTTAGAGTCCAAAAGTGCTCAAGCTAGTAAGAATCTAGTTTTGCACTGATTATTGCTGCCAGTGTATTGCTAGAGCACACACACACACACACACACACACACACACACACACACACACACACACATATATATATATATATATATATATATATATATATATATATATATATAGATATATATATCTTAAAAAAGATATATATGTGTGTATGTGTGTGTGTGTGTTTGTGTGTGTTGACCTTGGATTTTATTGTAGACTGACTTCTGAGAATACAGACACAGTTTCTCGAATTATTAAATTTCCGACTACATTCTTCTTATATCTCTCAAGTCCATATCAACATAATGGTTCCCTCATAAAGTAAATATTCTAAACTCTTGACATTTAAAAACGCTTCCGGTATGTGAATGTAAGAAACTTGTGACCGGTTCTAAACCCATAATACAGCTTTATTTACAAACGGTTTCGGGTACATTAATGTAAAAAAATTAATGATTTGTCTAAATTCATGATATTTGTAAATCATTTCCGGTATGTAAATGTAAGAAAATCATAATCTTGTCTGAACCCATATTTACAAAACGGTTTCCGTTATGTGAGTGTCAGAAACTAATGATATGGCCTAAGAACATTATATTTACAAACGGTTTCCGAAATGTATGATATTGTCAAATCGGGTCTAAGCCCGATGATATTGTCAAATCGGGTCTAAGCCCGATGATATTGTCAAATCGGGTCTAAGCCCGATGATATTGTCAAATCGGGTCTAAGCCCGATGATATTGTCAAATCGGGTCTAAGCTCACCAGTTATTATGTACTTTTGTGAGAGTGACCAATGTAGAGTGAAGAGTTTTACATTTTAAACTTCCCTGTGCTTAAAAATCGGCCTTAATTAGTTTAAAGAAAACTATCCTTAGCAGCTATTAAAATAGGGGAAATATTTTTTGCTAGACAATACCAGCTTATGAAAGTGCAATGAATGAATTACCAAATATATGTAATGTAAAAAAAATAAAAGTATTGGCTCTTTTTCATACAATTTACCTATGAAATTCAGGAAGCGAAAATGACCAAGAGGAGCTAGCACGTTTAGAAAGATGCACATCTGGAGTAAGGCCAAACTGTATATTCTATAACCCATATTACCCCAATCAATCATACACCAAAATAAAGGCAATTAACGGTTCTTTAAACTACACCTACGGTCTTTTTTAAATAACCAGTATAACCAATGAGGAAAAGTGGGGAAACTCTATCTTTCTGACCGATGCAAAATACGCAACAGCTGAGCGCCACTTCTGCCCACGAGATTTACAAACGATTTCCGGTATGTGAATGTATGAATCTAATGATCAGTATTATTGACTCATGTTCTTCGTATGAGATAGAAATTTGCAAATGATACGAATAACACAACTTTATCTCCTACAGTCATCATGGCTGACATGTCGATGCTTTGTGTGAGACATTGATTATAGTACAACAACGTTCTGTATGACTAGTGCGAGTACACGGAGAGGGCCAAAAAGCTGCAAGAAACAAAGACCAGGCAATTTATATCTTCAAACGCAAAAGTGGATTCAACTGCTGTGCCTGAGTACATGTATTTTCCGAGATAGTTCGATCATCAACCCAATGCACTTATCTGTTCGACTGGTGTGATTGGAGTATATTTGTTAGCTAGAGTTATTCGCCTTGGATAATAGTGCCTTACTATGCATCCGCCATATTGAAACAGTAGAAAACATCATCAACTTAACAGGTCTCGTCACAAGTTTTTTTTATAGTGTCACTCTGTTGAAATAAAATCAAGTTCTATCTCATTTTAGTTAATGCAAACATCGACAATGAAAAAACAACATAAGAGTGAATTGATAATATTAGTGACACAATTTTAGGTGTTGTCCTCAACTATCGGATACTCTACTCCAGGCACCGAAAGAGCTACATTGCATTTCAATCAAATTCACCATTTTAGACGAGAACACTTGAAGAAGCATAAGGGACTTGCTACTTCGCTTTTGATCAATACGGGAGTAAAGTCTGACGTAGCCAAGACTAAAGGTGACCCCATTGAACATGTCAAAACCGTTTATCTATACGACCTACCAAATACTGGTAGGGGATGTGAACAACCGAAGACATGAGCTTAAATAAATGAAGTGACAGCTCTTGCTTAACCCACTGAATGCCCCGACACTAAAATATAACAATGATATTGCTCCCTGGTTTGTTTTTAATGGCAGAGAGATACATAATTGCAGTTTAAAAAAAATAACATCACGTCAACGAAATCGTGTGAAGCAGATAACACAGATAACGATCCTCACACCATTACTGCGTTCTTTTACTGAATCAATATTTATGCCATACAGTGACAAGAAAGCGTCACCATGGTTGTACATAAAACAGGAAATCTATATTGTGCCTGTCTGCTTTGGTAACACAATGAATGCATGGTATTAAATCATTCTTAGAGGGTAGATAGTTTAGTTAGTGTAGCTTGTATTTTGACAAACGGATTCTGTAAATTCAAAGAAAAATGCAGTTGGAGACGAAACAATTAAGAAATATTGCTGTCAGTGCTATATCAAGAAAATTGGATGGAATCAATATCATAGTGTGATATTAATAATTTGTAGACAAAAATATTGAAACGCTTCTTGACCAATCTATGACAAATCCAAATCCTTCATTCTAAATGTGTGCATGGATTAAAACTGTCAAACAGTACCTTGATATCCATCGCTTGAATGAAAGAGGGCAACCGTGTCTACTCCAGACATTCAAATTTTTTTCAGCTTTATCTCTGTTACTGGTAAATATGATCAAATATATCCAACAAATTGATATCTAGGTCTGAGGATTATTTACGTGTAATCATTACTGTACTTAGGAGGCTACTGGCCAATATCAAATATATCTATTTCTCCTAAACACAAGTTTTTCTTTCATTCTCGAATGCGAACATTTTTCCTTCGTCAGTTAGTAATGCAACAATCTATTTCTACAAATCATACATCCGCCCTATGTCCGGTAAAACAATATATTTTTTCAAATAGACATCCGCCTTTTTAATAATAGTTTCTGTACAAGTGTCACATCTTTATCTTATTTTTTCCTTTTCTTTTACTGTAATTACGTTTTAAATTATTTTGACCATTAATCTGCAAAGTTTTCTAACATCTTCTCATCTTCATCGCTCCTTCGATACCAAAGAAAATGATATTTTGTTGACAATTTTAATATGAACTGCAATTATATATATAATTCGTCTAACGTATAAGTTATTTTTATTTGATACCTCGGCACCAACACATACCTACCCTTGCAAAAAAAAAAATAAAAACGGGAAGCAATAAAAAAATAAAAATTGGAACGTTTGCATTATCATCGTTCTTCCTTAGGACATCTATTGAATTCCGAATGAACGAAATTATTATTGCATGTTCAAACAAAAATTACACTCACTAAAAATTTAATTGATGTGTTCATGTTTTAGCTGTCTGAATATAATCGTATTGTGAATCATTTCTTATATGTCAAAGAAAATGCCAACAATTCAGTATATTCTATTACTCTATTTATGAAGATGAAGAAAAAAACTGAAAGCGTGATCAACAGACCCTAAACCAATACTTATTAACGGATCGTTAATTTTTGGATATAACATAATTTTATTCGAGATTTCCATCAATTTTCTACCAGAAAAATGTGCACACTCCATAATCATAGGAAAAGAATTTCAGAATAAAATGTAACGATGTCTCAAAATAAGTTGAAAATGTCATAAACTTTTCGAGCCGTAACAAACGACACAACTAACGAATGAAAACCTCAATTTAATGTAATTTTATTGACTGCAGATAAATACTTGTAGTGTAGTAAGACTTCAGCGCGAATAAAACCCATGTCAGTAGATGGAAAATGTAAAAGTTCAAACACTGAAAACGTGAGTTGTTCTAACACCAATTAAAAAAACCCACTAGTTTTGATCTTGAGCTGTTTGGAATGTATGTATAATAATCGGAATATCAACAGTAAAAGGGTACCGTATAGGAAAAGGGAGAAAACAAATCACACCAACCAGGGAAGGCAGACAACATTACATTACTAATAACGGCCTGAGTTCAAAAGTCGAGATCGCTTCAATAACTGACCCTGAAGAGGTCAAATCGATCTCGAATCTTCAAAAATATTAACAGCTGGCGAACCGAGGCTACATTTTCTTGTGTTTCGTAATTTGGTCCACATTTAGAAATAACGATACAAATATGCGACCTTGTTTTACAATGGGATGATCTATGTCATACAGAATTTAAAATTTTCGTCAGGTAATATATATATATATATATATATATATATATATATATATATATATATATATATATATATATATATATATATGCAATAAACTGACAACAGTGGAAAACTAGTATCTAACTAGCCTGAGCGCTTTCGACTCTTAAAGGGTCTTTTTCAAAGGCCAATACAAAACATAGGTAAGACAAGAAATAAAACAGAAAAAAAAGCCTTGTTTTCTTCGTTTATCCAGACTGAATTTTTTTATTTGCCTTTGCTCTGTTCGTTGTCCGTTTATTGCATTTATCTTAATCAATCCCTTGCTGGATCCAATGCACTTAAAAGGACTGTTCTCTTTGTGTGTGTGTGTGTGCGTGTGTGTGTGTGTGTGTGTGTGTGTGTGTGTGTGTGTGTGTGTGTGTGTAATAAAATGAGCGAATGTGAAATTCGGTGACATTCCTTATTAAAATCACTTTTAAAAGCGAAATATCATAGCGAATAGATGAATGCATAAAGAAAAATGAAATGTGAAGCGATAATGATAACGATTAAGTTGATGATGGCACAGTAGCAAATGGCTGTAATAGAAGAAACGAAAGAAAGAGCAGGAGGAAGACGTCAAAAGTTACAAAAACTGGAAGGAAAGGGAAAGGAAAGGAAAATAAACACATGATTTGATTTCATCTTCTTCAAGAGCAACATTATCAAAAATAACATGAATAATAATAATAATAATAATAATAATAATAATAATAATAATAATAGTGCTGTTGAGTTTGGACCACTGTAAATATCATTCAAGGCCATCAATAAGTTGGTGATGATACTGATATATCAAATGTGAGAAAAGGGCAAATGATATCAAACCTAGTATAAGTTGTCCTACCTGCGTATGAAACTGAAACCTTATGAAAATAAAGGTGCAGGTGAGATAAGGTAAGCTGGGAATATAGCGTATGCAGTGTGTCCCGGAGGTAAATATACAGACCTAATATCCCAAACAGATCCTGCATCACTCCGTTCCAGTCTGTTACATGTTTCTCTCTTGGTGTCTGTGAACACATTGTAACATCTGTACAGTCTCCAAACAATAGAATTTTCACTTTCACATATTATACGTATATTTCCACTAAAGTAAAGGCGTATTCCACACTGAAGTCGCACTGTAATTCTCGTCTAATCCATGCTACTACCGCTACTGACTCAAAAACGCAAGAACGTGCTCGGATAATTAGTCGATCACGTGACCTTCCATGTTACCTGTATGTCAGCCAGTATAATGTTGACGACACTTTCTACAGTAGCTCCGTGGCTAAAGAAAGAAAATTATATCGATATTTCACAGTTAATAGCTAGCCAGGCGTTGACATGAGCGTTCTGTAATGAACTACTGGTACAAAATAATTCGCGGTTGAGCTCTGCACTTACATGCCATCGGCCCAAATTGAAATAGATGTTTTAAGGTCGCAATGTGTGGGAGCGTGTGTGTGCGTACGTGTGTGTGTGCGTACGTGTGTGTGTGTGTGTGTGAATACGTGTAATGATGCGTATGCATGAATGAATCAAAATAAATTATAAATGAAGACGACGTGAAAGTTGACGCTGACAAAGGGAGGTTGGATTAACTTCTGAATATTTCATAATGGTTCTTTTTTTATATAGGATTTAACGCCATTTTTTAGCACACGATAGGCTATACATGGCGGCCAGTATTATTGATGGAGGAAGAACCAGGGAAAACCCCCAGAAAGAACCACCGACCCACGAGAGGCTACTGGCAACCTTTCTCACATAACTGCATTAGCCGAATCTTAGACTCGAACCCACGCAGAGGAGAGACGGCAGTGATCCGTAACGGACAGCGCTTTAGAACACTCGGCCACTCGGGGCCCCTATTCCATAATGTAGTGTACTGCAAGATGACAACAAATATCAACAAAAAAAAAACGGTATGTGTTTTATGTTACGAAATTAATTAAAATAATAAAAGAAATAAATACTATCTTAGAAAGAGAGACATGCACGTATATATATATATATATATATATATATATATATATATATATGTAAAATTTATGAATAAATAGAGATAAACAGTTTTATTTTTATATATATATTACATTAATGAAGGTCATATACATACATACAGAGAGAAGGGGCGGGGCGGAGGAGATCATATACAAAAATCCTGCTTTCGAGGGGGGTGAGGGGCGGGGGAGATCATATGCAAAAATCCTGCTTTCGAGGGGGGTGCGGGGCGGGGGAGATCATATACAAAAATCCTTCTTTCGAGGGGGGTGCGGGGCGGGGGAAATCATATACAAAATTCCTGCTTTCGAGGGGGGGGTGCGGGGCGAGGGAGATCATATACAAAAATCCTGCTTTCGAGGGGGGGGGGGTGCGGGGCGGGGGAGATCATATACAAAAATCCTGCTTTCATCAGCAGGTGCAATATATTGAAGAATGACACCAGAGTGCGTGAGAACACAAGAATCATAATCAACACCAGTTTACCGGGTTTGCTTGTATTGACAGCTACTGTAAAGGTTAAATTAATAGATTCTGAATGCCAAACGTGCCAATAGTTTTGGATCATGAATATACGTTTTCACATATACCTATCTGCAAATCGATATATCAAAGGGGAAGACAGATTTTACTCTGTAAAAACAATGGCAGTTATACGGAAGCATGTTTGGTCATACAAAGCACTTAAATCCACTTAAAACATCCGGCAATTATAGACAAATTATCGCTTTTAAAAGTGGCTCCGATTCATTATGATATCTACTTCTATTTCTGAAGAAGAAGAAAAATATCAGACACATATCTTTCTATATTTGTATGTTTTTGTGTAAATGCATGTGTGAATTTTTATAGATGGGCGTGCGCCAGCATACATATATTCACGTGCATAATTCGGTTAAATTTTTCAGTAGCTTATTGGAAAGGTAATCTTCCGTATGACACTATTTTTCATATTTTGAAAAATATATTTTGGTTCAACTACGACAATGACATAAATCTACGCCAATTAATTGTCCATTTAATTTCTTTCTTTATTTCTTTCTTTCTTTCTTTCTTTCTTTCTTTCTTTCTTTCTTTCTTTCTTTCTTTCTTTCTACACATAAATAATATGATCTAACGTAGTCTGACCCAAGTAAATCGGTTGAGAAAATGTACTCTTTAACACTTAAAATGTCTCTTTTATGTGGGTTTTTTTTCAAATCTGTGCCATATTTTTAAAATTTCGGATTTCACTGTGGATGTGAAGGTGGTACCTATAATATTTCACATAAGCTAGATACAATGAATAATTACATTGTCGGTACAGAAAAATGATTAATTTCCACTTTCAATTATAAGAAAATCTCATGTTAATCTGGATTTATCTATCGGTCAACTTACATTCACAAAAGAATCAAAAGAGGAGACTGGTAACCTAATATATGCACTGCAGTGTTGCAAACAACAGACGGGTTAAAAACTTCGGACAAAGATAAAAATGTACTATTTTTAAATAGTACTTAAAGGTGATAACCTTGAGATGTAATTGAAAATAATCGGGTAATCACTGAACTTGCAAACTTATATTTAAAACATAACATTGTCAACCAAAATATGGTGATATTCTGTATCTAACGAGTGCACGTTAAAAGCGACCACAGCTTTTCTGCCCCCTTAAATTTCTCTGTACATTATTATCCATATATAGAGACCACCTGTCCACTGTGACCAACGATAGTGCATGTATATCTTCTCATTTGCAGTTTTTATTATTGAATTAAATCGTAAACCATCAGAGGTTGTCTCGTTTTGTTGGCATTCTTTCATCCAAGTTTGATTGTTTTTTAATATATTGTATCGTCGTATACGGTCAGTCACAACGTCTCGACCTTTCGTATTGCAATGCCCCGAATGCAAATACCTAACGTCACATTCATCTTTTTCAAAAGTGGCATATTTAATATGGCTAGGGGTGGATCTGAACGTAGTAAGCAAGCTCACATTGTACAACTTGTACCATACTGTAGCTGCTAAAATCAAGGGCGCGGTTATAAAACATCATTAATCCGTTGTCATTAAAAATAAATAATTTGAAATCAAATGACTCGCCGACACCAAACAAAACATTAATATAACACCAGCCCATTTTATGAACATGGAATGGGAGAGAATAAAAGCAATGCGCTCCCACATACTTTACACAAAATCAAAAAAGAAAACAAATTGCTTTGACTTGGTGACCCCACCACTACACTGTCTACTTTGTTTTGCTCAATGAAACGCCCAGGAACACAAGCTCGTGCATTGTTATTGTTGTCTAACACGCAGACGAACTGGGTTTTTATAAGCCGTAAGCAGAACGTGTAGAAATGTGTCACTCTCGAGAAGGTATGTTTGTCTAAGAGTATTGTAATGTGAGTACCCCATATGCTCGGACACTATACGTGTACACTATCCCAGACACGTGAGTGAAATGATGGGGTTTTAGAGGTTGAGGTTACGGATGTCAGGGAATAGCAACGCCTGCCAATCCTATCGTTTAACTTAGACGGAGATTGAACATTCTAAATAAATATTTGTAACATGTGATACATACTATGTTATATTTTAAAAGTGCAAATGAACTTATATGATACTTCTGATTAATGATAGATAATACTTTGATGGAATCCGTATGTAACAAGCAATCAAGATAATTGGAAATGAAATATCATCACGGACTAAAAACAGTACACGCATTTGTTTTCGCTGTGAAAATTCCATTCATCAATTAATCGGGAAAGGTATAATTGCTGTAAAAAGAACAAATAGATTTTCAAACAACAATCTAATTCTTCTTCCCCTAGACCTCTTACCACACAAAACTGTACATCACTTCAACCCATTATTACAGAAAACTTCACGTCACCCCGACCCCTTATTACACAAACACTACCTTACCTGTGAAAATATTCATCATTGTTGAGAGGATATCCACCTGATCAGTGAGTCAGTGAGAGAATAGACATTGCCACGAAATCATAAAGGTAGGACCTAATGGCATTATATTCTTTTTTTCACAGAAAAATAATACTTCAGTCTAAAGACAATATTGTTTGGTTGGATCTGTTGCAGAACGATGGCTTTCAATAGTGAACGAAACTATTAGAAAGAGAAACAAATGGGGTCATGCAATCGAAAAATAGCTTTCAAGGTTGTTTGTAAATATTAAGTAGTCTTCATTACTTTGAATGTGGAAATACAGTCAGTTTTCTTATTAACTTTGACATGGTACCGCACAATACGCTGTAAAGGTTACACAGATGAGTTGAGTAAACCAACAATACATCACGGTAGAGGATCCATGGGGAAATAACAGTAGACATTATTTAGAAAAGTCACCACAAAAAATCGAAAAAGTCTTTGCTTATAATAGAGTTTGTTTTAACTATTGCTGTTTTTCTCTTCTAAAAATACATTTGAGCATAGGAAGACAGAAAAGTGACTTCGAAAAACAGTGTATGTACGTAGAGAGGAAGAGACGAGATTTAGAAAGAACGTGTGTGCACGAGAAGCTGCAACTGTACAGCGTACAACATGCATGATTTAGGAGAGATGCAACTGTACAAAGCGTACAGCATACATGGTTTAGGAGAGATGGAACTGTACAAAACGTACGAGATACGTGGTTTTGGAGATATGGAATTGAATGCACATAAATATTAATTGTCATATATTGGTAAAACTGGAAAAATGCTAAACTATCAATTTGTCCCAGAAAAAAACCCTTATATTGGACTCTGGAAGCTTGGCTTTCTGAGTAGGTGTTCATTATATACAGTTATGTATATATTTGGGTTACATTTCCTGAAACTTGGCTTTCCGACTAATGTTCATTATATACAGTTATATGTGTATTGGGTTACATTTAAGGTGGGCTTCTTATTCCTGACCTAAAAGAAAGGTGAATGAATTAGCAGGTTATACTTTATAACAATGTGATTTAATATTGCGGTGCCAATGATCAATGTGTGTCTTTGAATTTCAATAATTTTGATCCATGCGCCGATAGCTCGTTTCATCTGGCACAAAAACATAACTGTCACATTCCGAGATCAACCATCATGATATAAACAGGCTTTTCGTCTATAAATGACAATTCATTTTAGGTTTTTCACTTGATCAATCTCTATTGTCGTTGGTTAATTATGTGTACTGTTTAACGTGCCCTGTCAAACATGTTCAATAATGATTTCATTACAGAAAACTATATGCAGAACCTAACCTAGTACGAACGCAAAATGTATCCGTGATGAAATATCTGAGCTCGCTGGCACAAATTCCTCCATGACGGGATATTATTTTATCAGTGTAATGAAACCTTGCCATTAAGGACACACTTGTAAACAATGACATAACGGTACTTGCCAAAAAAGGACATACTTGCAAATCAAAGACACACTTGCCAAACAAGGACAAATTTACCAGGAAATGATACATTTGCGGATCAAGGTTACACATGCCTATAAATGACACACTGGTTAATAAATGATGCATTTGTAAACAAATTACACACTTGCCAACAAACGATATGCCAATAAAGGATACACTTGATAATAAATGACACACTTGTCAGTAAATGATAAAGTTGCCAAGAAAAAAAAAGTGACACACTTGCAACAAATGACACACATGCAATCGAAGACAGACACTTGTTAATAAATGATACATTTGCCAACACATGACACGCTTGACAGTAAATGGCATACCAATAAAGGTCACACTTACCAATCATCGAAGGATACACGTCTCAGTAAAAGAAACACTTGCCAAAAATATAAATGATACACCAATAACGTACACATATACCCAAACTTACACACTTCCCAATAAAAGATACACTTGCAAATAAATGTTACACTTTCCAATAAGCGACACACTTTCACGGGCTATCGAGAAAGAAAACACAAACTCCAAAAGAATAGGCTGCATTCACAACGTAAATTTTCAGCTGGGAGTTGGGGCGGATGGGTGCTGGGCTCTTTCTAAGTATTTGAAAAAATGTTTGAATACCGCCAACCATATATCATTAACGCTTCAAAATATTTTCTATATATTATTAACATTAAAGTTTATGTAAGAAAAACATTTTGAATAAACCTATTCCGTGAGGTATAAAACAGACTCGTTATGGGCGTGGCGACGTTTATACATTTATGAAGCAAGTTCAAGTACCGATTTAAACGGAAATGGTGGGCAATAAGATTTAGATAAAATTAGATACGAGGACAGGGATACAACTAGCAGAATTGGTAATTTGTTTGTGCGAGAGAGATCAATTGATAAAACTGTTTAATAGCTTTTTGATGTCAAGGATGAGAGAAGCGCATAAAACCAGATGTGCTGGATTCGCGTTAAATAATTTAAATTTACCAACATACTGCATATGATACAAAATAATGTTGAAAAATGTCGGAAACTGAATATGCGTATACCGAATTCAACCTTGTGGAAAGGGCATAAGTATCTACCAATTTCAGCGGTCACATTGTTGTACGTACATATTTCACTAAAGGGAGGGTCATACGTGTAGCATTCAATCGTTCTAGAGTGTCGTTTACCTTTGCTTTGTATTATAACAAAAGTGTTTGATTCATTTAACTGGAATGTCACAACTGTCGTTAATGCAAATTGACATTGATATTCAATTTCCATGTTATGGTAAATGCACACATTCAAAACAATTTTATTGTTTGGTAGCCTCAACCGCTCATGAAATCTTGGTTTAGATAGTCTACAACAAGTTATGTTGTTACGAATTTAGTCTCTAATAAACGGTAACAAAAAAAGAGTGAAAACAACAAGCTTTGTAACATTTAACAAATAATTTATTTCCCTTGGAAAAACATTGTAAAATGGAAAAAGCACTTATAGTTTTAAGAATGAAATCAAACATAATCCAAGAATAATCAAAGAAATAAATCACATCAATCCTAGTAATGAAATGTTCTAATACATTCAAGTTCGAGTCCTTTTTGAAAATCCAAGATGGAAGACAATGACGTATGCTGAAATCTGATTTGTGTTTATTTATAGCTTATCGAAAAATCACTTGTGTTGAAATCCGAATAAGTTTTTGATAAACTGTCTTTGTGCAAGAAGTTTGTATGAGCACATCACATATTTCCACAACAAAAGAAAATGACTTAACGTCATTTTTAATAGCCGAGAACTGAACTATCTTTCACTAGATCTAAGATTATATCGTATTCTAATATGCAGTTACGAAAGCAAAATCCCCAAATTGAAAAAAATCACGATGGGGTAGGGTCGGTGGAGCAGTCACGTGATCATTTTATATAACGTACTCCTAACAAGACCCTGGCAAGATCCAATCATTTTTACTTCAAGAATAAAAAGTTGTTTACTTCTTTAGTAGTCCAATCTTGACATTGACAATAACCAATCATTTTGAAATTAAAATAAAACCTATTTACATTTTGCAACTAACCTTGAATCAAAGTCAGTATATAGGTCAACATTATATTTGTTTACCAAAAGAAACGTTCAGGTCAACTGATTTGCTGAAAAACATCATCTCTATTAAATACATTTACCTTTCAATAGCATGTAATGAAAAATGTAAATGAATTTAAAACAATTAACTTAAAACAAATTTATATTAAATCAGACATACGTAACAATGCACTTATTTTAACTATTGTACCTCTCTCATGGTCTTGTTTAATATTGTCTTAAGCTAATATATTTTATAGATTTAATTTGATGTCATCTGTTAAAAACAACAAATAATTTGTATTACACTGCATCACACTGACTACCACACAAATGTTTCTTATTATTACGTTTTAATTTATGGATTATAATGGCTAACATTAGTACGTGGTAATATATTTAAATTCAATACAGACTTTTATATTGACATAAAAGACAAGTGTAAGATAATGGTTGTTACAAGATGTGTAAGGTCGCATAATGTCTAATTTTGCATAATGAGAGAGAGAGAGAGACAGACAGACAGACAGAGACAGAGACAGACACAGACAGACAGACACACAGACAGTCAGAGAAACAGACAGACAGACAGAGCAAAAAGAGGGATAGAAGATATAATAAATGTGACCATTTTATACACGTTTACCCTCATATATAGGTACACACTCAAATATATTTTTATTGATATTAATCCATATTGTTCTTAACATTAATGTTAGTTTCTACTACAAATCTCCTAAATTCCCAAAATGTCATAACGTTGTAGACAAACAGTAGTTTGACACAATCAAATGCATTACGAAATTTCGTTCCATAATATTTGTGTCTACACAGCTGTCTTATGGTCGACCTGTCTTTTTTCGATCTAATATAACTTTAAAGTGTACTTGCTTGTAGGGACTTTCCATTTCTGTTCGAAAATTTGTTTGTTGGTAGAAATTTATGAATCAGTTTAGTTGGAAGCCATCTCAATCTAGGCCACTTGAATTTTTGTTTGCTTGGTTGGTTTGGGTTTACAGTGGTACCTCGGGTTACGAACTTAATTCGTTCCAGAACTCGGTTCGTAACCCGAAACGTTCGTAACCCGAAACATTGAAATAAATGAAATAGAGACAATCCGTTTCAAGATGAAAGAATCGTTCTTTTTTATTAACATCCGGTCGTTTACCTGACAAAACGCAAAGAATACATGTACTTCACGTATTAAATAAAGAGAAAGAAAACACCAAATAAATTAAATGTAAAATAAAAAAAGATTTAGTCCATCTTTCTTACCAAGAAAACGATCATCGGAAATTTGTCACTTTGTTTGTCATTAGTTTCAGGAGTTTCTTGTCGTTGTTTCTTGGCAGCCAACTGGGAATCTTTCTGCACCAAGAAACTATCAAGGGAAATTTGTCGCTTCCTTTGCTGGAGGATCTTTCTGAAGTGGGCCATCGCGTTATCATTCATCAGGTTTACTGCCCTGTTAGCAACTAGTTTGTTTGGATGATGGTTCACAATGAAGTCTTCGACGTCTGCCCACTTGTTGCAAATTTCTTTAATCCTGGCAGTTGGCCATACACAACAATTAATTTTACTATATGTTCTCTACATATATTTCTCAGCACTGACCTTTTCACAGTGAGACAATCAATACAAATCATATCAAAATCTAAAATACCCCCAAAGATGACTTCACGGTGAAATTCTTGTAAGGGGTTGATCGGCATTTTTTTTATAGCTGCTGCACTGTAAAGAAAACAGCATGTACACATACCACATATTTCACTTCCGGATCATCACCAAGGCCTTATTACTCCATGTGCACTGTCGCCAAAATACACACAAACAACCACTCTCTCAGCTCATATTCTCAAGAATAAACAATTAACTTTAAATCCATACCAAAGATGCATCAATATAACTCTTCTATCACCACCAAAAGGAGAGAGGAAAAAGTGTTCTAAAAATAGACTAGAACTACATTCGGGTACTGAACTGGAAGTATTAATTGTGGTGCGATTACAGTTGAAACGGTCACTGGCTCCTCATCATCGGACGACTGCTACTTTTACTGCTGTGTAGTAAGGCCAATGAAAACGAGGCTGCGCACGCGTGCAAAACTAGGCTACTAGGCTAGCCTTAAGCAATGTTAGTACTGTGTGGCCTTCGTTTGTACTGTACGTGATCGTTTGTCTCCAACGTTAAACCTTGCTCTCTCTCTCTCTCTCTCTCTCTCTCTCTCTCTCTCTCTCTCTCTCTCTCTCTCTCTCACCTTTGTTCGTAACCCGAGGCACTGTTCGTTACCCGAGATAAAAAAAATTCGAAGTTGTTATTCGTAACTCGAATTGTTCGTGACCTGAGGCGTTCGTAACCCGAGGTACCACTGTATATTTGGTTGGTTGGGGGAGGAGTATTTGTGTAGGGGTTAAAGGTAATACAATTTTCATCAATATCACTTTTGCGAATAAACTGATATTTTTTTTTAAATTTCTTTTTGATTATAGGTGTTTGTTTCTAAATGTATGTTTTAAGAGTAGTAATATTCAAATTAGAAATTCTAGTGTTATATTCGTGTAATGGTATGTAAACGATTTAGTTTATAAAAACCATTCATGGATTAATATACAATAATAATTTGCAATAAGTTTTGAAAGTAGCATTATGGAGTCACACACACACATACGCGTGCGTACGTACATACATACATACATACATACATACATACATACATACATACATACATACATACATACATACATACATACATACATACATACATACATGTTCTTTGACCAATATATAAGGGCCCAGGGTGGCCGAGTGGTCTAAAGTGGATCACTGCCATCTCACCTATGCGTTAGTTCTAGTCTCGGGCTCAACTAACGTGGGTACGTGAGAAAGCTTCTCGTGGGTCGTTGGTTCTTTTCGGAGGTTTTGCAGGGTTCTTCCTCCACCAGTGATATTGGCTGCGATGTAAAGCCTATCTTGTTCTGAACATGGCGTTAAAACCTACAACAACAACAGCAACAGCTAGTATTTAGTGCTTTTCAAATATTTCTATAATTTGTTCGACCGTTGTGCTTGGTATTTGAGCTAAGTAAAATTGATTATACAGACTACATCTTATTACGATGTTGACAGATAATCCCGGCTGACATTCATGGGACAAATATGTGTCAGATAATCTCTACTGACTGTCATGGGAAAAACATCCAGTAAAAATAGACGATATATTTAGACATCAACAAGTGAAGAAGACTGCATTTTGTAGTTTTACAGATGACTATTCAGAACAAAAGTGACGATTAACCACCCAGGTATGTAGGTATTTAGGTATACGGGTGTGTCAATTATAGATTTTGACAAATGCGTTTTATACTTCAAATGACTACATTTGTCTCTGCATTAAATACCAAATGCATGATGAAAGCAATCGGTTCTCATGCACGTTTTACCTAATAAATCTGCAATCACGATGTAATAGAGAGAAGAACACTGGCTTGTTTCAAGATACAATATAGCTAATTAAGTTATTCAGAGAGAGCACGAGTTTAAAAAAGAAAACGAAAAATAGAAAAATGCACACAAACAGAAATATGCGCCATATTCGGATGCTCTTTATTAATCCTTTTATTTTGTTTATATCAATCTATATATTGGAATAAATTAAAAATTTAATAATTTCTAATAAATTAATAAATTAATAAGTTTTTCCATATAATTGCTGTCTTTAATATTTGTTATTTTCTACAACAGAATGATCCAAAATCCAATTTCGCCGATCATTTTGGTTTTGTGCCCAATGATGTTGAAGACGTTGGACCACATTTAACTGATTTGATCTTACTGTTTGAAATTAATTGATGCACTCGGATTAAAATCGAGATCTACTTGTCTGACAGTCACCTATACGAGGTTTTCATCTGAAAACAGTTTGCTTCACCAATCAAATTGCATCGTGTATACTGCTGAAAGTGAAAACAATCATTCAAAACAAATGGCTACTAACTATAAGTGTCCCAAACACAACATGTAACGCTTTTTTGGATAGGCTACAAAACGTGCAACAATCGCTGTCAGCGGACAGAAGAACACGAGTCTATCAGTTTTGTTATGTTTCGGAGATCCCTGTCTAAATTGGATTGTTCATTGATGTGGATAGACAACGGTAAGTAATTCTAAATTCGTGTCGTTATCCTTGATTACATTAATTCAGTTTTATCAAATAACGAAGAATGTCAAAGTCAGTTTTGATCCGCTTCGTTTTTTACCGTTTACCGGAATTTGGTAACTTATTTTTTAAACCTTACAACTTTTTTAACCTCTTGTTTAGACATTTAATTAAAGTGAGTAATTTACAGAAAAGATCTAAATTGCAACAAACCCAAACTTATTTACGTATATTCTAGGACAGTTAATATTTTCAAATTATTGACATGCAATACATAGCTGCTTAAAGACAGTACTAAGATTGTCGTATTAACAGATGAACTCAGTCGGAAACAATCTTTAACTAATTAATATAAAAGTATGAATTTAAGCAAATATTTTCCAAGTTCATCGTATACACCGACGTCAGAATTAGATTTTGAACAAAGGTATTTGTGTATTTTTTTTAAATATTTTTTTGCATTTGATAAATATTACCACTTTCGTTGTGTACTTTTAAAATGTTAGCTTTGTGAAAACCCCTTAATTCAAAACTGAAACAGAAAAGAAATGACAAATTGGTATGCATGAACATATCACCTAATACGCGGCTTGCAGAATACATTTTCCGCCACATACAAGGTTTAACGCGTATCATTTTGCTCTCATGCCTCATTAAAAAATATAGACGTTATCATGTGCGATTTTCCTAATATATGCATCAATTGAATGATATGTGAGGCATGCATGTTATTGTAGACGTATCCAAGACAAACAAAATAAGGCAGAGAAATCTTTATATGAATACGGTGATAGGACATAATACCAGTCTACCTGACAAATCGCGAAACTTTCACGTTTGTTTGATTTAAGAAAAAGGCCGTGATTGATCTTGAAATGTATTCTCTCCCCAGGAAACATGCCATAGTCAATTCCTGTTCAGTTATGCAACACTATAAATTTGTAACCAGATGATGTTAGGGACGCATTTTATTATAAATTGCAAATGGATATAATTTGTTGATATGCATACTTTGCTTTCAAACTGGTGGACATATCGTCATCCTTGTGTGAGACTTGTACATCTGTCTGATCAGCGCCGGTGCAAGGCATTTTGGTGCCCTAGGCGAGATCAGATATATGGCCATACACCACAATTAATTTTACTATATGTTCTCTACATATATTTCTCAGCACTGACCTCTCCACAGTGTGACAATCAATACAAGTCATATGTTAATCTGAAATACCTCCAAAGATGACTTCACGGTTAAATTCTTGTCAAGGGTTGACCGGCATTTTGTTGAGTGGCTGCACTGTAAACAAAGCAGCATGTACACAGAACACTGATTTCACTTCCGGATCATCACTAAGGCCTTATTACTCCATGTGCACTGTCGCCAAAATACATACAGACAACCACTCTCAGAACTCCTATTCTCAAGAATAAACAATTAACTTTAAATCCATACCAAAGATGCATCAATATAACTCTTCTATCACCACCAAAAGGAGAGAGGAAAAAATGTTCTAAAAATAGACTGGAACTACATTCGTGGGTACTGAACTGGAAGTATTAATTGTGATGCGATTCCATATGGCGCCCGCCTTCCACTCATGCCCTCCACCACCCACCCGCCCGTCATGAAATAAACCCTTAGCCCAGCACATTAGGCGATTGCTTAGTTCGCCTAGCGGAAGCGCCTGCCCTGTGTCTGATGCTTGTGTGATACTTGTACATTTGTCTGATGCTTGTGTGAGACTTGTACATCTGGCTGATGCTTGTGTGAGACTTGTACATCTGGCTGATGCGTGTGTGAGACTTGTAAATCTGTCTGATTATTGTGCAGTACTTGTAAATCTGTCTGATCCTTTATGAGGCATGTACATCTGTTTCATCCTTGGATGAGGTTTGCACATCTTTGTCATCTTCATATGATACTTGCACTTCTGTCTCGTCCTTGTATGATACGTGTACATATTTCTCATCTTTATATAATAATTGTACTTCTGTCTCATCCTTGTATGAGAGTTCTACATCTTTCTCGTCCTTGTATAATACTTGTACTTCTGTCTCATCCTTGTATGAGAGTTCTACATCTTTCTCGTCCTTGTATAATACTTGTACTTCTGTCTCATCCTTGTATGAGAGTTCTACATCTTTCTCGTCCTTGTATAATACTTGTACTTCTGTCTCATCCTTGTATGAGAGTTCTACATCTTTCTCGTCCTTGTATAATACTTGTACTTCTGTCTCATCCTTGTATGAGAGTTCTACATCTTTCTCGTCCTTGTATAATACTTGTACTTCTGTCTCATCCTTGTATGAGAGTTCTACATCTTTCTCGTCCTTGTTTGATACGTGTACATATTTCTCATCTTTATATAATAATTGTACTTCTGTCTCATCCTTGTATGAGAGTTGTACATCTTTCTCGTCCTTGTTTGATACGTGTACATATTTCTCATCTTTATATAATAATTGTACTTCTGTCTCATACTTGTATGAGAGTTCTACATCTTTCTCGTCCTTGTTTGATACGTGTACATATTTCTCATCTTTATATAATAATTGTACTTCTGTCTCATCCTTGTATGAGAGTTCTACATCTTTGTCATCTTTGTATTAGACTTGCAGATCTTTGCCATCCTTATATCTAAGTGTATAATCTTTAATTTTTCTCTTCACTGTAGTTATATGAAGTTTTATATATTCACTGTAACGTATCTTTTGGTCCTGTAGCATTTTTCAATATTGGATGCATGCATATATAACGAATATAAGATATGAATTCTAATAGATGAATTTACCGCATTCAAAAACTTGATTAAGATTTGCTTTTATTTGTGTTGATTATGACCACACATGGAAGTGTGTGTGTGTGAGGGAGAGAGAGTTGGATTTTTAACGTTTTTTTTTTATAAAACAATCAAACATATCGCTATTATGTCTGCAGTGTTACAGTTTATAGTGATGGGGCATCATGCCAAGGACATGTAGCATGATGTCCCACCTAGTCACATTATTATGGCTCAGCCGGAGTTCGAAGCCGCGACCTGCAGCGTCCGAGAGAGACGCTGCGACCACTAGGCCAGCGGAGCTGTTGACGCTTGGAATACCTTGTTGATTATATTATACAGATGAGACTAATTGCTGAAAGACAGAGAAAGATGCGCCTTACAGGTCTGAGCGATAATCGAACCTGCAACTTTATGGGTTACGAATATGAGGCTCTAGAGGTTAATTTAACAAGAATTACTAATGGTGGAAATTACTTTATCACATGCAATAAGAATCGGTTGAGAGTCAGGTTAATCGTACTGGATACGTACAGATTTGTGTACCGTACGCTAAATCGCTCAATATTTGATTTCTGGTGTGCAAAAGTTTAGCTGGTGAATAAGACATAATTTTAACACTATTACATCATCATTATAATATCCATGTTTCATTCATTAGACTCTTAAACACTTGCCAAATAAATGAATAATAGCTAGACATTATTATTGCTGCCTGGATATGTACAAGCTAGCATTTGTCTGAAATATTACTGGACATGGACAACATTAAAAGCATATGGAATGTTGTACCGTTCGGATACCTGTGCGAATCTAATTCAGAACGAACGAAAAAATACTTTCATGAGGTAAAGACATAGACTGTCTTGAATTTAATTGTACATTGCTCTGTATCCAAGGAAAAATGATTAAATTATTTTATTTCTAATGTTACAACACTCCTTGCAGTTTTTAGACAATGAAAATACCCTCTCCAAATGTAACATGTAAACAAATGAATGTCTTTTTATGGCCCAGACTGTGTTAAACTAACATAAAATGTGCGTCATAATCATAGACTATAAAGATTAGGCCATACGTTTTGGTACTAGAATATATTGGCCATGGTTTGTATCGATCATTTCCTCGGTCTACAGCCGTAATGTCAATTATTTGCATTCCAAATATTATTTTGATGGCTGTCTACATTCTTCTTACGAGCTGAGGCTCTCAACCTATTGGTAATTATCTTAATATTAACCCAGTTAGTGGTAAATATCATAATGAACATACTAACATACACACGGTTGAGGGTAAATATCATAACATACACATAGGTGAGGGTAAATATCCTAACATCCATAGTTGAGGGTAAATATCATAACACTCACACAGTTGAGTGTCAATATCATAATATACTAACAGTCGAGTGTAAATATCATAACGTACACACGGCTGAGGGTAAATATCTTAACATACACATAGGTGAGGGTAAATACACTAACATAAAGTTGAGGGTAAATATCATAAGATGCACACAGTTGAGGGTAAATATACTAACATACATACATTTGAGTGTAAAGATACTAGCATACACATTTAGTGTAAATATCCTAACATAAACACAGTTTGGGGCAAATATCATAATATACACAGAGTTGAGGGTAACTATACTAACATACACACAGTTGAGAGTAAATATCCTAATATACACACAGTTGAGGGTAAATATCATAACATACACATAGGTGAGGTAAATATCATAACACACACATAGGTGAGGGTAAATAACATAACATTCACATAGTTAATGGTAAATATCATAACATCCATAGTTGAGGGTAAATATCATAACATTCACACAGTTGAGGGCAAATATCATACCATTCACACTGTTGAGGGTAAATATCATAACATACACAGAGTTGAGGGTAAATATCATAACATTCATACAGTTAAGGGTAAATATCCTAACATACATAGAGTTGAGGGCAAATATCATATCATTCACACTGTTGAGGGTAAATATCATAACATTCATGGTTGAGGGTAAATATCATAACATACACACAGTTGAGGGTAAATATCATAGCATTCATAGTTGAGGGTAAATATCATAACATTCACACAGTTGAGGGTAAATATCATAACATACACACAGTTAAGGGTAAATATCATAACGTCCATAGTTGAGGGTAAATATCATAACATACACAGAGTTATGGGTAAATATCATAACATTCACACAGTTGAGGGTAAATATCCTAACATACACAGAGCTGAGGGTAAATATCATAATATACACAGAGTTGAGGGCAAATATCATAACATACACTGAGTTGAGGGTAAATATCATAACATTTACACAGTTGACGGTAAATATCATAACATACTCAGAGTTGAGGGTAAATATCATAACATTTACACAGTTGAGGGTAAATATCATAACATACACACAGTTAAGGGTAAATATCATAGCATCCATAGTTGAGGATAAATATCATAACATTCACACAGTTGAGGGTAAATATCATAACATACACACAGTTGAGTGTAAATATCATAACATACACATAGGTGAGGGTGAATACACTAACATACAGTTGAGGGTAAATATCCTAACATACACACAGCTGAGGTTAAATTTCCTAACATACACACAGTTGAGTGTAAATATCATAACATACACATAGGTGAGGGTGAATACACTAACATAAATACAGTTGAGGGTAAATATCCTAACATACAAACAGCTGAGGTTAAATTTCCTAACATACACACAGCTGAGGGTAAATTTCTTAACATACACAGAGTTGAGGGTAAATATACAACATTCACGGAGTTGACGGTATATATCTTAACCTGCGTATAGTTAATGATAAATATCATAACATACACATAGCTGAGGGTAAATATCATAACATACGCGCAGTTGAGGGTAAATATCATAACATGCATACAGTTGAAGGTAAATATCATAACATGCACAGAGTTGAGGGTAAATATCATAACATACACTGAGTTGAGGGTAAATATCATAACATTTACACAGTTGATGGTAAATATCATAACATACACAGAGTTGAGGGTAAATATCATAACATTTACACAGTTGAGGGTAAATATCATAGCATAGACACAGTTAAGGGTAAATATCATAGCATCCATAGTTGAGGATAAATATCATAACATTCACACAGTTGAGGGTAAATATCATAACATACACACAGTTGAGTGTAAATATCATAACATACACATAGGTGAGGGTGAATACACTAACATAAATACAGTTGAGGGTAAATATCCTAACATACAAACAGCTGAGGTTAAATTTCCTAACATACACACAGCTGAGGGTAAATTTCTTAACATGCACAGAGTTGAGGGTAAATATCCAACATACACGGAGTTGACGGTATATATCTTAACCTGCGTATAGTTGATGATAAATATCATAACATGCACATAGCTGAGGGTAAATATCATAACATACGCGCAGTTGAGGGTAAATATCATAACATGCATACAGTTGAAGGTAAATATCATAACATGCACAGAGTTGAGGGTAAATATCATAACATACACTGAGTTGAGGGTAAATATCATAACATTTACACAGTTGAGGGTAAATATCATAACATACACACAGTTAAGGGTAAATATCATAGCATCCATAGTTGAGGATAAATATCATAACATTCACACAGTTGAGGGTAAATATCATAACATACACACAGTTGAGTGTAAATATCATAACATACACATAGGTGAGGGTGAATACACTAACATAAATACAGTTGAGGGTAAATATCCTAACATACAAACAGCTGAGGTTAAATTTCCTAACATACACACAGCTGAGGGTAAATTTCTTAACATACACAGAGTTGAGGGTAAATATCCAACATACACGGAGTTGAGGGTAAATATCCAACATACACGGAGTTGACGGTATATATCTTAACCTGCGTATAGTTGATGATAAATATCATAACATGCACATAGCTGAGGGTAAATATCATAACATTCGCGCAGTTGAGGGTAAATATCATAACATGCACACATTTGAGGGTAAATATCATAACATGCACACAGTTGAGAGTTAATATCATAACCTGCACACATTTGAGAGTAAATATCATAACATGCACACATTTGAGAGTAAATATCATAACATGGACACAGTTGAGGGTAAATATCATAACATGCACACATTTGAGAGTAAATATCATAACATGCACACATTTGAGGGTAAATATCATAACATGCACACAGTTGAGGGTAAATATCATAACATACACACAGTTGAGGGTAAATATCATAACTACACCCATTTGATGTTAAATATCGTATTATATATTAAAGGAGTTGTAAATATCCTCATATGCACCCATTTGGTGTATAATAGTTTAATAGTTTGATGTACACAAATTTGAAGGTAAATGACAAAATACACACCAGTTGTTTGTAAATATTGTAATAAACCACCAGTCGGTGGTAAAAGTCGTATTATGCGCCCAGGTTCCTTTCTCTGTTTGTATTCTCCTTATAAATACTAGTAATATTTGAAACTTGTTTATTTTCATTTAGTTTGCTATGTAGATTTTTATTTGCATTGTTTGTTAGTCTTTCGTATTCATTATGTGCAATGGATAATTGTATTTTGGTATAAATCGTTTCCAATATAAAGTTTTTTTTTTATACCTGACACAAAACATTGATTTTTGTTTTGTAATCAACATGCGGATCTCAATCCGAGTCCAGAACATTGAAAAGTTCCCAAGAATTTACTAATTCAGGCTTTTTACAGGAACATATTTAAATGCGGGGCGAGTGGTCTAAGGTTCTGGTCATTACGGATCACCAAAATCTCACCTGTCCCCATGGTTTCGAGTCCCAGTTTCGGGCCGATGGGTAAGAGATTTTTCCACTGGCTTCCGGTATGTTGGTGGCTATTCCCATGATTTTTCAGGGTTATTTCTCAATGATATATACTGGCCGCCGTGTATAATCTATCATGTGCAGAAAATGGCATTAACCCCTAAACGAGAGAGAGAGAGAGAGAGAGAGAGAGAGAGAGAGAGAGAGAGAGAGAGAGAGAGAGAGAGAGAGAGAGAGAGATCATAAACCGATTTCATTTCGATACCAAATCATATTACAAAGCCTCGAAACCAAAATTGCATAACTGGAAAACGTCAATCCCGGGCTAGGTAGAGTGTGGAAAAACTTCAATCCCGGCCTAGGTGAAATGTGGGAAAACACTATTCCAGGACTAGGTGGAATCTAGTAAAAGGTAAATCCCGGCTTAGGTGGAATGTGGGAAAACGTAAATCCAGAGCTAGGTGGAGTGTGGCAAAACGTAAATCCCGGCCTAGGTAGAATGTGGGAAAATGTAAATCCTGGCCTAGGTGGGAAAATGGCAAAATGTAAATCCGGGCTAAGTGGAAATGGGCAAAATGTTGTTCTTGTTGTAGGGTTTAACGCCATTATCAACACACGATAGACTATACATGGCGGCCAGTATTAATAGTGGAGGAAGAACCCGGTTAAAAAAAACGGAAAGAACAACCTACCCACGATAAGCTACTGGCAAACTTTCTCACATATCCACATTGGAAGAATCTGAGACTCGAACCCACGCAGACAAAGGTGAGATGGTAGTGATCCGTAACGGAGAGCCCTTTAGATCACTCGGGGCCCCAGGGCGGAAACTAAGGTGGAAACTAAGGAATATATAAATTCCTGGTATTGTTTGCATGATAAAAGGAAACAAAACGTAACAAGTACTCTTTCAACAAGACATCCATTCTATCTCAAGCTTTGTGTGTCGCTTTTTATTCCGAATACTCGAACTGTTAATACATTGCACACATCTTACATCGAAAACTTCTTGCAATTACCCTTAGCAACACATTGATGATGAGCTCTAGATAACGAACCAGTTTAGATAACGCGATCACTTCATTTGTTTACAACCTATGACTCGAATGGCGTCGGAAGTTTATTTTAGAAGAATCAAAGGGATACAGCGTGGGGAAGCGCAAAAACAATTATAATTTTTACATCAATAAGGCGATTAGTTTCATTTCTGTTCTGGTCGTATAAATCTAAAAAAAATTATATAGTAAACTGAACACCGAATGTTAATAAGACGGATACATCAACTCTTTTTGCGATACACGTGTATATTTGATTGAAGTTAAGATGATAAATATGTATTTCATTCACTGTAAAGTTTAACTGGATGAAAGTTATCAGCTCTTGAAAGTTAAATATGTCTTAATGTGCACTATAAATAAAACAGTCACCGATATGAAGTGCTCGTAGAGGCAATCTATAATAGGCATAGCCATTTTAAATTGAGTTTTAAGTATCTGAATTTAACACTTCACACGCCATAAACATATTTGTCTGGCCTCGCTAAGTTCTTGCTTCAGTTATCCGAAAGTTTACATTTGTTTACTCACGAATTTCCACGTTATTAACCGGTCGACAAGTCTAATATTATTTAGCTCACTCACGTGCAATATAATTTAGTTCACTCACGTGTAATCTAATTTAGCTCACTCACGTGCAATCTAATTTAGCTCACTCACGTGTAATCTAATTTAGCTCACTCACGTGTAATCTAATTTGGCACACTCACGTGCAATCTAATTTAGCTCACTCACGAGTTCATAATGCAACAGTATAGTTGTCTCTCTGTCGATTAATCCATTATGTTATCTATATTACTCTCTGTCGATTGATCCATTCTTTTATCTATGTTACTCTCTGTCCATTCATCCATTTTGTTATCTATATTTCTCTCTGTCGATTAATTCATTATGTTATCTATATTTCTCTCTGTCGATTCATCCCTACTGTGATCTATATTTCTCTCTGTCGATTGATTCAATATGTCATCTATATTTCTCTCTGTCGATTGATCCATTTTGCTATCGATATTTAACTCTGTCGATTGATCCATTATGTTATCTACATTTCTCTCCGTCGATTAATCCATTATGTTATCTATATTTCTCTCTGTCGATTCATCCATTATGTTATCTATATTTTTCTCAGTCGATTCATCCATTATGTTAACTACATTTCTCTCTGTCGATTGATCCATTATGTTATCTATATTTTCTCTCTGTCGATTAATCCATTCTGTTATCTATGTTTCTCTCTGTCGATTGATCTATTCTGTTATCTATATTTCTCTCTGTCGATTCATCCCTACTGTTATCTATATTGCTCTCTGTCGATTGATCTATACTGTTATCTATATTTTTCTCCGTCGATTCATCCATTGTGTTATCTACATTTCTCTCTGTCGATTGATCTATACTGTTATCTATATTTCTCTCCGTCGATTCATCCATTATGTTATCTATATTGCTCTCTGTCGATTGATCCATTATGTATCTAAATTTCTCTCCGTCGATTCATCCATACTGTTATCTATATTGCTCTCTGTCGATTGATCCATTCTGTTATCTATATTTTTCTCAGTCGATTCATCCATTGTGTTATCTATATTTCTCTCCGTCGATTCATCCATACCGTTATCTATATTTCTACTTATACATTAATATATCTGTCAATTTAGCAATATGTCGTTGACTGTCTGTTTGTTTGTCTGTCTTCAGTATTCAAACTTTACACAAATACAACATTCATACTTTAGACAGAACGGTAAGTGACCAGGTATGACGTGGCGATCTTCAAAAGATGTTAAAAGTGTACTTCACGGCTATTAGAAAAACGAATAGGCTTAACATATTGTGTGGATGTTTTATAGCAAAATATCACGCAATAAGTGAAGAATTATAAATTATTCACTTACAAAACTGTCATGAAAATGTGTAAGGACAATCTGTTTTGCGGACAATGTATCCGAGTTAAAATTGGCAATTGATATTGCATTTTACGCGCCAAAGATAATGATAATTGTGAAGAAAATTCCGACACATTTCTGAAATACATACTATAAAATGACTTATATACTTATCTATATTTTACATGTCTGAAATACATACTATAAAATGGCTTATTTATTAATCTATATTGTACTTCTCTTCCTCTCTTCTTTCACAGAGGACGTCAGTTCGCTAAATATGAAACCGCCCAAATTTGTATATCCAGGTATTATTAGGCTTTCGTTCTTAAAACCAGTCTAAAGATAATACAAAGCGTTAATTTGGATCTGAAGAAACCAGGCTTCGCTGTAAGTGTGGCAAGTAGCCAGGATTCATTATGAGTATGGAATGTAATCATGCTTTACTGCGAAGTGAGGCAAGTAGCCACGTTTTACTACGAAATGAGGCATAAAGACAGACTTCACAGGGAATGAGGAATGTAGACCGGCTTTGTTGTGAAGTGAGGCAAAGAACCAGGCTTCACTTTGAATGATAAATGTAGAAAGGCTTCATTATGAGTGATTAATAAAGACAGACTTCACCATGTGATTAATGTAGCCAGACTTCACTTTGAGTGATTACTGTAGTGAGGTTTCAATATGAGTGAGGCAATTACTTAGGTTTAACTATAAGTAAGACATGTAGCCAGACTTCACTACGAGTGAGGACTGTAACTAGGCTTAACTGCGACGTGAGCCAAGTAGTCAGGTTTCACTACGAAATGAGGCATGACGACAGACTTCACTACAAGCGAGTCAAGTAGCCAGACTTTACTATCTTATGAGAAAATTTGCAATCTGTGACAGGTAATCGCACAGCCTAGATATCTGACTGAAATGTGTCTACACACACACACACACACACACACACACACACACACACACACACACACACACACATACATACATACATACATACATACATACATACATACATACATACATACATACATACATACATACATACATACATACATATCCCACTCTCATAATACGACACCTTGGAAAAGAGTTAATCTCAAGAGCAGGGCTGCTAGTGTATTCACTTAAAGATTTCATGAACTCGATTCAGGTAGAATAAATAAACATAAAGTAATCATTGAAAACTCGAGTGCGGTCAAAATTAGAGGTTCATACTTCTTTGACCCCAGGGAATGTTATATACTAGTAATTATTCCTTCATTGGAACAGTTTCTAATCACGTATTCCGCTCCAAATGTATTTTTATTCACAGGGCGATGTTTATATTCTCGGATTAAGTATTTGTGTCAAGTATATAGATTTCTGCGTTAATCATTCAGCAGTGTAAGGAATCGTCAATACAAAACCAATGAGGGGGTAAGTTCATGCGGAATTTGCACGTAGTCACACCACAGGCATATGTTCTGCTTTTTTTTCTTATTCTGTTTTCCTTTTATTTTTTGCTAATACTACGAAAACAGTGAATATAAATCTCAAACGGATGATCTTTGTTACTGAATGTAAATCAGACAAATTTCGAGTCAATACATATTTTAATGTTGATCCTTGTAAACATGTATTGGAATAAAAGTTCAATGCATGGTAAACATCACGTTTCTTGGCCGACAGGACGTCCATAATCATAAAGGATAGTATTAAAAAGGAAAGTATATTTTAAAAATATTTGTCAAAAATTAATTACGTTTACATTTTCTGTGTGCAAAATTTTAAACCCAACTAGGTCTACATTTAAACACTTTCGATAAACTTTGAGACCGCAACAAATTCAATAATCAGGTTGATTGACATTCGATCCTTTTCGTGGAAAGTTTTCAGTAGGTATGATAAGTTATATAGTATATACTATCCGTTCAGAGCAATACGCTTTATGTGTTTTACCTGACAAGGTGGTTACAATGTAATCAAACCGCTACATAATGTGATCGGTTTTCAGTGTGCTGTTAATATGCTCCACTCCAATATCGCTGCGCACAATTTGCTTACGTCATACCTAACATGCTGTACTTCTGTTTATAGTGCACTCCAGTAAAACAAAGACAGAACGACATTCCTATGAATATTGAAGTTTTCATTTTAAAAGAAACCAACATTGTTATAGCCAATTTTAAACTGCTTCGATGATAAATGTTACTAGCCAGTGTATCAGAAAATATTTGATCCTTGAAAAAAAATATTTTTCGTATTGGAATGATATCCAAACAATACATGTGTTGTGATGTGATTTGGACTTCAAAACGTAATTTTAACAATTTTACATTCATATCGCTACGATGTCTGCAATGTGGCAGTTTATAGCGATGTCTTTCAACGTGGCATCATGCCACGGACATGTAGCATGATGTCCCGACCATTCACATTATCTTGACACCAGGCAAACCAGTCCTAACACTAACCTCTTAATGCTGAACGCCAAGCGAGGCAGCTGTTAGTACCATTTTTATAACTCTTTGATATAATTCGGCCGGGGATCGAACCCAAGACCTCCCGCATCCGACCAAACAATAGAGTCAATTTCTGGACCATATGGCAAATAAGGATTATGATATGCAAGATCTCGGCTGAGATCTCGCTGATCTGGGCTGCAATCAGTCTTTGGCCAATTTTCGATTTTTCGTCATGCTAAGAATAAGGGGGTCTTGAAACCAATAAACTAAGTATGTAGGAATCTTTGTTGTATTTGTTTATTTTAACTTTAGTGTTATTGACTTTAAATTTATATTCATAAATTGTAAAAAGTTAGTACTCAACTATCATGGTGTTTTTTTTAATAATCCATATGACGTAAAGTTTCGCCTCAGATTTCCAGATTTAAATTGGAAAACTCCCACAAATGCCATAATAAGTAAATGTTAACATGTCTAACCTTGACCTACCCGACGAGTCTATATTTAGGCTACTGATGTTAAAAAATCTTAATAAGGAAACATGTTAAAACTTTTAAACCTGTTGCAGACATTGTCTTCCCATGTCACGGGATTCATGTGTCATTTTATCTACATCATACCGGAGATTAAGATCGAGTGCTGACCAATTGAATAGCACGCTAGGTGTGAACTGATCAATTCAATTACAAGCTAAGTGTAGTCTAGCCAATTATATAGCCATCTAGATAAAACCTGAACAATTAAATAGCAAGTTAGGTTTAAATTGACCAATGAAATAGCAAGATAGGTGTAAACTGACCAATTAAATAGCAAGTTAGTTGTAAACTATTGCATACTTTCAGGCCGGGGTGGGGTGGGGTGGGGTGGGTGGGTGGGCACAATTTTGTTTAACAACATTTGGAAAAAAACATGACGTACTAATTAATTTACAAAATATCAGCTATCAAAACATCATTTTGAAACAAATTTTTTGATGAACGTTTCGCAAGATAATAATAATAATAATAATAATAATAATAATAATAATAATAATAATAATTTAACGAGGATAACACAGTTGTTTATGAAAGAACCATTTGCCATGTGGTCCATAATTTGTACAGGTTATGTTCTTCATTGTTTTTTTAAAAAGTCTATTAGAAGTAAGCTCACACACGTAATCACACATTTAAACTGAGTGCGTGAGTGATTAGGATTTTTAACGTAGCTTTAACAATTTTTCAGTCAAATCGCTACGATGTCTGCTGTGAGGCAGTTTATAGTGATGTCTAGCATTAGGGCATCATGCCGCAGACACATTGCATCATCTCCCACCCAGTCACATTATCCATACACCAAGCCGACCAGTACTAACACTAACCTCTTAATGTTGAGCGCCAAGCGAGGCAGCTGTTAGTACCATTTTTGTAAGTCTTTGGTATGACTCAGCCTGGCCAGATTTAAACATGAAATACTACATGTACAGTGATCAACCGATACAAATATAAACTCTATACAATATACAGTTTTACATATTTCAGCCTTTCATAAATCATACATCGAATGACGCATACGTATATTATTTTCTGACAAAATGATCAAATTCTCCAATGGAGTGTCTTACTGTATCAATATATATATATTTAATGTATCAATCCAGAATTAATGAACCAATCCAACTAGGTCAAGAACGAGATTCTCTAATGAACCTTTAAACGAAGCGAGGGAATTTTAATTAAGTATAATCAAAGGTAGGTTCCAGCAAACGGTTGGTACGGATACAGTAAAAGAGAAAAGGTTGGTCTCATACCCTGAATCTGGCGTTCGTCGTTTGTTGTTTATCGGAGAGTACCCTCAATATGTACAGTTAGGTTGGATATATAATCTGGAGAAAGATCGTTAAAGAAACAATCCTTAACAATAAAGAACACGTTGGCTTTAAATAGTTATTCATTGTTGACGTGTAAATAAGACATCCGTGGGAGATGTAATATGAAGTTTCAGAATTATTCGAGAGGCCCTTTCTGTGGAGTTTGTCAATCCTGGGTAGATTATAGTTAGATGTTTTTTTTGCCCAGGTGGTATAGCAGTAGCTAATCAGTGGTAGTATACATCTGGCAAAATAAAGTTCAAGTGACGCGTGTTTCATTTGAAATGATTATAAAAGACGGTACAAGGAAGGTTTTGATATTTTATACTAAAGAGGTATAAATCATTTTGAGTCAGAAGTAAATACCTGTTAGGATTGTCATACATTTGTTTTAGAGGCATACTGTTATTTCAATACCACACGGGAATTTGTCAATTCTTGATAGATTATAAGTAAATGTGTAGTCCTCCTATTGCACACTAATCCTTGTTTCTGTCACTGGAATTTTGTTGTCAAGAAATTAATACGCTAACGAGTTGATGGACCAGTCAATATTTTGGAGGAGTTAAAACGAATGCATCGTAGATGTACTTTTATTATAAATGATAGGTAGATTTAAAAAAAAACAACATAAAGCCTAAATCGGTACCTGAAACGTGTTTGAAAATCAACATTTAACGGCAATATATTAAACAACTCTCATTTAAAATAACAAAAAGCGATGCTTATTGACATTCCAGACATAAGCTACGGGTGCTATACAACAGTTATTCTTTTTTCTTGCCAGCTTCAAAGCTTATGTGCGAAACAGCAAATTTTTATTTAAATGTTTTACTTTGGGGATACAATTAATTTATCTAGTCTTCAAAAATAGGGTTAGTAAAATCAAATCAAAAATAAAATTTGCCTTTTGAGTATCTCCCTCCCTCCCCCTTCCCAAAAACAGTGTTTGCATTATCTATAAGACATATGGCGTTTAAAGACAGTTATTTCTTGCCGATGTGGGTAAGAGATTGATCCAAAAATTTATAATCGCTATGCACTTTTGAGGGGTTGTTGTTGTTGCTAATTTTAACCGAATGACCTTGGGAGAGGATTAAATTTCAAGGATCAATATTAATTTGGGAATATCCGTATTAGTAATGCCGTAGTAAGAAAAACAATAGATCCAGTTAGAATAATAGGTATTTGATATAAAAAAAAAACCTCCATATATTTGCGACGCATTTTATGTGGACAGTTTGTGTGTGTGTGTGTGTGTGTGTGTGTGTGTGATTTGGACTTTTAAGGCATCTTTAAAAATAATTCAGTCATATATCGCTACGATGCCTGCAGTGTCTAGTACTCATGCATCATGCCGCAGACATGTAGCATGATGTCCCACCCAGTCACATTTTACTGACACCATGCCAACCGTTCCTAACACTAGCCTCTTAATGCTGAGTGTCAAGCGATGTCAGCTGTTAGTACCATTGTCAGTCTTTGGCATGACTCGGATGTGTATCGAACCGCATCTGAGGCGGACGCTCTAATCACTAGGCCACCTTATCAGTGTCAGAAAATTACAATTTGTTTCAATTTCCAATACGCAACGGCATCCGAGGCGGACACTTTAACCACTTGGCCACCGGAACATTGTCAGAAAGTTGAAATTTACTATTTTTATATTCAACATAACGCGTTTTATTGAAGGTGTTATATCCGAAAATGAAATTTAGTAAGATTGATGTACAATGCTATATTACAAAATTTCGAAGTCAAGCTACACAATGGATGTTTATCTAAATTGGAATTGGAATTTCAGAACATCTAAACATTTGCTGTTTTATATTTCATAATATGTAAGCATCTCCCATGAAATATTTCCGAATGTGTAAACAATTGCCGTGTAATGTTTCAGAAAGTGTAAACAATTGCTGTGTAAAGTTTCAGAAAGTGTAAACAACTGCTGTGTAATGTTTCAGAAAGTGTAAACAATTGCTGTGTAATGTTTCAGAAAGTGAAAACAATTGCTGTGTAATGTTTCAGAAAGTATAAACAATTGCTGTGTAATGTTTCAGAAAGTGTAAACAATTGCTGTGTAATGTTTCAGAAAGTGAAAACAATTGCTGTGTAATGTTTCAGAAAGTGTAAACATTGCTGTGTAATGTTTCAGAAAATGTAAGCAATTGCTGTGTAATGTTTCAGAAAGTGTAAATAATTGCCGTGTAATGTTTCAGAACTCGTAGCACAGCAGAGACTTACATACGCAGAAAGGCGATGATACTTTTATAAGACGTGTGAATATGACACATAGGCAACATATAAAGTCCATCTCTTATGTAAATCTCATACAACAATCAAGACAACATAAAATGTCTTGATTTATGTTAATCCCATACGACAACCAAGGAACAACTAACTATATGGTCAATCCCCAGATACCGTACGACAACGTGGGTAGCATAATAATCCATCATTTATATGACAACCTAGACAATATAAAAAGTCCAAGGTCTATTTTCATTCCATAGGGAAAACTAGGCAATAGGTCAAACTATCATGTAAATTTCATTGCTTATTTATATACACGAGTCAAAATATGTCAATTTATTATATAAATCATATTGCCTATATATCAGTCAAAATAGGTTCATTCCTTAGGTAAATATCATTGTCTATAAAACAGTCAAAATAGGTCCATTCCTTTGGTAAATCTCATTGTTTATAGAACAGAGTCAAAATAGCTCAATTCCTTATATAAATCATATATCCCATGTATCAAAGTAGGTTACAACATTACGTAAATCCCATAGCCCATGCATCATAACCAACATACATCAGTGCTGCATGAATGTATATTTTGGTAATTTCAGATGTTACTTAGACATGTTTATATAAAATGCCCTATCATCCACAGTAAATGAGAGCATTAGGACCTTACGGATGCACAAGCACATCGATTGACGAACGATCGTACTCATGCAAGCCGAGTCTGGATCGCACATTGTGTACATAACTACACAGTCTGGATCGCAGAATATGTACATAACCACACAGTCTGGATCGCAGAATATGTACATAACTACACAGTCTGGATCGCACATTGTATACATAACTACACAGTCTGGATCGCAGAATATGTACATAACTACGCAGTCTGTATCGCACATTGTGTACATTACTTTACAGTCTGGATCGCAGAGTGTGTAGTTAACTACACAGTCAGAATCGCACATTGTGTACATGACTACACAGTCTGGATCACAGAATGTGTACATAACTACAGAGTTTGAATCGCAGTGTGTGTACATAACTATTAAATTGATGCATATTTACCTTTAAAGGTGATGAGCTCTTTCTATATTTCTTGCATTAAACTAAATTCGAAGATTCTCTCAATTTCGGACGGACGTGTCACGTGGTACATCCTAAAATCCCCTGCAAGACAAAGATGTGGTAAATGTCAAGAGAAAGGTTCATAAATACAAACACATTTGACAGATTCCATAAAATAGCTAATGAGTACAATATCTTTACAAATATGACGTATAATTAGTATATCGGATTTAAGACACCAAAGTTTAAAAGTTGTCTCCCGGAAATGAAAACCTGCATTAGTAGTATGAAACTACATCCCCTTCCCATAATATACAAAAACAAAATGTAAAATATAAAGGTGCATTTTTTTCTCCATGTCTTTGTCTCACTCACCATACTGGATACAATGGAAACCACGTGTGTGTACAACGGAAACAGCTGAGTGTACCACGGAAACCACGCGTGTCTAAAGGTAATACTTCTCCAGGCTTCGTAGACGCTCGAAAGATAGCAAAAAAGATGACGAAGGCGCTTTGACCGTTATTTTACATGAACAATTGCTAAATTGAACGATTGTTGCTGTCTTTCCCTCATCATTTTGATTTTAGCGAAGTATTTATGGTTTACCGTTCCTGAGATTTTAATCTCTAGCCAAATAACCCTTTCCTTAAGTAAATTCCTTAGAAAAATTCCATTTGTTGTTTAAACCAAACAAAGAGAAATTCCTAAGAGATATACCTTTGTTAGTCACACCAGGTATTGTACCCTTCATTTAAGATTAACAAAACCCATTTACATTTATGTTTGGAAGGAAGTGTAGGAAGCAAACACTAATTTACTGACGTACCATGTAGCTAATGTCATGTACGACATTGTATATCACTGAGGTACAGCCAGCAATTATTCCTGATGTTTTCTCGAAAAATACATTTCTGTTCTAGTTGTACTTCTGTCCTATAATATTGTTTTTTGTGATAACGCGTTAGGTGGTCCTTTTTTGTAACATGGATAGCTGGCCAGCATTTTGGCATGTGACAGCGTAATTAGAATGTACCACAGATGATATAAAGGAAAAGGTCATTGGTGATTTTTGTATACCATAATTTAATATATTCTATTAATACCGATGCATACATTGTACAGTATTCAATATGTTGATGACTATATTCTATTAATACCAATGCATACATTGTACAGTATTCAATATGTTGATGACTATATTCTATTAATACCGATGCATACATTGTACAGTATTCAATATGTTGATGACTATATTCTATTAATACCGATGCATACATTGTACAGTATTCAATATGTTGATGACTAACGATGTTAGTCTATGTGTACTATTATGACATATCGTACACTATGACAGGTGTTGCCTGAAGAAAAATAAACACGTCTATGTAATCTCATCAAACATATTAAATGTAAATAACAATTTCAAATAAAATTAAAATCATTATCTTGTCTTTCATTATCTAGAAACTTTTGACGTATCATGTATGTTTAGGAAAATTGTGATAAATACTTTTGATTTATCAGGTTTTTTACACTGCTATGTGTAGAGATGTATGTATTATATCAGGTTTTTTACACTGCTATGTGTAGAGATGTATGTATTTTATCAGATTTTTTACACTGTTATGTGTAGAGATGTATATATTTTATCAGGTATTTTACACTGCTATGTGTAGAGATGTAAATATTTTATCAGGTTCTTTACACTGCCATGTGTAGAGATGTATATATTTTATCAGGTTTTTTTTACACTGCTATGTGTAGAGATGCAAATATTTTATCAGGTTTTTCACACTGCTATGTGTAGAGATGCAAATATTTTATCAGGTTCCTTACACTGCTATGTGTAGAGATGTATATATTTTATCAAGATTTAAACACTGCTATGTGTAGAGATGTATATATTTATCAGGTTTTATACTCTGCTATATGTAGAGATGTATATATTTTATCAGGTTTTTTACACTGATATGTGTAGAGATGTATGTATTTTATCAGGTTTTATACACTGCTATGTGTAGAGATGTCTGTATTTTATTAGGATTTTTTACACAGCTATGTGTAGAGATGTATATATTTTATCAGGTTTGTTACAATGCTATGTGTAGAGATGTATGTATTTTATCAGGTTTTTACACTGCTATGTGTAACGATGTATATATTTTATCAGGTTTTATACACTGCTATGTGTAGAGATGTATATATTTTATAAGGTTGTTTACACTGCTGTGTAGAGATGTTTATATTTTGTCAGGTTTTTTACACTGATATGTGTAGAGATGTATATACTTTATCAGGTTTGTTACACTTTTGTGTGAAGATATGTATATATTTTATCAGGTTTTTTAAACTGCTATGTTGCGAGATGTATATATTTTATCAGGTTTTTTACACTGCTATGTGTAGAGATGTATATATTTTATCAGGTTTTTTACACTTCTATGTGTAGAGATGTAAATATTTTATCAAGATTTATACACTGCTATGTGTGCTATCCATTTCATTTATACGGATTTATACCCTACAATGTGTTCAGATGCATTTTTTTCTATTAGGAATTTCATCCTTCTTTGTGTACGGATGCATTTCTTCTTTTAGGATTTATACCCTACAATGGGTACTGATGCATTTCTTTTTTTAGAATTTATACCTAACTGTGTGTACAGATGCATTTCTTCTTTTAGGATTTATACCCTACAATGGGTACTGATGCATTTCTTTTTTTAGAATTTATACTTAACTGTGTGTACAGATGCATTTCTTCTTTTAGGATTTATACCCTACAATGTGTACAGATGCATTTATTTTATTAGAATTTTTACCGTATTTTGTGTACAGATGCAGTTTTCTTTTAGGATTTGCACCCTACTTTGTATAACGATGCATTACTTTCATTAGTATTTATATACTGGAACGTGTATAGACATTTAACAGCACCTCGTCACAATACTGGCTCAGTGATCTAGCAAACAAAAACAGTGACCTTGAAATAGATAGTGTTCGGACGGATGGTTACACATACATGTATAGGGACAACAAAGTAATTACTGTATAAATCTTTCCTCGATGTGGAACAACAAGCCGGAAAAGCACCAAATCTAAAATTTAAATTATGTTGTAAATATGACAGAAGATGCAGATTTATCTCATTAAGCGCGCACACACACACACACACACACACACACACACACACACACATTAAAATACAAGAATGGTCAAATTACTGGCTTCGTTTAAATGTAGATTGATGCTACAGCAGATAAATGTGTATATGATGCCAATAACTGTTGTGCAGTGCATGTATAATACACGAACCTTTATATTTCTACGTCGATACAAAACAGAATTTAGATGCGACACTGATAGATTCTTGCGACCAAGCCAGCAATAGGCATCAGCTAATATATGGCCTTGATCTTAATCATGGCATAGCTATAGTCAATTAAACAAACTAATTGAATTATTTATGACTTCGTAATTTTCGGATAGTCACAAGACCTGCGGGTATTTCGTGTTGCACATGACGATAGAGGTAAAGAACAATTCTAAAAATAAATGTGTAAAGAAGCAATGATCATTTGCGTGGAAAAGTTACCATTTCCAGAAATTGGTGATAATGAATTATGTATCCTAAATACCAATAAAAACACAACAACAAAGAAAAGAAATTAAAAATACACCGCACCTTAAAAAGACCCCGGATTATTCTTACTTCCATTGGTGATGGCATAATTACAAATTATGTATTGCTGTGTATATTAACGAAAGTCGTCAGATCCTAAATCCAGGTGTGAGATACTGCACGCACAAAAGTCTGCTTATCCAAGATATTATAAAGTATTTAGTACAGTGATGTCTGGCTACGTATTTAGTACAAACTAAATACATAGCAATAATATTGATATGAGCCAAAGCCCCAAGATATTAGAAAGAACACACGAGTCCTGTGCAAACCAATACAAATATAGTATAATCACACACATACACACGCGCGCGCGCGCGCGCTGCTAAATAGATTAAGTAATAGCGTCCTCTAATGGAAATTCAAATTACAAAATTCAATCAGCTATTTACAAGCCAAACATTTTTGGTACACCTTTTCTGAAATACAAACAAGTTTGCACAGCACACAAAAAGGATAAAATGTATAGTAGTAAAATTCAAAGGTCCCTGATAAGTGATCAACTTAATTTCATCACACAAGAACAAAACAACCTCGCATAGCTTTGACAAACGCAGCTGATAGCTGGTAACGTAGGAGAATCGGACATTTATTTGGAGGGACAGGAGGGGTGGGGCAGAAAGATACAGAAGACAGTCATGACAGCATGCTTTGGAGGCAGAAAAAAATATCCTGTTGGCCATGATTACACTGTACACAACTTCACTGTTGGCCATGGTTACACTATACACAACTTGCCTGTTTGGCCGTGGTTACACTATACACAACTTCCCTGTTGGCCATGGTTACACTATACACAACTTCCCTGTTAGCCATGGTTACAGTATACACAACTTTACTTTTGGCCATTGTTACAATATACACAACTTCACTGTTTGTCATGATTACAATATGCACAGTGGCCCCGAGTGGCCAAGTGCCGTCTCACCTCTGTCTGCGTGGGTTCGAGTATAAGATTCGGCTGATGTAGTTATGTGAGAAAGCTTGCCAGCAGCTTCTCGTGTGTCGGTGGTTCTTTCCGGGGATTTTCCCGGGTTCTTCCTCTACCAATAATACTGGCCGCCATGTATAACCTGTCGTGTGCTGAATAATGGCGTTAAACCCTAAAAAACAAATAAACAAACAAACAATATACACAACTTTCCTGTCCGCCATGGTGACAATATACACAACGTCCCTGTCACGACGACTACAATACATACAATTTTCCTGTTAGCCATGGTTACAATATACACAAATTCACTGTTGGCCATGGTTACAATATACACAACTTCACTGTTTGTCATGGTTACAATAAAAACAACTAAATGTTTGGTCATGGTTACAATGTACAAACTTCCCTATGGGCCATGTTGACAATATACTCAACGTCCCTGCTGGTCATGGTTACAACATAGAATCCTCCCTATAGGACGTGGGTACAATACATACAACGTTTATGTAAGCCATGGTTGCAATAGACACAAATTTCATGTTAGTCATGGTTACAATATACACAACTTATATGTTGGCCATAGTTACAATATACACAACTTTCCTGTTGTCATGATTACATTATACACAACTTTCCTGTTAGGCATGTTTACAATGCACATAACTTGACTTTTGGCCATGTTTACAATGTACCCAACGTCCCTGATGGTAATCGTTAAAACTGGTAGGTAACGTAATAATTATTGACAACTCTGACATGATTCCATATACCCAACTTACATGGTGATCATAGTTAAAATGTATAGGAAACGAAGTAAATTTAGATATCATGCGATATATCCAACATACTTGTTGACAATCTTTAAAATTTGTTGGAAACGAAGTAATTATAGGCTTCTCAGATATAATACAACTATGTGGAAATTAATAAATATTCATTGTTCGTTTGAATTCAGAAATTTACGTTGTTAACGCATGTTCATTATTTGTTTGAATTCAGATATTTACGTTGTAAAGTAGAATGTTGTTCTTTTCTGGTTTAACGCCATTATTCAGCGCATGATAGGCTGTATATGTACAGTTTTGTAGTCAAGGGGGATATGGTTAAAAGAGTTCAGGTAGATATGTTTAAACACAGTTAATGTAGGCATGTTTAAATGTGATGATACGTATCTATTAAAAGCAACTGTGCAAAAAAGACAAAGGATACATTTGTAATGTCTCTTTTAGCAGTCATCTATATATTCGGTGACTGCTAAACGAGCTTTAATTATACGTTTCTTGTTAAAGCCACATTCCCAATCAGGTGCTAACTGGTTATAACTGAAGGTCAAGGACAAGTGTACTTATCATGAATGAAAAGAAAATCAGCTTGAAAAGAACACAAAATAAAGAGACCACTGATCGTAAAAATCACTCGAAAAATATCAGCAGCTATCAAGGATGAAAGTTAATGATTTTAAAGATGTCACAAATAATGATATAGATTTAGATAAATAATACAGAATTTTAAAAAAATATTTTAATGCATAACGCAATAAATGTATACAAGTATCGATTCACAAACCTCAGTGGATAGCATTTAGCTATCCTAGAATAGGCTGTAACGTTCCGTATTCCAGGTAAATCTTGAAAGCTTTGCAAATGCATACGGATTCAAAATTCTAGCATGGCATTCTTTATTATTGGGAACCGTCATCACGCGATTCCTTTGTGTTTTGTACCGTCATCATACGATTCCTTCAAATTGGGTACAGTCATCATACGATTTTGTCATGTTGTAAACTGTTAACATATGATTATTTTATATTGGGTACCGTCATCATACTATTTCTTTATATTGGATACCGTTATCACATTTTTCCTTATATTGGATACTGTTATCACATTTTTCCTTTATATTGGATACCGTTATCACATGATTCTTTAATATTGCGTACCGTCATCACACGATTCCTTTATGTTGGGTACCATCATCCGTAAGTGGAGATCTGTACAATGCACGAGTATACGAAAACTCAATTCTATATATGTTGGTGGTCAGCAAATGTTCCAGAGAAAATGTGCAAAGACCGTCATCTGAAACCATGGGAAACCACGCACAGAAATAGAAAGTTTCACGCACTTCTCTTTAATACTTTTCAGACCACAAAAAAGAAAAAGATAAAAAGGAAGAAAAGAAAGAAAGAGAGCACACTAAGAGCGCTAATTACCAATTAGTTTTACAACTCTTTCTTCGTTTCTTCACTGGGGGCCACCAAAGAACATATGATGGTTCGACCAATATCCGTGGACATGACCTATGTTACAGGTGCCTTTTATGACCTAGAGCTAGTTAAAATCTAGTTTACTAGGTCCATTTCGTTATGCCCAGTCCATTTGAAAGATTTTCCTTTGCATCGCATAAACCTGTTTTCAAAATGTCCATTAATCAAATGTGTCAGACACGTTGGCCTGCCCCTAATTGTGTAGTATTCACTTTTGGTGTTTGATCATGGTGCGAATCTTTACAATTTTCGTGTTTTGCATTTATTCGCAAATTGGCAAAACATCAATAAAGAACCTCGGGGTAGAGTTTAATAGGTTTCACATAGCATTCTCTAATTCTCTACAAAACCACCCCATCAACAACATAATTAAATTTCGGAGTCACACACTGGGGAGACAAATTTGCTATTGATCCTTATAACAAAGATGTAAACTATTGGTATGTTATTGACTGGAGTCTCTAATCTAGAAGTATTTTTTTTTCCTGCATGAAAATATACAAAAACCTTTAAATGATACCCGTCGTGCTGCATGTAGTGTTTGGGTATTCACGATTTCTCCACAAGGCAAATAACATGGGGAGTAAATCACAGTATTTAAGAAAATCGAAGACAATAAAAAAGAAGGATGTATCAATTTGGTCGACTATTACTGATACTGAATTTGTCTAACCTGGAAAAAGAAAATCCTTTGATCAGGTACATGTTTACTTTACTGGCATGTTGTGAAACTATAATGATAATGAAGTGTGTTCAGAATACAATATCGGTTTGAAGATGATTCAAAAGTGTTCTGTCTTAAGATACAATTTAGTCTTTAAGGTGCTAAAATATGTTTTGAATCCGGCTCGCCATATATAACCATGTGTTACGCGTTTAGGCTTTACTACACAGTAAGAAAGAAAGAGTGAAAGCAAAATGCTTTGTAAATTTAAACAAATATTTTATTTCCCTGGAGAAATAAATTGTAAAATTGGTGAAAAAAAAAACCCATAGTTTTAAGAATCAAATCCAAAAATAATCCACGATTTAAATTACAAATTCCTAGTAATGTATTGTTCTAATAGATTCCAGTTCGAGTGTTGATGGAAAATCCAAGATGGATGACGATTACGTATGACGAAATCTATTTTGTGTTTATCTATAGTTCTTTCAATGTAGATAAACAGAATTTAACACTCCTGTGTTGAGAATCCGAATGATATTTTGATAAACTATATTTATCCATGAATTACGTATGAGAACATCTAGAGATACGAATTAATCCCTTAAAATCCAATTGTTTTGAAGAATTGGAAAACCCATGCTTACGCCTTTTGATATTTAAAAATGCAGATAGGTCTATTCTAACGTTGAAAACGTTGTATACAATTATTGCTCTGTGTATGTGTGTTTAAATTTTATCATAGCTGTTTAGAAAAAAAGCAAATCAGTCATATCATTATGATGCCTGCAGTGTGGTCGTTTGCAACGATGTCTAGCACAGGGAGGATCATGCCGCAGACATGTATCATGATGTTCCATCCAGTCATATTATCCAGATACCAGGACGACCAGTCCAAACACTAACGTCTTAATGTTTAGCGCCTAGAGAGGCAGCTGTTAGTACCATAATTGGTATGCATGTGCTTAGCATGCCTCGGTCAGGATTCGAACCCACGACCTCCGGCTTCCGAGTGTTTGGTACAAGATCTCTTGTTTCTAACCATTTTGAGAAAAAATAAGGACTCTGAGTAGTAGAGTTGTACAATTTTACTAGACAATATATTGATGTGCACCTGAAGGGCATTTCGTTTTACAACTGAAATCGGTGACATTTCGCTTCGGTATCAATATTATTTTCTACACGCAAACAAACAAAACGTCACATGCACACAGTGCCAGATTAGCCATGTAGTATACTGGGCTTGTGGTTATGGCGCTAACCCAGCAAAATGCATCCGGAAAAATCTACATTAATTGTTGATGATAAATTGAATTAATTATATTCATGTATGACCATTTCAATCTGCATGTACGGGTATTTTGATTTGGAATGATGCCAACACTGGTAGTTTCACCTTTTATAGGAAGGGGTGGTGGTGGCAACATAACATTTTCAGTGCTTAGGGCCCTGAGCCGAGGGCCTTAATCCGGAACTGTCTGCACATGATGCTCATCCGTAGGCCTATAAAGTACTAACGTGTCACTCACGAATAAAAATGAAAACAAATTCCACGGTAAATTGCACAATATAGCCACACGTTGTTTCCTGGCGAATAAACTGTGGCTTATTACCGGCTTCCGTTGCCAGACTTGGCACGGTTACTATGCATAACGAAGAGAGGACAGAGTACGGTCAACTCTCCGGCACGCAAGTTATTGACAAAGCGATTAGCCATTAAGCCTGGAGCATACAATTCAATTACATATAAACTGTTTCTTTTGTCGATACCTTTCTTATTGGTAAATAACTGATAAATACCCTAAACTTACAAATCTTTCTCTAACAACACACTTTATTAGTACACAACACCAAGTCGAAACAGCTTCTGACTTCATACACTTAAACGCAAGAGAAGATAGAGCTCGTGATGAAATGTGTAACTAGATGTTCATAATTTGGAAATAAATCTTTGTTTTCAAGATTGTAAACCACCCATCTATGCTTCTCACTAATACACTAGAACTGTATGGTATGCATGTATATAATGGCATCAAACGACTGTCACAGTGTTCAAATAATAAACTGGCATTATATAAATGTCACAGTGTGAATGTAATAGACTACCATTATAATACTGTCACAGTAGGAGCCCCGAGTGGCCGAGTGGTCTAAAGCGATGTCCGTTACGGATCACTGCCATCTCATCTCTGTCAACGTGGGTTCGAGTCTAAGATTCAGCTAATGTAGTTATGTGAGAAAGCATGCTAGTAGCTTCTCGTGGGTCAGTAGTTCTTGCCGGGGGTTTTCCGAGTTCTTCCTCCACCATTAATACTGGCCGTCACGTATAGCCTATATTGTGCTGAAAATGGCGTTAAAACCATAAAAAGCTGTCACAGTATTAATGTAATAGACTACCATTATATGACTGTCACAGTGTTAATGTAATAGACTGTAATCATATGACCGTCACAGTGCTAATGTAATAGACTACCATTATATGACTGTCACAGTGTTAATGTAATAGACTGTAATCATATGACCGTCACAGTGTTAATGTAATAGACTACCATTACATGACTGCGGCAGTGCTAATGTAATAGACTACCTTTATATGACTGTCACAGTGTTAATGTAATAGACTGGAATCATATGATTGTCACAGTGTTAATGTAATAGACTGGAGTCATATGACTGTCACAGTGTTAATGTAATAGACAGCCATCATACGACTGTCACATGGTTAATGTAATAGACTACCTTTATATGACTGTCACAGTGTTAATGTAATAGACTGGCATCATATGACTGTCACGGTGTTAATTTAATAGACTGGAATCATATGATTGTCACAAGATTAATGTAATAGACTACCATTATATGACTGTAACAGTGTTAATATAATAGACTGACATCATACGACTGTCACAGTGTTAATGTAATAGACTGTCATCATACCACTGTCACAGTGTTAATGTAATAGACTGTCATCATACCACTGTCACAGTGTTAATGTACTGGATTGGCATCACATAACTTTCACAGTGTTTACATACTGGACTGAAATTGTATGATGTCACACTGTTGAAATAATAGACTGGCATCATATTACTGTCACATTGTTTATGTAATAGACTGGCAAAATTAGGACTATCACATTGTTGACCTAATATCCTGGCATCACATGACTGTCACAGTGTTAATGTAAAGGACATGCGTCATATACTTGTCACAGTGTTGATATACTATACTGTCATCTTATGACTGTCGTAGTTTTGAAAGAATAAATAGGGGCAATATTAAAACGAAAAAAAAAACAACAGTTTTAAACATTAAGATGGGGTGGCTCATGAGGGATCTCAGACGAATATTATTTCATTTGATCTACATATTTAATATTTAACGACACTGATGGTGTTGATTAAGCGCACGACAAAATAAAGAGTTGAGAATTTTTTAAATCATAAAATGGAGTTGGTCAGGAAATTTAAGTGATGCAAGTCAAATATAAACCATACCAAACATATAGAGATATATTTCAGGTGGAACAAAATCAATTCATTTTTGGTCAGTAATTCACCCATGTTAGAAAAATAAAAGGAAAATAATGGTTGAGGTATCCTTACTAATGGAGAAAGATAAACCTGGACCAGGCCCGCACCTTGGAAATTCTGGGCCCCAGGCAGCTTACAGAGTTCGTGCCCCCTTCGTATTTCAAATATGTGCGTACTCGAAAAAGGGCGGGCCCCTATCTAGCTCGGACCCCTGACAAGTGACATGGTTGTCCCCCCCCCCCCCCAGGTGCGTGCCTGCCTGGACGAAACGAAGAAGTATGTATTATTTTTAATAAAGATTGTCTAATGTTAAAATCAAGCTAGTTACGCTCACCCACACATGCACCACTGCATCCAAACAATGTATCCCCTAGGATACAACTTAGGATACAACTAACTTCATCTTGGAGACAGCTTGAGAAGAAAATAAAGGCAAAATACAGCATGTGTATTAGTATGAAAAAAAAGTTGGATTGATTGCATATTGCTCACAAATTACCAATAGTTTAAAACAGTACACTTAGCCCAAATGACAAAACTTGTTAAAACAATCATTCAATCAAATTCATTCCCAAGACAGTTAAGCAAGAGTAATCCTTGTGATTAAGAAAATTAATCCTCAGATGAACAGAATTATCGACCAATGAGCATTTAGCAAATTATGTCTTACATTTTGAGAGAACATTTTGGGAATCAATATACCAGCGACAGCTTTTTTCATCAATTGTTGTCGGCCTTCAGGATAGAACATCCAGTCTTGAGTGCAAGCACTAATGACTCCAGAGTGGATTGGACAATGGTTATTATGTAAGTACGGACAAAATGGATGCTAAGTACCTTCACAAAGACATCTTGAGACAGTAGATCCAGTCTGACCTCAATGGGTATATAACTCGAGGCAGTCGATCCAGATTGGCCTGAGTGATAACAGAACTCGAGAGAGTGGATCCAGTCTGGCATGAGTGGGTAGAAAACTCGAGAGAGCCGATCCTGATTGGCCTGAGTGGGTATAGATATCGAGACAGTCGATCCAGTCTGGCATGAGTGGGTAGATGACATATATATCCCATCCCAAAGTCCACTGAAAGCAATATTGGAATCTTCTTTGCTACACGTTTATTACGCTTACCCCGGTAGTTTATAAAATGTAATTCAGTGTGTCAAACTCAAGACCAACATGTTGGGAAGAGAAACAGCATGCTTTGGAAAGTGCGAGTAATGTAGACCATATTTTCACCATCACACACATGATAGAAGGTCATACAAAATAAACCACGGATAGAAAGTTTATCCCGGTAACAATATCTAAAACATTAAGTCAGAAAAAAAGACAGGGAAAATAGAACATACAGATTTGGATAATATACAATGTTCTACATAACTGAATAATAACGAATCGATATATAAATTAAATTGTGGGAATTTGTACAATGGAAGCATCGGGTACATATAAACGATAAATACAGATGATGGCGTAAGTTGACTAGCGAAATGAACACGACTCAATCCCACACCGGTTTACTTGGGTCCATTTTAGACTCAGCTTGCCTGTGCCGGGTTTGAGATGTGTTCCGGGCGTCGGGAAAGTGAGTTAGTACACTTTTGTTTTGTCTCTTTTATTATAAATTATCAAAAACATTTAAACATATTAAATAATGAGAAAGCACGTCTGTCTTCTTCATTTTTGAAAAAGGAATTTTTTCATAATAATACTGAAAAGTTAATTTAATTCAACGTTGATAAAAATAGTATAATTAACTAAACAATAATTGTGACGTTATCTGTGATACTTTAAGTAATATTTTTCCTGGTGACGTGTCCTGTTTCTTCCTTGACTTATTTCCATGTGACTTTTATCTAGATCCGAATAAATATACATTTTTAACTGGAAAATGGTTGGGTCGGTTAAATACCTTCAAAACTTAAATATTATATGAGCACGATCTGGGTTCGATTTTTGTTGTCAAACACTTTTGCCAATTAAACAGAGAAGCGTTATATGTGTTTACTACTGGAACGGCTCTGGAATCTGTACCTATACTAAAACTTCACGGTATATGGAAGAACTTGCCTCAGTTGGAACGATAATGTTGAAAATGAATTGCATGTTCTAATTCAATGTCCGTCCATTTTAATATAATTTACGCTTCGAGATGCTTCAGGACATAACCAATGTACACTCCCTTTTCAATACATTTAATGAGGAAGATAAAATTTGACCTGCTTTATCTAATCTTGTTAAATGAATAGCTAGAACTCGATAGTCAAGTTTTGAAAATAATAGACGTTTTATAACATTGTAAGAAAGTATTGTTACCGTTTTGTTATGCGTCAGTAATGTAAATGGCGAACATACTTAATCTAAGGATACTCAAGGGAATGGCAAAAGCTTTAACTGAATTTATAATTCCGACGACGATTTTATAGACACATTTTCAATTTACTTAAATTAGTCACTGTTTTATAGTAGTGTGGTATCTATTTAATGTTTCTCGTTTTTCGATCATAACATGCTGCCGTTTTAAATTAGTGTGTTAATAGTGTAATTTGTTATAATGTCTTTTCGATCATAACATGTTGCCGTTTTAAATTAGTGTGATACTAGTGTAATTTTTTATAATGTCTTTTCGATCATAACATGTTGCCGTTTTAAATTAGTGTGATACTAGTGTAATTTTTTATAATGTCTTTTCGATCATAACATGTTGCCGTTTTAAATTAGTGTGATACTAGTGTATTTTTTTATAACGTCTTTTCGATCATAACATGTTGCCGTTTTAAATTAGTGTGATACTAGTGTAATTTTTTATAATGTCTTTTCGATCATAACATGTTGCCGTTTTAAATTAGTGTGATACTAGTGTAATTTTTTATAATGTCTTTTCGATCATAACATGTTGCCGTTTTAAATTAGTGTGATACTAGTGTAATTTTTTAGAATGTCTTTTCGATCATAACATGTTGCCGTTTTAAATTAGTGTGATACTAGTGTATTTTTTTATAATGTCTTTTCGATCATAACATGCTGCCGTTTTAAATTAGTGTGATACTAGTGTAATTTTTTAGAATGTCTTTTCGATCATAACATGTTGCCGTTTTAAATTAGTGTGATACTAGTGTAATTTTTTATAATGTCTTTTCGATCATAACATGTTGCCGTTTTAAATTAGTGTGATACTAGTGTAATTTTTTATGTCTTTTCGATCATAACATGTTGTTGTTTTAAATTAGTGTGATACTAGTGTAATTTTTTAATATTTTTTTTCGATCATAATAAGTCGTTGCATTTACTGACTGACCGGATATGGTCACTAATAAATCTTTTCAGAGTCCGAAATTGAAATTTTCACTGAAAGGGTCATGTAAGTATCAGAACACACGTATTATTGCTGATGTATAGTGTTCGTCGATCAATTTGTTCGAGAAGGATCAGTCTACCGCGGGTGGTCATTTGAAGGTGGCAGTCTAATAAAAGAACTGTAAACCCGCATACACCGGTAATCTGTGTGTTTCTCTCTGTATTTACTCACCATAAACTAACAGACAAATCAATTCAGGTGACTCGCAAAACAAAATAAATGCCGAAATGTAAACTTTTTAATGTTGTTTGATCCAGAAACACATACGAATGCTAAACACCCATCCATTAATTCATTCCACCCTCCATCCATCCATTAATTCATTCCACCCTCCATCCATCCATTAATTCATTTCACACTCCATCCATCTATACATACACTCTATCATTCATTAGCGATCCATTCCTTTATTCAAAATGTCACCTTCAACTATTCATCCATAAATTTATCCGTCTATGTGACCGTTTTCTCTCTTTGTTTTTCCATCCATTAACCGAACAGTTTATCCATTACTCATACAAATTATTAATCAGCCTATCTAATACTAACTTATACATTCACTCGTATCAGTTATTAGCACGTCTATCTATTCACACGTACCAATTATTAGTCAGTCTATTTATTACTGACTTGTCCATTCACTCGTACCACTCATTAAACATACTATCTATTATTGACTTGTTCATTTACTTGTTTCAGCTAGTAACCAGTCTATCTATTATTAACTTGTCTCATATCAGTTATTAACCAGCCTATCTATTCTTGACTTTTCCTTTCATTTATACCAGCTGTTAATCAGACCATCTTTCCTTGACTGTATTATTGGTTCTGCAACATTTTTATTGTAAATACTTATATATTCGTCCATGTATAGGTTCATCCATCCAATCAAGTTTCATTCATATATTTTTCTATGAATCCATAGTTCCATCAATGATCGGTCTCTAAAATACATTTTCCTTCTTTCGTTTCTTTCCGTGCTTCCTTACTTTCTTCCCTAGCTCATTAATTCAATCACAAAATGTTGGTTGCAAATCTCTCAAGAACAACTGCGTTACATTTTGAAGGCGTTTGTGGGTGGGTGGTATATTCCAGAATTAAGGGCTTAATGTAATAAAACTTCCAATAATTTCCTTGTTACATACATGAAATGTTGGTTTACAAGTTGAGAAATAAGAGTATTTTTCCACAGTGTTTGTACCACCCGCCATCTCCTAGCCCCTCCCGTTTTTTTAAAAAGTATTTTATGATGAAGTCCAGAAAATTAGCATTTTATATATTGTACAGATTTTAAGGGAATTCAGTATGTAGAGTTACACAACATTAAGTTCAACCATGTTGCTCTTTTACTATATAACTAAGATAAGAAAGTAATTTTAAATATCTACATATGTGGAGATGTCCACATTATGAATTAAAACTAATTATTGATACATGATGAAACAGGTTAATTCAACTTGGCACTTTCGGCCCTGAAAATCACAGGTAAGGGAAGCCATAAGACGTTGATTAAATATTCTTCCAAGAGTAATGTCCCTTTATTAGCATGCAGTTGAGTTGACATGTGGAGCGAAACAGTTATCAGCGATTATTTTCCCGACATCTTTCGTCCTATGTTATTTATCAATAATAAAATATAGTCAAAATCAGTCCGTGTGTAGTTTTCTCTCGTCTCAGCACATGTGCATAGGATTAATTAGAAAAAGAGATCACTGACCCCGATCTGACACATTGTAGATTGTTTATTTCGGTTCATACCTCACTGAACTGAAATAATAACAAATACATCCTTAAATGTACCGATGCAAAGCATGAATTCTTAAAGAATTACATGCATGTAATTAGGAAATTCCTTTAGATTAGATTCCAAGAAGTTTTCTATAATTACATATTAAATAGTTCTCTAAAAAAAAGACATTAACAAATTCTCTATAATTAGTCATTGAGAAGTTTGCTAAAATTAGACACTGAAACGTTCTCTAAATATAGCCATTGCAAAGTTTTCTAAAATTAGACCCTAGAAAGTTCTATAAAAATAGACATTTAAAGTTCTCCAAAATTAGAAATTAAACCAGGCTTATCTCCTACTTGCATGTTCGTTATTAAAGTTATTTTGTCAACATACAAAGAACTGGAAATAAAAAATATAATTTGATTTATTATACTGCCTGAATTATGTTGAATGTACCCAATGTCGCTGCAACATTTTGTTAACTCCATCTTTATCATGTTCGTAAGCTGTGTGTCAAATTATCTTGTTTGCAATGTAGCCCCTCTACCCCAGTTGTCTCCCTTATTTAAATTAGCTGACGAGTTCCATACATGTGTATTACATTGTTGACATTGTTAAAACCGTATGCATTTTACGTGAGTAAATATCCACCATGACTACGTCATGTATTGTATGATTCTACAAAAATGGAAATATAATTTACGAAGAAGAAAGTAGGTCACGGTCACATTTATTATACGGGTTGTAGTAGAGTAAACACTATGGATAGCCAAATTTGACTAAAGTTAGGAATCATTCGGTTGAAATCATTACAGAAATGCCGCAGGGAAAAAATGCCGCAGATTGCTGAAAAAAACATATTCCAGTTGTAAACGGATTTATTGACAGATTGTTGATGAAACCTAAATCCAATTTTTAAAACATAATATATTTTCTCTTAACGTTTCATTCTGTTTGTTTGAAACGATTGACAAAAACAGTATTACTGATAGTTTTAGTACAAGTACGTTAAATTGAAATAAATAATTAACTAGACTGTCTACTTACACGTTAAACAAACAGAAGTTAAAAAAAGTTTCCTACAAAATGACTTATGTTAGCCACTTGCAGGTCCACTGTTAGGATGAGAAAGCTGACATGCAGGCTTATGAAAAAGACAACAACATAAGCAAATACAGTGATATCCTATCTCAAAAAGTCCTGAGACTGACAATTGTGAAAAGCAAATGGAATTACACATACACATTGATATCTGGGAAATCTTCAAAGAACGACAACCCTGATTTTCTTTGACGAATGAAAAGAGATTTTCAAGTACAAAGTTATGGATTTGTTGTACCAAGAACAACCTGAATCCTTTTGCACTTCGTCAGAAAATAATTACAGTGCAAAAGTTTAAAAGCACCTTAAAACGTACATTATTGTGAATTAGACCCCAAAGTTTTGATAAGCGACTCGACTGACTGATGAGATAAGACGCAACGTATACATAGATATAGTCCTAGAGAGAGTTTATTTTGAGTCACTTTGCACTTACTCAATAAGAAACATTAGCTCATTGAATCTATTTTATTAAACAACAGCATACTAATTGACCTTAATAATCATCCATCCATCTCCATCTACACACACACACACACACACACACACACACACACACACACACATACATACATACATACATACATACATACATACATACATACATACATACATACATACATACTTACATACGTACGTACGCACGTACGTACATACATAATTACTTACGTACAGACAGACAGACATACAACAGACATACAGACAGACATACAATACAATGGGGTTTTAGGCAAGAATAATGGTATAAAGTGTGTCAAGATAAGTTTTATGATACCGAGAAATGTTTTCGAAGTTTAACTAGTTTAAAATTTGACTAGAACACCATTATTATTATTATTAAGGTATGACTGGATAGTAATTACATATTTTGACACCCCCCCCCACACACACACACTTAACTTTTCAGGTAGAGGGCACAAGCTCTAACATGATGACCTTGTGCTTATAAATTAACGCAGAAACTAAATCTGCAACTTAATTTACATTTGCTTCGAGGTAGGCTATAAAATTGGTTGGCTTGTTTGGTTACTGTCATTAGACATCAATGTGTGTACTCTTTAAAATGGGATGGCTTGTTTGGTTACTGTCATTAGACATCAATGCGTGTACTCTTTAAAATGGGATGGCTTGTTTGGTTACTGTCATTAGACATCAATGTGTGTACTCTTTAAAATGGGATGGCTTGTTTGGTTACTGTCATTAGATATCAATGCGTGTACTCTTTCAAATGGGATGGCTTGTTTGGTTACTGTCATTAGACATCAATGTGTGTACTCTTTAAAATGGGATGGCTTGTTTGGTTACTGTCATTAGACATCAACGCGTGGCTCACTCTGCAAATCGACAGCCTGGTTGGTATGCTTTCATTATGCATGTTTGATGCATCATTAAATATGTCAAAGTTAAATTGGAAATGAGGTAGGGATAATTTCTTGAAATACCACCAAAATGTTATCATGCAATGGAAAATATCCAAAATAAATAGTTTTTCGACATCGCAAATTAGGCAAGAAACGAGGGGTTGGGGTTAGTGTTGGTTCAGTGTAAAAGCCAAAAAGATCTACAATGAATTAACATGAATACCTTACTTAGAGTTGACAAGCGATGCTTTCCATTACAAAAATCATTGGTTAGTTTGCATTAATATCTATAATGTAGAAATTATTCTTGTTTGTTTTGCAATTCGTCCCAGTCCGAACAGATTTCACTTTAAAGAGCTTATCAAGCAATCGGAACACATCAGACCTTTCTATCATTTTTATAAACAAACCAATGAGGTGACAGGGTCCAGTTTCGCAAATTGGCCCCTGTTCCTATTTCTTAACTTAAGGTTATGGTGTTATTTTTGCAGCTATTATTGTTTACTGTATTATGGTATGGATACATGTGTGAGCAAAGTGTTTCGAGCTTGTGTTGTGCTTGAAACTGATGTCAGGCATGTACACCTTTTGTAGCATGTTTATAGTGACACACATCTAGTTGGCTAGGAAGAAGAGCTACCCACCCATAGCTGTAAACACGTGGGTTTAGGGCAAGTAGAAGATCTCCCAAACGGTTTGTATTACAAATATTTTCAATTGCATCAGCCTGTTTAGTACACACTGTTTTGCAGAATCGTCAGCAAGAAAAAGGGTTTATGTTGGAACTGTGAGCATCACATGGTGTCAAAAATGACCTTCTGACATGAAAATTGCAGGTATAAATTTGGGTTGGGGTGCATTAACTTCTCCTTGCATGAACTGCCATTGAGTTCCCAGGTCAAGTGGATAATAGTCTTATGCATTATCTTAATATAGGTATCTAAAAATATAGATCTTTTTTTTTTTACCTCACTTGTGTATTTTATTTTTGAAAATGATTTTTTATACTAGGTCGCTGATTGCGGCATTAAATTTGTACATAAAACTGGTCCCTGCCCCCCTCCCCCAAGTAACTCGTGGCCATTGAGAACTATGTTCGGAACTACTTTTGTTCCCATGGAACGATATGGCGGCGGAAGTAGTCAAAGTCACAACTGGGATATTTTCGGTCTTCTCTGTAGACTATAGTTTAGTATTTTGTATGAGGGTTAGAATTTAAAGAGAAAAAGATTGTATGGTTTTGTCTCACTGGTTATACTGGCTTGTTTATCTTAGGTATTGTTCAAAGAATCGTTACTTCATTTATTTTGCTGTAAGATTCATGGGCGTAATATGGGTTACAGAGTAGTCAAAACTTATTTAGGGTTTTCTCAAGCTTTTCGACCTCAATAATTAGTTGACGTGCTTGATGGGAGGTGGGGATGGAGTTAATAGACATCAGCAAAGTTTTTGACTAACGGACGTAGAGAAGCCTTTAAATAATCCCCACGTATTTTATTTATTTTAACCCATTTGCATTTCTACTAAAAAGGGTATTCTGAGATATAATTCAAAATATTGGAGAGAGAGAGAGAGAGAGAGAGAGAGAGAGAGAGAGAGAGAGAGAGAGAGAGAGAGAATTTTCTTTAAAATGAAGTCATTACTTACTGAAAATAAGAGACAAAGATTAAAATCCTATGAAAATAGTCAGATTTATTAAAAAGTAAACAATGAGATAAACAATAGTAAACAATAAGTAGTTACAATGAAGGAATGATTTTGATTGATGGAAATATAAGTTAGGGCATAAATTAGGAAAGTATCACATACTTGTATACATTATGTAATTAATGGAAATATAAGTTAGGGCATAAATTAGGAAAGTATCACATACTTGTATACATTATGTAATTAATGGAAATATAAGTTAGGGCATAAATTAGGAAAGTATCAAATACTTGTATACATTATGTAATTAATGGAAATATAAGTTAGGGCATAAATTAGGAAAGTATCGCATACTTGTATACATTATGTAATTAATGGAAATATAAGTTAGGACATAAATTAGGAAAGTATCACATACTTGTATACATTATGTAATTAATGGAAATATAAGTTAGGGCATAAATTAGGAAAGTATCACATACTTGTATACATTATGTAATTAATGGAAATATAAGTTAGGGCATAAATTAGGAAACTATCACATACTTGTATACATTATGTAATTAATGGAAATATAAGATAGGGCATAAATTAGGAAAGTATCACATACTTGTATACATTATGTAATTAATGGAAATATAAGTTAGGGCATAAATTAGGAAAGTATCACATACTTGTATACATTATGTAATTAATGGAAATATAAGTTAGGGCATAAATTAGGAAAGTATCACATACTTATATACATTATGTAATTAATGGAAATATAAGTTAGGGCATAAATTAGGAAAGTATCACATACTTGTATACATTATGTAATTAATGGAAATATAAGTTAGGGCATAAATTAGGAAAGTATCACATACTTGTATACATTATGTAATTAATGGAAATATAAGTTAGGGCATAAATTAGGAAAGTATCACATACTTGTATACATTATGTAATTAATGGAAATATAAGTTAGGGCATAAATTAGGAAAGTATCAAATACTTGTATACATTATGTAATTAATGGAAATATAAGTTAGGGCATAAATTAGGAAAGTATCACATACTTGTATACATTATGTAATTAATGGAAATATAAGTTAGGGCATAAATTAGGAAAGTATCACATACTTGTATACATTATGTAATTAATGGAAATATAAGTTAGGGCATAAATTAGGAAAGTATCACATACCTGTATACATTATGTAATTAATGGAAATATAAGTTAGGGCATAAATTAGGAAAGTATCACATACTTGTATACATTATGTAATTAATGGGGCCATTCTGTGTTTCTCACCATCATGCACACCAAGCAGACGAGTACGTCTTACCAAGCAGACGAGTTAAAGTTATACGTCTTGTTAAAGTAACTTTCCAGATAAACAAGCCCGATCTAACGCCAGATTTAAAACTACGGCGACAGTCCTTATTAGCATCAACAACCGTCTGACCCGGCGCTGAACCGGTGCAAAAGAATATATAAAATGAAATGTATACATGCTCCTCAACCGGATTATCCAACATGCGTAGCGAGCTGTTGACACCCTCATGCTCCATCCCAGCACATAGAGCTGGTTAGAACTTATAATTGACACCCTGGTTTTCAAAAACGTGTTGTTCGGTGATGGTTTCTCCAGTCTTCCCGGTTGGTATGAAGTGTGTGATTTAAAACATTAATGCAGTAAAACATGGTGGTATCATTATCCGTAGAAGTTACAGATGACAATGTGCCTAGTTTCCATCATAGTAGCTTGAATAGGCTTGTACATTTACTCCATAACCTAAATACGGCAATGGAATAATTTCCTTCCCTCTTCCCATTGGATTGTGTTTGATTTTGTGACTTTGTGAGAGTCTTTTGTCCATGTATAAAATGAGATTGCTTTGTTGTAATTAATGTGATGTGTATTTGGACGGCCTGTTATGTCATGTTATTTGAATGTTTCCTTTTCGATACAATCTGAAGGTGTTGGTGGACAAATAAGAGTCATTCATGCCCACGTAGAGAACATGTAATTACATCGCTAATGATATTATAATGTCAGATAGTCATGTTTGGGTCACCTTGATATTTTGGATTGTACAAGAACCCATTGATTAGTTTACCTACGATGGCATTATCAGCTATTATCAAGAATACATTTCAAATTTACTGATCAAAGCATACATCGTCTTGATTTACCAAAAAAAGTTTTGTCAATAAATCGATGTGTAATTTCTTAACGAGTTTTAATCAAGTTGGCGATTTACGAATTAATGCATATATAATAACTGTACCAACGCGTGAAGATTTTTATACACAGGAATGAGGTACTTAAAATTGCTATGAAGACAATATTTAAACTCCTGCCCTCAGTCGGGGCAGAAAAATGTAGTGTTGACATTAGTTTTGATAAATACGGCAATGAAGAGTTTTTGTTGCCAAAAGGAACGGTTAAATGAACTGCGACAAGAACATATTATGGTTATATGTCATAGAGATCAGATTCTGATTTATGCGCACTCCTGTATTAGGTTTTGTTCGGTGTTATAGGGTAATGTATATACTGTTATTATATTTCTGAAATCATTCGGTACTCGGTAACTAGTAGATGACCGCCCTCGATATAATTCGCCCGGTGCTGGTAAACCTACCGTGAATATACACCATCAAGATACTTACTCTCCTCTTTTGACAATCGTATGCTTCTTATTCCTACTATGAAAACGAAGTCATATGGACAGGTTCTTTGCATACCAAGGCCCAACAAAGTGGAACGAATAGCCCATTGAAATTAGACACAAAGACACAGCGATCCATTTCAAGAGTGTTCTCAAAACTCACTTTCTCGACTGCAAGAACAAAGTTAAAGACCTAATAATGTTTATTATCTTATATACTCTCAGCATTTTTTTCTTCATGTTTTTTGTGGGGATTTTTGGATTAGGGGGGTTGGGTTTGGTAATCATATCATTATAGATGTTGTTAAGCCCTTAGAGCTCCTAACCATTAGACGCTATACAAAATCCTCATTATTATTATTATTATTATTATTATTATTATTATTATTATTATTTGATTATGAGATAGCTCAAGTGGGATAAATTATATTTACTGGCACTATATTTAGATGATCAGAGATACTACGATGTTCTTAAAATTTTTAATGAGAACGCAAAATTATTAAATGAAGAAGGTGATGATATTATAAATTTTATCATCGATATTGATGAAACGCCGAGTGTTGATTAATTTGATGAATTAATTAATATTTTATGGGTTTTATGATGATGTCATGCTGGATAAACAATCAAATTCGGCAAGAATATTTTCTAGAGGCAGATATAAAAATGCTGACATAATTTATGTTACACAGAGATATGTACATATCCCGAAAATGGTCAGAGAAAACTGTAAAGTTTTAGCTGTATTTAATGGAGTTAGAAAAATTTATCAGACTTGGTGTTCAGGAGATATGGTTATAATTAAGTTCAAAACAAACTTCTTGTCACGTGAGCAAGCTACCTCACACTGATTGATAATGATATATTTACATGATCCTATGTCACGATATCGTATAGATCTTGACACAAAGTTTGGTCAAAAAATATATATAATAGTGATTTAATTACAGTAGCATAGAGGACGCGACCTCAGTGAAACGTCATATGGGTAAACGAACACATACAAATTTGAAAAACAACACTAACGGCAGAAGATAAAGTAACAAAACAAGCTAACCGAACTAGATAAACTCTCGGTCAGTTAGAGGCTTCGGTTTGGCGTTATTTACCTTATATTTTTCATTTTCGTTGAAAGTTTTATTTTTCAAAAATGTCTTTTCATCACAAAGATCTGTTTGCCCTCTCTGACACTTTACTCATTGAATTCCATCCACTATCTCATTAAAAAAAATTAAGAAAAAGAAAGAAAAGAAGAGCATATAACATTTTATATATTTGATAATTCATTCATTCATTGCATTTTTAGAAGGTGGTATTGTCTAGACTGCCAAATTCATTTTACGTATTTTAATAGCTACTAAAGATATTTTACTCGAGACAAATTCAGGGAGATATTTAAACAAGGGAGCAGTCATTATAGTTAGAGGTTTTCTTAGATCATTTACTATTTACACAAGTACAATATCCAAAGAAAAATCAGACACAGTACATAAAAATAAGATATAAGAATATCAATATTTTGTCCATTGTGCATTTTGCAGTGTTAAATAACTTCATCGTTCTTGCAGAAGTTTAAAATATCTTTAGAGCGTCTCCATTACATCCGATGTCTTTTTGAACGGTGCAACGAAAAGATCCGAGAAGATCCGGTTCCGTGAAGTTTTTCTTGCATCGCTCTTATTAAAATAATAGCCATCATAGAATATGGTTTGCCCGTTTAATTTCAAGTGACAATGGCAGATACATCTAAGTCGTTTGATGAACTAAATAAGCAACAGGTTATTCACTTTCACTGTATTTACTAGCATCAAAGCACAAAGATTTGGGGCATTACTGTATGTATTATGGTAGTGGAGTGGAAGGCGGGAATTTCGTAATAGAGCTCGGCTGGTCATTTATCGGCGGTGTGTGCGTGCGTGCGTGCGGGAGAAAGAGAGAGAGAGAGACAGAGAGAGAGATTGGTGGGTTATGTCCTCTTCTGTTTCTAGAACAGTTCATTTCAGTATAAACTGCCCTGTGTGTCCAATACTATTTGAAAACTACCAAACGAAAATAAAAACTTTTTTTTTAATACGTGTTCAACGAAATGTCAAAATATACAGAATTGTTGAGATTACCAAAGATTGTGAACTACATGAGATTTGTTGCTTGAAAACCAGAATCTCTGACCATATTACTAAAGAAACTCCCATTTGATATGAAATGCCAACAGATTGACGATGTTTGAGACCACCTGGTGACAGGTTAAAAACCTATAAACAGATCAATAAACTAAGTTTAGGGTGCCCCGAGTCACAGGGGCCCCGACTCACAGGGGCTTGTTGAACGGATACTCCTAATTTGCTTTGTAACGAGCCCCTGTGGTTGTTTCAAAGGTTTGATAAATTTGAAGAACAAGAAGAAGGGTAGTGACTCAAAATGTGTTAAGAGATCTTTTGCAGTAGCATGGTTAACCATACTAAGTGGTTTTATGTAAGCTCTACAAGTTCTAACTTGGAGAGGCATAGAAAATGCTTTATTGCCTCAAAGCACCTTCCCTAAAATCCCGTAAAAAAATTACTATTCCCAAAACATTAGCATTTGTTTTTTAAAAAGCATATGTGAAGTATATATACAGATTTCATGAGTCTCTCTCTTGGTCAGGAGAGACACACACCAACATCATCGATGTAAAAAGTTGCGGTGCGAAGGGTGGCTTCACCTGTAGCTTCCTTTGCTGAATGACTGTTGAGAATATGTTTGGCCTGATCGCAGTTTGCAAGATTCTGTGTTTGAAGAATATGTCATGTGTCAAGGAAAAAACATGCTATGTCAAGGATATTTTATGCTATATGAGGATTACAGTTATCAACAGATTACATTTAGCTTAAAACAATTATTTGTTAAGTATAAAATTGAAAATCTAGCAAGAAGTGTATTTTTTTTTGTCATTTCAGCGGCTAAAGGCAGCTGTGCACTATACTACAGGGAGAATCTGTCAGGAAGTTGCGGCAGACCAGAATATAAAGTTTAACAGACAGGTTATAGCAGTCATTACTGAGGCAGCCTGGAAAAAGTGTGAACAGTTTGCTTTTGACCTGGAACTCTTTGCAAAGTTAGTGCAATGGTTTGTTGCCAATTACAAGTCAACAAGTCTATTCTTTGCTGTTGTGTTTATCAGTGCAAACATTACACAGATGTTGAGTGCAGTTTTTACACAGTGCTTATATGAGCACATATTTTAAACAGATGCTTATGACTGGTTTTTGGGAGAAGCTTGATATTTTCAGGAAAACCTGTGTCTTTGTCATTAGATTATTTTTGTTGAAAAGTTGCTTAAGAGCATGGTACGACACATTGATTCATATCCAGGCTACCCAAATGTTACCTTGTAGTTTACAAACCGCTCCAGTGGCCTAGTGGTTGGAGAATGTCTGCCACGGAACCGAAAGGTCTTGGGTTCAATAACTGGCCGAGTCATACCAATGACTCGCACAAATTTTACTAACAGCTTCCTCACTTGGCGTTCAGCAGTAAGAAGTTAGTGTTAGGACTGGTTGGCCTGGTGTCAGGATAATGTGACTGAGTGGGAGATCATGCTACATGTCTGCGTCATGACAGCCCAGTGCTAGACATCACTATAAACTGCCTTACTGCAGACATCGTAGCGATATGACTGGAATTTTTTTTAAGCTACATTAAAAATCCTAATCACAAATACACACGCCTTGTAGTTTACAACCTGTGTGCCTTTTATGTCTTTTGAGAAAATACAGTATTACCACTGTAGCATGATCTTTAAAAACAAATGTAAATAAATACTTACATAATTTTCTTTGTGAATCAGACATATGTAGTATGGTTATTTATGTTCTGTTATTGAAGTTGAATGTGATTAACTTTAGGGTGTCTTGTATGACTGAACACTTATATAGGAGTGGAAAAAATAATGTATAGTTTTGTATATTGTGAAATCTGGGTCAAGCAATATAATTTTTTTAAATCTTGGATTCTTTTGGGTATTAATCTCTTGAAAAAATGCATGTTTAGTAATCATTTCATGGGGAAACTTGAGTATGGCATGCCTTCCATATTATTTTTATGCAGAAAGAACTTGGCCATGCATTAATTTCAGATGCGTAGAGTCTATATAGTCCACTACAAAATTGCAGTTGCTTCCCCTTGGTTTTAAACAGCTTCACTTTTGAATAGTTAACAAATAAGAAACAACTTTTAATGAGAAATAGCAGTTAAATAACAGACAACTGTTATCCTTCCTCATCATTGTTAAGTGGTTTTCACCAATATTGCACGTTGTGCAAGGGAGATTGATGGTTTCCAGCAAGAAGTTTTCCTCTATCCCCCAAATTTCCTGTATGCTCTCAGAAAATTAAAACATAAAATGCCTAAAAATTTCATTAATAGCTGTCTTATCATTCTGTCTGTAGGAGTTAGCAATTGCCACAGATAAAAACAGTAAGATGCAATGAATATCTTATAAAATGTATCTGGCAATGAAATAAAAGCCAAACTTTATGTTCGTAGTGAATTGCAATGCATAGTGCTTGATTGCCATTATTTTCAAGGTTAAGTCACCCATGGTAAGGAAAAATTATTTTTTTTTGAGATTGAAAAATGGCCAAATGAGACTGAATTTATGTACATATATGATTTATAATTTAATTTATGATTTGCTAGCTCAGAAAGGAAAGTAAGTAATGAAATAAGTTATTTATTATCATAATTAATGCTAGATAATGAGTGTACATTAAATATGAAAGTAAGATATAGAATGGAAATTCTGTCAGCAAGATCATTTCAGGATAACCAAATGTTCAAGCATATTATTATTTTCAGGAGTTATTGACACAAGTGATTGCAGTAAAATAAGTGTCCAAAGAAATATAACATAGAGATAAGGTGTTGAAGGAAATAAGATTATCTTTTTTTTTTTTAGCAGTATTATTATTTTCCTTCGTACATCTAAAATTGTGCGTGTTCCCCAAATTTGGAGGGTGTCTAACACTGTCGCCAGCTTTTGAGATCCCATGTGCATCACTGTTTAGCAGGTGTATGCATGTATGTAATGTATGTATGTATGTATGTGTGTGTGTGTGTATGTGTGTATATATATATATTTCTTGCACTAAAAAGACTATATATTTACACTGAAGAAAATACAATTTTAATATATTTAATAAATTTAAAAAATGAATGTCAGTTCAGCTTAATATTTATGGCCATTTTTGCCTTTTCTGAGCTCAAACATTTTAAGTTTTCTACTTGTCCTGCATGAGTTTTACTCATCCCAAACCATGTAATAAAATATAAATGCTTGTTGATAATAATTGGGCAGGCCTAAGTTGCGATGTGATACCCAACTTAGTGAGTGCAGATTACGAACAAATATGTTTTATGCTCGCTTTAGCCCTCAAAAGAAAAATCTAAGTGATGGTTCCATATCAGTATGTATTTTTGTATTTTATTTGTTTTTATTCTAAATTTAAAGAGCTGGTTCAGTAACAACAGTGCCCATTGAAGACAGTTCCCATGGATCACATAATTCAGATGGTCACATAGCTGCAACATTTTCTATGAATTCATTTGGAACTAAAGGAATAGGTAACAAAGTTGTACTGCATACTATTTAAAGTCTTAACCTGTTTGTTAAAGTGAGAGTTCATTTGCATTAACTTAATAAATTCAGATATATTAATGTGCATATATAGATATGTGTGTGTATGTGTGTGTACCATATACATTATATACTCAATTTACCTTTCTTGCAGGCATGCTAAACGAAACACAATAAATTCAGAAGATGTCAAGCTACTTGTGAGGAAGAGTCCAAGACTGGTAAGTAAAATATGGTAAGAGACAGAATTTTAAGAAATGAGGAAAAGAAAGAGATGGAAGGTTTAAATTTAAGATCAACAGCATGAGTCTGGTGAACAAAAAGTTCCAAATATTTTCTTCATCTTGAAAAGAGAAATTACACAAAATAATAGAAGAATTATGGATTATAGAACAATGGTATCAGGTCAAAATTATATATTATATCAATGGGATGATATTAATTAAAAGCTTTTTTGGCAAACTTAGTCATGGTAAAGAAATTTCAGATCTTAAAAGAACCTTGTGTGAAGGCAAGTCAATGTTTGAGAAATGAAACTAGCCCTGTTTCTGGTGAATATATAGTTGAATTCTACAAATTCCTTTTGAAAACTAGCCCTGGGTGTGATGAATTTATAGTTTAATTCTGCAAATTGTTTATGAAAGATCAGGGAAGTTTTCTCTTTAGGTCTCGAAGCAATGGGTACAAAATGCAACATTTGCCAATATTTAAGTTTTTTTTAAATCATTACATGCATTCAGAAAGAAGATAAAGACAAGAAATTTATTTAAAAAATATGGACTCCAGTCTCGCTATTTAAAATAGATGTCAAGTGCAGGTTTGGTGTGTTATCCGTTTATAGTATTGTACAAGTCCCACTTGTCAAAGGGTAAGTGTTAAGTTCCACTTTGTCAAGGAGTATTGTCCAATATATAATAATAATAACTATAACCCACTCCCTTTTGGTACTCGTTATCTAAGAGAATACCGCCCATGATATAATTGCCTGGTTCCAGTATGAGAATAGATAGAGTAAACTGAGCAGGTATATTGAACAAAAAACTACGAGCCCCTGTAAAAATAAAGAAACAATTTAATCACGTACATACACAATTATGAAACTTCTTTCATTAGGAATACATGCTGTTTAGAAATAAAACTTTCACTGAATTACAATAAAATTTGAAATCGATTTAAACAAATTAGCCGATCTATTCCTGATAGCTTTAAATCATCATAGGATCGAGTGGTACAATCAGAGTCAATGCCTTGTTCGATTTTCATAACCTGCTATTCCTCGATCCTCATTAACTGTTCAATTCAATGTGGTTCTAGAAGACCCTTTCGTCAGTCTCTAGATAATCTGCACCCGTGGATGTTTCTGCTCGATTCCGGACTTTCCACTGTATCATGCGCTCACTGCAATTTCCGTTTCCCAATTACTTTTCCAAAGTGTTTGTCACAATTTACGTAACTTCAAGATCTTTCGAAAAGTTATTTTCTCCCTTTCAAAAGAAAATTAAAACAACCAAAGTCTCTCGTTACAATGGTTACAGTTGAGACTTTCCATTATTTCTGGTTCGGAAATCATAACAACTTAACGGCTAGTAATTAACTACACCTGTTCTCAAATGACTGTAGTTAAACAATTGCTAATTATACATCAAGGCTTTGAATTCAGGCCCTGCCTTAACCCTTAAAGTGCGTGTCGCGACTATAGTCGCGCTGTTGTTTGTGGTCCCGTAGTGCGTGTCGCGACTATAGTCGTGCTTGAGGTGAGCAACACTGATCGCATTCTCTTACTTCATCTTGCCATAAATGCCTGTAAAACTAAATTTGATTGGTTTAAAAAGGCCCGGAACGAGCATTTTGCAGTATTTTACTATATTATTAACGATGTAATTTTACAAATGCTCGGTTCTAAACACATGGTACTTGTGCAAAGTAAAATGGCCGACGCTGAATACGACGGTGATTTCTTGCAACAAATATTTGCTTCTGATAGTGATGCTAATAGTGATTTTGTATAATTTGAGAATAATGACATTATTGGAGCAAGCGAGGTATTGATGGAAATACACATGAATGATTTTGAGCCAGGAGTTTACGTGGAACTGGAGTCGGATGTACATGCTCGCTTGACGTGAAAAGATGGCGCGCCTGTCAACCCCCATTCACTGGTAATTAAAAATAATTAAATGTCGAGATGGTGAAAAATGAACGTACGGACTATTGAAGACTTTTTCTTAGATGACGAACTATTGCATCTGATAGTAGATCAAACAAATCGTAATGCAGATGAGAGAGTTCATGGGGCAGACTTGAACGAAAAAAGTCGCATGAAGAAATGGCGGCCTGTCTTATCTGAGCATCTAAAACGTTTTCGCATCGATTAAAACAATGGGTTTGGTACATATGTCAGTTCTCGAATCCTAAGGAGCTTTTGATGATGTGATATCAACCGCATACTTCAGCAAAAAAAAATAAGTATGGGATAGATTTCAAGCTATTCCAAGCAATTTACACCTGTCAGACAGTGAGAACAATTAAGGTGACTCTTCTCACAAAATTGGCCCAATGATTGAACAAAAATAAAGCCGTTGCTGAGGTTTAATCACCAGATATGGACCTCTGTTTGATGATATTATAATAAATAACAGGTGATAGTTTTTCATGAATATTAATTGCTGACTGGAGGGTTTAAACATACCTCTGACATTAAATGGAGTGGATTTTTGCAAAACTGTCACCCTTCCTTTACCTGTGATTTTCACAATTTATATATTACATTGTGACAGACATAACATGTGCATGGTTGGACTACTAAAGAATATAACATTTCTTGGATATATTTGAACTTTTCCATCAAAAACAAACAAAAATACTGATGAAATACAATTATAACTTGTCATTTTACCTGTATTTACACCTGTACCTGCAAATATGTTAAACCTACACGTGTCTTGATGCTAATCTTAAAGTATAGACACATGCCATCATTTTTTATATAGGGTTTGTCTATCAATAGTGTATATTTAATGAAATACATGCAATTTAAAGACTGTGCAGTTTTCTTCTTTTCTCCCCTGAAACAATTCAGCACTGAGGGACCTTTTACTGTAAAACAATGCAGCACTTTAACGGTTAATTTACACAGCACATAAATTGAATACATTCGCTAAATCATCTATGAAATCAAAATTCGGTGAATTCACATGTATTCTCGTAACCCATTAAATAATGTAATACATTACATTCTTAGAACCTAATCATAATGCAAACAAGATGATAAATTCAAGAATTAACGTAACACTTCTTATTCATAACATAGCATAGTGTTTTACGACATAATTAACACTATGTCATTCTTAACTAAGAATTAAGGTAAGAATTCCAATTCATAATTCAAAAGCACATTATACAAATGTATCAAATGAAATCATGCAAACCTGTAAACTAAAGCAAACATCATATAAATTGCATCAACAATATACATGTACATGGAATTGTGACAGTACCTTTGGGTTTTTGGTGTGTCCCTCCCTTAGTTTGGCGGGTTTTTCTGGACCACGATTTCTTAACGGACGTATTTCTCTCAACTGGATTCTAGTAAATAATTCTATCTCTGGTTCTTCTCTTGCGGAGAAATTTTCAGACTAATTATAGTTTTCAATAAGGAGATATTAAATCCTACGAAACTTCATGTGGAAAACACCCCTTATTTAACCGTTACCAATCAGAATCAAATGTATTTTCCCCCGCTTTAATCTAAGAGTCACTTACGTCCTGTCAACCTGACATGCTTTTTTTAAGTAACAGAATCCCTGCGTTTTCTCAAGTCTGACACTTTTCATGAAAAATGAAACGTTAAAATGTCGATAGCAGTCAGTCTGATTGCTGAATAAACATGGTTTAATTAGTACAACGGTCACACTCTACTATACAGACTCCCCTTTTGACACGGCGTGTCTTCATAAATCTAACTAATGGTACGCTGGCCTCAACTAATGTTTAATTAATAGATCTCCTGAAATTTGCCCCTTCACAATAGATTACTAGATTGCTACTAGGGTAAAATAAATCTATCCTTTTGTCATTAAAGGCAACAAAAGAGTTTTTTTCCTGTCACTTCCGATTGAATTACTTTTTGAAAAGATTTGCTCAGCCTTGTGTCAAGATGATCTTAGGCATACAAATTTGCAGAAGGACATACATCATGTGCTGAGAGCTGCTGCTGGAGCAAAAAAATTAGAATCTATTTCTGAATCGGATGCTTTGTTATTCTTAACCGCAGTGCAACCCATGACTTGGAGAGACGTAATGTCGGCCCTTTTCTTCAGCAGTTGAACTTGAAGTGGCATCAGATTGAGATTTTGATATGTAAAGCTGATGAGGGATTTTCCAAACAGACATGACTCTTTGTTATTGAATTTGCTATATAACATGCCTTTTTCATTTCCATAAAATACTGTTTTTGCTTGTGCTCTTCTGCACAGTGCAGATTTTACATTTTTGTGTCTTTGTATGTTGAGGTCATGCGAGTTCTGCCCAGAGGCTGGGAGATGTTACAAATAAAAAGTGTTTTAAATCTTCAGAATATAGAATCATTAGATAGTTTACAGCAATCTGAACACAATACACTTTAAATTTTAAAAATTGATAAATAAATGGCCAAGATGTTGAATTATTAATATTTGCGGCTGTATTTGCTGTTGACCAATTCGGTGTAGATTGTTAATTTTGGAGGTCTGCTACATCATTATATTAGATAATTGAGTTCCCACAAAAAGTGAGCAAAGTCTCTGTATAGAATGTAAGAGATTTGGAAAGTTAGACTTAAACTGCAGTTAGTTTCAATAATATCAACTACTTAATTTGGCCATTTATGCAATTTGACAATTTTGAAAAAAATTACAGCATTTTATGAAGAAGATTTTTACCCATAACTTTTGAACCAGATGAGGTAGACGTATAATTTTTTTTTTGTTCTGTTTGTTTCATAAAGGCTATCTATTGGTTATAAAATCCACACAGAATTTCTAAGTTGAAATTTTGGCTGCCAATTAGATAAATTTTGAAAAGCTTTTTGTTTGGTTGAATGTGACATTTTGGAAAATGATCTGAAATCATTCAATTTTCAGACACGATCTTTCTCCATTTTAAGCTTAATTCCACTTTTTTTTTACAAGAAAATTGGATTCTCGATTTAGTCGAGTTGAGTTTTTAAAAGACAGTCAGTTTGGTCCCATTTTGCAGTGATCCTTGTAATGTATTCATTTCGTATATTAACACATGATTGTTGTAAATAATATTCTGACTGGTCAAATGTTTGTACTTTGCATCTCAAGGATTTGAGAGAAATCAGTACACAAAAAGTTTGAAAAAATTAATGGAAATGAAGATGGCTGAAGTAGAAAGTCATTGGAAATGTAGTTGTTCATTTCATAAGAAAACAACTGGCATGTTGTGGTCCTTGGAAGAAATATCTTCGGAATTATGCTAAAGATAATGGTTACAGTTAGGAGCAGTCACCAGCACATCCAAATGAAGCTGCATACAGAGAAATTTAATATCAGAATCCCAAATTACAGCCAATACAAATGGTGCTTGACAGGAAAAAAATTGCCTCTTGTTAACAAAAAGAGATTGAACACAGCCAACAATGTCATTGGTGTCAAAAAGGAAAGCAGATTAACTATTCAAAGAGCTAGAGGGGTTTATCAATGTCAACAAGTTGTTTCCATTGGAAAAAAGACAATTTATATGATTATTTGTATATAGTTGTTGTATTTGGGTGTTTTTTTCTTCAGATTCTATTCTGAAGAAAAAAATGTGTATGATAATATTTGCAGCAAAAAATGACAAATTGTTATGACTGAAATTACATTGTGTACACTGACATGCAGATATAATTATTTCAGCACTAATATTTTGAGAATAGGTTGACTTGATCATGAACATTGTGAAAGTCTTCAAGTATTGTTGAAAGTTTTTTAGGTTTTTTCAAATGAATTTTCTTTGGAATTTGCAGTATATTAAGTTCCCATCAGAATCAGTTTTGTATGAGTGTACAATTGTATTTAAATCCATGGAACTTTGGTCATCGAATTTCAAAACTTTGTTTTGTCTTGCAGTTGAAGCACATCAGTGAATTAAATGATCAGTTAATGGCGAAGAAGGGAGAAACAAAGAAGAAAGGAAGAAAACCAAAATCTACATCTTTAGCTGTCACAGAAGTTGAGGAAGAAGATAGCAGATCGTAGTGGACAGAGTGGATCTGATTCAGATTTCTGTCAGGGCTACATACAGATGGGCTAATGTACAAGTATGCTACTGTACAGATGGGCTAATGTACAAATAAGCTACTGTATGATGGGCTACTGTAGAAATAGCTTATTGTACAAAAGATACATGACTTTATTTCTACAGCTGTATCTGAAGGGGATCAATGGATTATTAAAGTATATTTTTAAATCTTTCATCACACCAGTTCATATAACCATAAGGAGACTTTGTAGGTACGATTTTCCCATGGAATCCAGCTCAAGTAAATTCATTTATGAAGATGCAGAATGTGACTTTAAAACATTTATTAGTAATGTTTAAAAAATTGATTTTGTCTTTATGCTTCACAAAAATGATCATAAAGTCTGTTGGAATCTCTTTATTATAGGTTAGTGTGCTGGACTCGTGACCACAAGGGTGAAAGCTTGAATCCTACTATTGGAATGTCCAGTGTCGGCTGATGTGTCCGTGTACAAGATACTTAATCCAATTGTCTCACCACTCAATAACCTACTGCCTAACCAAGTCTACTTTAAAAGTTTTTTATCATGTGTTACAACTGGGAATACACAATTAATATGAACTGTTACATGATTGTCTATGACTAAATGATCGTTTCTAATGCAGGGGAATTTAAGTTTAGGTATTATAAGGAATAACATAAAATGGGGAAACCTAAAACAAGATTGAGTGCAGCTACTCTAATATATGTGCTGACGAACATAATGCCTGTATTACCGTGGCATTTTTTCTACGGTGTAGGAGCCTTAAGTAGCAACAGCAATATTGTGTTCGTCAATGCAATAAAAACTTTTGTTGTACAAAGGAATTTGCTTGTTCTTTGCAAATGTCACATTTGGGTATATTATTTTCTCGGCTGGCTATCAAAAATATTTTAATATATATTTTTAAATTTTTTAAATTGTAAATTTGCTTCAAGAGTAATAGTCTTTTCTGCCTTTATAATATTGATGGTACTATTTCAGTGTGTCAGTTCTTAGGGCAATGATAAAATAGCCTGTTGTCACTCTTTATAATGTATTAAATGGAAAATCTTGACAGCCATTGAGCACGAAAAAAAACCCAATAATGATAATACTTCATGTTGCTTATGTCTTATTTATTGTATGTTTCCCAGGCAAGTTGTGCCCATGCTAGCTCAAGGCCAAAACAGTCCATGTATGCATATTGCCTAATTTTAGCATAGTATATGTTTTGCATTGGTAATGAAATGGGCATCATATGTAAACAATGAAGTAAACCATAAATACACCTTAACAAATGTTAAGAGAGAGAGTGTATGGATTATCACAATGTCTACCAGAGAGAGTGTGGATTATCACATGTTTACCAAAGTGAGAGTATGGATTATCATAATGTTTTCCAAAGTGAGTGTATGGATTATTACAATGTTTACCAAGTGAGTGTATGGATTATCACAATGTTTATCAAGTGAGTGTATGGATTATCACTGTTTACCAAGTGAGTGTATGGATTATCACATGTTTATCAGAGTGAGAGTGTGGATTATCACAATGTTTACCAAAGTGAGTGTATGGATTATCACAATGTTTACCAAAGTGAGTGTATGGATTATCACTGTTTACCAAGTGAGTGTATGGATTATCACAATGTTTATCAAGTGAGTGTATGGATTATCACAATGTTTACCAAGTGAGTGTATGGATTATCACTGTTTACCAAGTGAGTGTATGGATTATCACAATGTTTATCAAGTGAGTGTATGGATTATTACAATGTTTACCAAGTGAGTGTATGTATTATCACAATGTTTATCAAGTGAGTGTATGGATTATCACAATGTTTACCAAGTGAGTGTATGGATTATCACTGTTTACCAAGTGAGTGTATGGATTAACACAATGTTTATCAAGTGAGTGTATGGATTATCACATGTTTACCAGAGTGAGTGTATGGATTATCAAAATGTTTACCAGAGTGAGTGTATGGATTATTACATGTTTACCAGAGTGAGTGTATGGATTATCAAAATGTTTACCAGAGTGAGTGTATGGATTATTACATGTTTACCAGAGTGAGAGTAAGGATTATCACAATGTTTACCAGAGTGAGAGGATGGATTATCACAATGTCGATCAGAGAGAGAGAGTGTATGGATTATCACATGTTTACCAGAGTGAGAGTATGGATTATCACAATGTTTACCAAGTGAGTGTATGGATTATCACAATGTTTACCAAGTGAGTATGGATTATCACAATGTTTACCAAGTGAGTGTATGGATTATTACATGTTTACCAGAGTGAGAATATGGAATTATCACAATGCTTAACAGAGTAAGTGTATGGATTATCACAATGCTTACCAGAGTGAGTGTACGGAATATCACAATGTCTACCAGCGTGAGTATGGATTATCACAGTGTTTACAAAGTGAGTGTATGGAATATCATTATGTCTATCAGGGAGAGAGAGAGTGTATGGATTATCACGTTTACCAGAGTGAGAGTATGGATTATCACAATGTCGATCAGAGAGAGAGAGTGAGTGTATGGATTATTACATGTTTACCAAGTGAGTATATGGATTATCACATGTTTACCAGAGTAAGAGAATGGATTATCACAATGCTTACCAGAGTGAGTGTACGGAATATCACAATGTCTACCAGCGTGAGTATGGATTATCACAGTGTTTACGAAGTGAGTGTATGGATTATCACAATGTCTATCAGAGAGAGAAAGAGTATGGATTATCACGTTTACCAGAGTGAGAGTATGGATTATCACAATGTCGATCAGAGAGAGAGAGTGAGTGTATGGATTATTACATGTTTACCAAGTGAGTATATGGATTATCACATGTTTACCAGAGTGAGAGTATGGATTATCATAATGCTTACCAGAGTGAGTGTATGGAATATCACAATGTCTACCAGCATGAGTATGGATTATTACCAAATTGATAACTGCCCAGTAAATCCTAATCACAATAAGCAGCTTGTCTCAGTATTATTACTTGTGAAATGAAACCAGCGATGTTATTTTTGGACATTAATTTGATTACATATAGTTTTAGGTCTTGTTAATACTGCATAGCATTACCCATCCCAATTGTCATTTTGCCTTGGAAAATTAATGCCACTATATTTTCATATTTGGTTTTACCAGTATAATTAAAATTTGACAAAATTTTCATTCTTTTTCTCAAATGTAGTCGGTTATGCAGACATCGGCTTCATGTCACTCCAGCATTCAGATGTTGATTTTGAAATTGTGCTACATTTTGTTTTTTTTACTTGAAATATAACCGTTTAAGTAGTTGGGGTTTAAGTATTTTTTGTTATTAGTCAAACTTGCTGATGTTTTTCTGCTGTCCATTAGTATAGAGCTGTAATAGCAGTATAGTTGTCACTCTACAAATATTACATAATTTTTCTGTAAAAATCTAATCTCATGCAAATTTGAAACTTGGTAATGACTAAAGATAAATTTTAATGCATTGTTTGAAAACTGGTTGTAGATTGTGTAAAGTCTACGTACCTTAAATATAGCTTCATTCATGACTTAATATCAGTTATTATTCTGACATAAATAATAATTTATAATACTATATTGATTTCAAGTCTGAAATGGGTTTGTAAGTTGAGCATATCTCCAACAGAAGCAGAATTTAAGTCTGAGAGAAGTTTCAAATCTTTTGTCTCACATGAGTCCCTAAGCTGAGCTTAAGCCTCACATGAGTTCCTAAGCTGAGCTTAAGTCTCACATGAATTTCTAAGCTGATCTTATGTCTCACATGAGTTTCTAAGCTGATATTCTGTCTAATGTGAGCTTGTAAATTGATCTGAAGTCTACCATGAGTTTATAAGCTGAGCTTAACTCTGACATAAGCTGAGAATAAGTCTCACATGAGTTTGTCACCAGAAAATAAGTTTGACATGAGTTTGTAAGCTGAGAATAGGTCTTGTATGAGTTTATATGCTGAACAGGTCTCACATGAGTTTATAAGCTGAGAATGTCTCACATGAGTTTGTAAACTGAGAATAAGTCTCACATGAGTTTGTAAGCTGAAAACAAGGCGCACATGAGTTTGTAAGCTGAAAATAAGTCTTACATGAGTTTGTAACCAGCAAATAGGTATAACATGAGGTTTTCAGCAGAAAATAAGTTTTACATGCGTATACATGCTGAAAATATGCATGGCATGAGTTTGTGAATTGACCTCAAGTCTAATCAGTTTGTAAGTGAAGCTAAAGTATTAAACAAGTTTGTAAGCTAATCTTAAGTGTTGCTTGAGTTTGTAAGTGTTGCATTACTTTGTAAGCTGGTTGTAAGTGTTGCATTAGTTTGTAAGCTGGTTGTAAGTGTTGCATTAGTTTGTAAGCTTGTTGTAAGTGTTGCATAAGTTTGGAAGCTGGTTGTAAGTGTTGCATAAGTTTGTAAGCTGATAGTAAGTGTTGCATAAGTTTGTAAGCAGTTGTAAATATTGCATGACCTTGTAAGCTCGTTGTAAGTGTCAATAGTTTGTAAGCTGGTTTTAAGTGTTGCATGAGCTTTTAAGCTGGTTGTAAATATTGCATGATTTTGTAAGCTTGTTGTAAGTGTTGCATTAATTTGTTAGCTTGTAAATGTTTCATGAGGTTGTAAGCTTGTTGTAAATGGTGTTTGTAAGCTGATTATAAATGTTGCATTAGTTTGTAATTTTGTTTTAAGTGTTGCATGAGTTTGTATCATCAACATCAGTCTCTTGACCTAGTGTGGTCATCTAGGCACTGTACTGCTGAACATCTGACCAGTTCCCTCCACACATCTCGATCATGTGCAAATGCCTGTGTCTCTGCAAAACTTTTCCTGGTCCATTCTGTGATGTTGTCACACCACTTTTTACTCTGTCTACCTCTCCTTCTCCCACCTTGGACACTACCCTGCAGTACTGTTGTGGATAGACTGCATGAGTTTATAAGCTGGTAGTAAGTGTTGCATTAGCTTGTAAGCTGGTAGTAAGTGTTGCATTAGCTTGTAAGCTGGTAGTAAGTGTTGCATGAATTAGTAAACTGGTTTTAAGTGTTGCATAAGTTTGTAAGCTGATTTTAAGTGTTGCGTCAATTTGTAAGCTGGTAGTAAGTGTTGCATAAATTTGTAAGCTGGTAGTAAGTGTTGCATTAGTTTGTAAGCTGGTTGTAAGTGTTGCATAAATTTGTAAGCTGGTAGTAAGTGTTGCATTAGCTTGTAAGCTGAACTTAAGTCAGCCATGGACTGTAGGTTTTAACGCCATTTTCCAGCAAACGATAGGCTATACATGGCAACCAGTAGTTATGGTGGTGGAAGAACCTGGAATGCCCCTGAAAGACCCACCAACCCATGGGATACTATCGGTAAGCTTTCTCAGATACCCAAATGGACTGAGCCCGAGACTCGAATCCATGCAGACAGGTGAGATGGCAGTGATCTGTAACAGTGAGCGCTTGAGACCTCATGGCCACCATAAGTTTGTAAGCTGGCTTTAAGTGTTGCATAAGTTTATCAGCTGGCCTTGAGTGTTGCATAAATTTGTAAGTTGGTAGTAAATGTTGCATAAATTTGTAAGTTGGTAGTAAGTGTTGCATAAATTTGTAAGGTGGTATTAAGTGTTGTATAAGTTTGTAGGCTGGTTGTAAGTGTTGCATAAGTTTGTAAGCTGATAGTAAGTGTTGCATGAATTTGTAAGCTGGTTGTAAGTGTTGCATAAATTTGTAAGGTGATAGTGTTGCATAAATTTGTAAGGTGATAGTGTTGCATAAATTTGTAAGCTGGTAGTAAGTGTTGTCCACATGTCACATGATCAACAGAGCTTGCAAATACAATCATGCAAGGTACTGTGCAGGGAAGTCGAAGGAGAGGAAGACAGGAAAAGATGGGAGCATAACATCTCAGGGTGGACAGGACTGAAGTCGAGTGACACAGTGAGATTATCAGAGAACAGATTGGAATGGAGGAAGCAAGTTGTCAGGTCATCAGTGGTGCTCCAATGGTTGACAAGACTAAGGGATAGATAGTAAGTGTTGCATAAATTTGTAAGCTGGTAGTAAGTGTTGCATGAATTTGTAAACTGGTAGTAAGTGTTGCATAAATTTTTAAGCTTATAGTAAGTGTTGCATAAATTTGTAAGCTGGTAGTAAGTGTTGCATAAGTTTGTAAGCTGGTTGTAAGTGTTGCATAGGTTTGTAAGCTGGTTGTAAGTGTTGCATAAGTTTGTAAGCTGATAGTGTTGCATAAGTTTGTAAGCTGATAGTAAGTGTTGCATAAGTTTGTAAGCTGGTTGTAAGTGTTGCATGAATTTGTAAGCTGGTAGTAAGTGTTGCATAAGTTTGTAAGCTGGTTGTAAGTGTTGCATGAATTTGTAAGCTGGCTTTAAGTGTTGCAACTCCGCCAAGGACGGTTCAAGCCAGGCTGAAAAAGGAGGAGGGTTGGGCGTAGGGCTAGCGACCCCACCCCGTTAAAACAACTCTTGCTACGAAAACGACAACAAGGGAACAACCTCAATGCTGGATGACCTGGACTATGCCGACGACATCGGGTTGCTGGCAAGCAGACACCAGGATATTCAACAGAAGACACAACAGTTGGTACAGACAGCAAATACCATAGGTCTTCGAGTCAACATAGGGAAGACAAAAGTCTTGAGGAAGAATACTAGAGTGGGCAACCCAATCACCATCAATGACCAGCCTCTGCAAGAACTAGACGATTTCACTTACCTGGGTAGTAAGGTCGCCACGGATGGAGATAGCACAAGGGAAGTCGTCACAATAATCGGCAAGGCCAACCAGACCTTCGCAATGCTGAAGCCCATATGGAGGACAAGAAACCTCAGTGTCCACACGAAGATCCGTATCTTCAAGAGCAACGTGTTGAGCGTCCTTTTGTACGGCTCAGAGTGTTGGAAGTCCACTGCGAACATAGAACACAAGCTCGAAGTGTTTCAAACCAAATGCCTGTGACGCATCATGAGGATCTTCTGGCCAAACACGATCTCAAATGAGGAACTTCGGCACAGCGGGTGCAAGCACCATCTCTGAGATCATTTCAACTCGGCGATGGAGATGGCTCGGACATGTCTGCAGAATGCCTCCTGACTCACTACCAAGGGTGGCACTGAGATGGACCCCACAGGGGAAAAGGAACCGTGGCAGACCCAAAGAGACCTGGCGACGAACAGTGGAGAGAGACCTTAAGACCAGAGGCCTCACCTATCAGACCGCCCCTGCAATAGCTGCCGACAGACGGAAATGGTGCTCCCTTGCTGTTGCCTCAAGCACCAGACGGCGCAGAGAGGATTGATTGATTGATTGATTGATTTTAAGTGTTGCATAAGTTTGTAAGCTGATAGTAAGTGTTACATAAGTTTGTAAGCTGGTTGTAAGTGTTGCATAAATTTGTAAGCTGGTAGTAAGTGTTACATAAATTTGTAAGCTGAAACTTAAGTCAGCCATGAACTGCTCAGGTGGCCTAAGTGGTTAGATCAGATAATGGATGGTAAATTCAGTCTACTCCACATCATCTGAGTAAGTTGAGCAGTGGATATTATATACAATGTACTCGTGTGATGCAGCTCTGAGGTATTAATGATTAATGAGAAGAAAAGTAATCAAATGAAATCCACTAATACATGACCTAGTAATGCTTTTGTAATGAAGGCGCTTCTCCTTGCCGTTCCACCTAACATTTCACACAGTGCAACCTTTTTAATGACGGAGTTGCCTCCCTTAACTAAATGAAATGACTAGTAGTGTCAAATACATGGGAGGTAATCATATTAAATCTTCAACACTTAACACAGTACTCTTTATGTAATAATGGAGTTGCCTCCCTGAACTAAATGCAATTGCTGGTATAACGGTACCAATTGCGCATGACCAGGTGGGCGGTGCTTAAAGTGTAGGGTCCATTGCAGGCAGTAATAAAGGACAAGACAAGCTTTGATTGGTGGATTATGCAAGAATTGTACTTTCTGTTAGGCTTAAAAAATAGTTTAGCCTCTTGGCAACATGTGAATTTATGTTAATTCCTATACAGATCATATTTTGTATTTTTTATGATTTTTTGAAAATGTCATAGACATGACTGAAAATAGGTATGTTGTGACTAGATAACTCATACCCCTGTCTAGTTCCAGCAGAGTTATCTCTCTTAAATGCAATGGAGTACCTAGTTTTGTCATCATCAAATTGACAATCTAACATTGTTCTCTATAACAGTGTGTGAGATGCATGCTAAATTAGGATAGAAAATATATTTATCTCTCCAAATATTAGCATTGAGGTCTATGGAAAAACAATTGGTACCGTGATACCTAAAAGATAATACCAGCTTCACAGTGTATCCATAGCACCGAGTATACATAGCCATCATTTATATACTGTCATAGTGTCATTTGGTTAAACAATGGATATTGAGAAGTTCTTGTCTAATATTGACAGACTTTTACATAGAAAATGTATAAAATCTTCAGAAAATAAGACACATTAGCTTTGGAATGAGGCTTTTGTAACTATACTTATAACATATATAGACTGATGGCTTTGTGTCTGTGTATTCAGCTTCAAGATTAGCATACAAGCAAAAAACATAAGTTATGTAAAGTTAATTTAGTTAATTTTAGCCAAATATTGACTATTTTATGCGCAAAAGATGAAAAATCATGGATAAAAAGCAACTCTCTTGTTCTTTTAAAGCATGTCATAGACCAGGAATAGGGGACACTTTTGGTCCTCTTGTAGATAGTTCACTTGTATCATAAAGACTATTCTGGTATGAGTATTTTAGGTAATTTATTAAAGATATGGTATTCCTTTTTATTTTGATTTGAATTGTCCTGCTCTAATTGTCTTCTTTTTCTTGTAAACTTTTGTGCCTTGAGAAATGAACATGCGATTCCTTAGTTAGATAATCATTCTTGAGGTCTCTACCACATATAGTTGCCTGGATTTTAGGTTCTCGCTTTATCAGTAATGCATTTTTGAATAATTTAATTGCATTGAAGTAATACATGTGTTCTTGAACTCATCTATAGTACATGTATAATATATTGCATAAAATAAAAAGACCACACCTTATGTATATCATTCAGTTATCTCCCTTACACCAGACATACATTTCAATAGATAAAACCCCACAATTTAAGTGAGTTTTTATGAAAATCAAGAGAAGATTTGTGAATTATCATATTAGCCCTTGGTCTTGATGCAAATTGAACTAGAACTACTTTAATAATTTTTCCCAGTAAAGTTTAAAAGTTTGAAAACTGATCAAACATGCTTTGTTTTTTTTTTTTTTCCTGTCTAACAGAAGCCCATTATTGTTAATTTCTTATTTAGAAGAAATATAACTTATATGCATCTATATTATCTACATTATTCACCCTTTTATATTAGCTAGGAATGAACACCATGTCACCTGATATTTGGTGCCTGTAAGGGATGTTATAGCACAGGTGCCTTGGAATTGTATTTGCACCTATGATTCACTGCTGCCCTATATTTTCCAAGATAATGTTATCAAGCTCTCACTTCTCATTTTTCTCATTGCTGCTTTTGTCTCCTTTAATTCCATTATCATACGCTACATCTCCCATTTAGATACACACTTTTCTCCTGTTTTTAAATCCATTGGACTCACTATACTCATTGTTAAACTTTAGCCTTTTTCTGTATTCAAGTAAACATTTTCACACACAAATCCATGATAACCCCTTACAAAAGCTGTTATCTACTTTATTTGGTGTCAGATTGGCTTATTGCATCAAATGTATGCACTACAGAAAGGAGGGAAGCTTTCTATTTGTATGACAAAGAGGCTGGGTAGCTTGACCTTTGTGTGAGGACTAGAGGTTAGTGACCTCTTGCATATGCAGACAGTGTAAAGTGTTCAAAGCTAATACTTTATAATTAGATTGGGCCATGTCCACCTGTCCTTGTTGTTACTTTCTGTGTTTGTGACACAAATATAAGTCCTTTACTTTATATCAAAATGTCTCTTTAAGAGTAGAACTGGTACATGCTAACTAGTGCATTGACCTTTGACCTTACTATTACATAATATGACATAATGTGATTTATCCCATATCACCAAAGTGAAGTATGATAAGTGCTAATATGAATAAAACACAACTCATAGTTAAAAGAATTCATTTTATTTCAAAAGATGAGTTTGATAGTGAAGCAAAAGTATTAAAACAGGAGTTAAAACAGCTGAATAACATTTCTATACACAATCATATAAAACATAGCTTAGTACTTCATAAAATTGTTTTTGACAAGCGAGACTAAGTACACTTGTTAGTTATATAGTCCCGAGCTATTTCACAGATTATTGGAAAAATCAAGGTTTGCTATAGGTATAACGGTACCAATTGCGCATGACCAGGTGGGCGGTGCTTAAAGTGTAGGGTCCATTGCAGGCAGTAATAAAGGACAAGACAAGCTATGATTGGTGGATTATGTAAGAGTTGTACTTTCTGTTAGGCTTAAAAAATAGTTTAGCCTCTTGGCAACATGTGAATTTATGTTAATTCCTATACAGATCATATTTTGTATTTTTTATGATTTTTTGAAAATGTCATAGACATGACTGAAAATAGGTATGTTGTGACTAGATAACTCATACCCCTGTCTAGTTCCAGCAGAGTTATCTCTCTTAAATGCAATGGAGTACCTAGTTTTGTCATCATCAAATTGACAATCTAACATTGTTCTCTATAACAGTGTGTGAGATGCACGCTAAATTAGGATAGAAAATATATTTATCTCTCCAAATATTAGCATTGAGGTCTATGGAAAAACAATTGGTACCGTGATACCTGCTGAAGTAATAGTGTCAAAGACATGGGAGGTAATCTTATTAAATATTCAACGCTCCACACAGTAATGCCTTTGTAATGATTGAGTCGCTTCCCTTAACTAATTGCAAATGGCTCAAGTTAAAAAAAGAATGTCAAACACATGGGAGGTGATCATAATAAATCTTGAAAACTTCACACAGGAATGCTTTTGTACAGAGAACTGTGTGTAACGGGCACTTAATATGTACCATTTTGATTTGTGGCTCAATTAATAAATTACGGCATACACAGACGGGGAAAACTACTAATTCAGGCTGATATCGCTGCTTGTAAATAGTTTTAATAGATTTAAGGAGATTTAAGATTTACAGCTGATTGTATGCAGTGCCAAAATCATGAATACATGTTGTTGATCAAAGCAAAAACATTTTCGTAGTTGATCTTTAAATTTTGAAAGTAGCTTTTTAAAACAGGAAGTTAATATGGGTCACTCTAAATGTAGGAATAACTAGATTCTGAAATTGCAGACCATATATGGGTCAATTGTCTACTGCAATGAGAAAGAACAAAATCAGAATGAGTGGTTTTTTATTTCATAAGCAGTATAAAATTTTAATTCAATAAATAGACAGGTGATACATTCTGGATGACTTCAATATTTATTGGTATGATAGTTCAGAACTTGGATCCATAAAAGCTGACAATTATTGTTTATCGTTTTGGTTAGTGTGCAGGTCTTAGCTTGTGTGATTGTGACGCTATCAGTTTTTACATTATTTTTTCATGGATCCAATGTTGACAATTACATAGTTTTTCCAAAACAATTTGATTTCTGATAGTCGTTGCCACTACATTTGGTACTATAATAATTTATAATGCCATTTTTAACGTATGATTGGATCCCTGCCTACTGCTGGAACACATATATGTGCCAATGGTCTACTGCAATTTAAAAATAACTAATGTTTTAATAAAGATATTGAAACAGAAGATTAATAATAATAATAATAATAATAATAATAATAATAATAATAATAATAATAATAAATAATAATGATGATATAATAATAATAATAATAATAATGATCATACTAATAATAATAATAATAATACTAATAAGAAGAAGAAGATGAAGAATAATAATAACAATAATAATAATAATAATAATAATGATCATACTAATAATAATAATAATACTAAAAAGAAGAAGAAGATGAAGAAGAAGAATAATGTGGACTTAGTACAGCACCACATTTTTTACAATAGATAATACAAAAACATGTACAACGACAAGATTACAAAACAAATACATGCTCACAATACAGAAGGAAGTAAGCATTAAGTCATTAAGTCTGTTCTTGTTATAAAAAGATGAGCTCTAAGAGCACTCTTTGGGTAATTTATTCCACAAATCTGATCCTTGGTAAGGAAAAGAATGGCATCAATATGGCTTGTGGGAATAATAAGATTGCGAGTGTAGGAATAGGAGTGTAAGTTTCTAGATGGAGTGTACACGTGTGTGGTCAAGTAAGTATACTGGACTGAAGCCAGTCCACGAAATGAACATGGGTATGGTCAAGTAAGTATACTGGACTGAAGCCAGTCCACGAAATGAACATGGGTATGGTCAAGTAAGTATACTGGACTGAAGCCAGTCCACGAAATGAACATGCACTAAATGCACATGGGTGTGGTCAAGTAAGTATACTGGACTGAAGCCAGCCCACTAAATGCACATGGGTGTGGTCAAGTAAGTATACTGGACTGAAGCCAGCCCACTAAATGCACATGGGTGTGGTCAAGTAAGTATACTGGACTGAAGCCAGTACACGAAATGCACATGGGTGTGGTCAAGTAAGTATACTGGACTGGAGCCAGTCCACGAAATGCAGCATAGAGAAAATATTTTATACTTAATGGTTTTATTTGTAAAAATTGCAACTTTTATGAATTATGTTGTAAAACTTGATAGTGAATGGTCTTTTTATGATTTTCTATCAAGATGTAATGTCACGTCACTGTCAGATTAGAATGCATTAAACAATGGAACCAAGAATTTACTCCCCCTACGTGCAGTCTTGATGGGATTTGAAATTCTGGTTTTGAACAAGAAATTTTCGCTGTTGTTCCCAAATAAGAGATTTTTATACATTTATTATATTAAAACTTTAGAATTACAAAACCATTGTTTGTGAATGACGTGATCTTTCTTTGCATTCATTCAGTATTGTTTTCCTTAATAAAAATGAATATTATTTCAATTTGCAGCCATGATGGTGTTGGCAATACATACACAAAGTTTGTACAAAATCATGAAATTAGTTTAGGCTTGGAACTGTTTGGTCTAAAACATGGCGGTCACTTTAACTAATGAAGGAAAAATTCGGGGAAAATCCCGATAAGAGCCACTGACCGATGGGAAGCTTTCTCACGTACCCACATTATCCATCAAGTCCAAATTTGACAACTTGCCTCTTGCTGCTTATTTCATATGTAATATTTTGATGACTTTATTTTGATTGGATTTCCATGAACCAAGTTCTCTTCATTGCAGCATTTTGTCTTTTGTATATGTATAGATTACTTGTGTAATGGCCTCTCTAACAGATGTATTTTGTCACTTCTTTTTTAGCAACATTAAATTTGTTTTTATGAATCAAATTCTACTTCATTCAATGAAATCGCTGTATTGTTTTTCTCAAGAAAGAAAACATTAGAAATTAACATTTTTTTAAAGACATATTTGGTGGTGATTCCATATAAGGAATCTTATTACCTCACCAATGTTAAAATAGAGTTTCTTTTCTTAATTTTAGTCACTATAGCAGCTGATGGGACTGTATCCTTTCTTTAGGCGAAAATACATTCTTCATGCTTGCTATTTTGAAATATTAAGTACAAACTAATATGTCAAGTATGTATTTCAGTGTTATGCTAATGTATTTCAGTTGCATTTTTATTTCTGGAGACCTAGATATTTAAACAAATCTTTTGAAATTTTGTGTCGTATATTACTTCGTGTCATGTGTTACTTATTTTATCCCAATGCTTCTGGTAGAACTGTGAAAATATGTGATTGATAAATTACTGATAAATTTTAGCTTGGATAAAGATACATGTAAGTAGCTGAGTAATATATTCATAACGAAGTTTCTTTGCTTGTTGAAAATTAACGTAAAGTGCATTTAGTATAAGTAATTGAAAATTTGGAGTAGAAAGAAATGTTACTATTTTACAAAGTACGCATTAAATCAGTGACAATTTCTTAATTTAACTTTTAATAATATCCTTGTCCATGCTCTCTTCTGACCTTCCTTTTTTGAAGGCGATAAAACCCATTTTTTTTTTCAAAGTTCATCTTGGAACTTAGGACATTAAAAGAAAGAAACGTACGTCCTAACTGTGAAAATACAATATAATTAACATGGCTATGGACAAATAAAAGTGTATAATCTGGTGAAAGCATCATAATAAAAGTTGAACCAATATTGTCATGTAATCGCATCAAATACAGGACACTGTAAAATGTTTCTATTAATTGTTGTGCTTTATATTAATGCTAAGCAACACGTTTGGATACGCTGTATCTCTAAAGCACTTGTCATAAACTGGTCATATTATGGACACTGTTTTATACGTACACTGAAAATTGGACAATTACGTTGCAACATTAAATCATCATTCCTTGGCTGCTACTAAACTAACAGAAAAAAAAATCTGGTACATTCCAGTGTTCTTCCCGAATGCTTATTTATACAATTTAAAATACTGATTTTCTCTAAATTTTTGTTTTCGTCTACTATTCGCGATCGTCAGTATTTTCGACTGTCTCACTCACATCATTAGTTGTTCATTCTTGTCTGCAAGTAAAGAACGATCAAATGTAAGATAATTTCTATCAAGAAAACTAAGCATGGGAATGAAAAGCAGATGCGATATAGCAGTATGAGGAGATCTCTATTGAAAAGACAGTAATTTTAATTTTTAGTAGCATACAACTGTATTCTGGTCGGCGTTATTGTGTACAATGAAGTGGAAGGTCTTTTTTTCTTAAAAGTAAAATACAACTGTATCCTGGTCGACGTTATTGTGTACAACGCAGGTCTTATTTTTTTATAAAGTAAAATACAACTGTGTTTAGGTTGGCGTTTTTGTGTACAACGAACGTGTTATTTTTAAATAAAGTAAAATACAACTGTATTCCGATCGATTTTATTGTGTACAACGAAAATCTTAATTTTAATAGTGTACAACGAAGGTCTTATTTTTTTAAAAGTAAAATACAACTATTTTGATCAGCGTTATTGTGTACAACGAAGGTCTTGTTTTTTTAAAAGTAAAATACAACTATTTTGATCAGCGTTATTGTGTACAACGAAGGTCTTATTTTTTTAAAAGTAAAATACAACTATTTTGATCAGCGTTATTGTGTACAACGAAGGTCTTATTTTTTTAAAAGTAAAAAACAACTATTTTGATCAGCGTTATTGTGTACAACGAAGGTCTTATTTTTTTAAAAGTAAAATACAACTATTTTGATCAGCGTTATTGTGTACAACGAATTTTGATCAGCGTTATTGTGTACAACGAAGGTCTTATTTTTTTAAAAGTAAAATACAACTATTTTGATCAGCTTTATTGTGTACAACGAAGGTCTTATTTTTTATAAAGTAAAATACAACTATTTTGATCAGCGTTATTGTGTACAACGAAGGTCTTATTTTTAGAAGTGTAAAATACAACTATTTTGATCAGCGGTATTGTGTACAACGAAGGTCTTATTTTTTATAAAGTAAAATAAAACTGTTCAGGTTGGGATTTATGGGTGTAACGAAAGTTTTATTTAAAAAAAAGTAAAATAAAATTATTCTGCTCGACGTTATTGTGTACAACGAAGAACTTATTTTTTGGCTTTTATGTGTACAATGAAGGAAAGAGTTATTTTATAATTTATTTCAATGGAGGTCGGCGTTATATAGTACAATGATGGACTTATATGTTTGAGTAAAATACAACTGTGTTCTGGTCGGCGTTATTGTGTACACTGAATGTTTAATATTTTCTTCGAGGGGACCATGCAGAAACAGAATTAAAGAAAATGAATTATATAAACTATCCTGATAACATTAGGAATGAAAGTAAATGAAATTAAAAATTATACGGATACCATTTAGAATTAAAGTATAATTACATAAATTATACTGACAACATTTAGAATTAAAGAAAATGTAATTACACAAAGGATACAAAAATGACATGATTTTTGCTGCAACTGCATTTCAGCTCCAAAGATTACCTGATATTTGCTCTAACTAAAGTTCAGCTACAAAGATTACATGATATTTTGTGTAACTGGAGTTGATATACAGAGATTACTTGATATTAGTTGTTACTCGATATATTCAAGAAACACAGCAATACTTGTACACTGAAAATCAAATGAGAAAATACGAAAGCATTGTAATTCGAAATGTGGGATATTTAAGACAATATGTAAAGTTGGTGTTTCGAAGACAGCCTACTAACAATAACTTTCTCTTTTAAATTTCCTTTCTGTGTGTTTTATTTAAAAAATATAAAAATATATATTGTGGTATATGTGTCATGAAATACTATGTTTAAATTTGTGAGCATGGAATCGTATGTCAATTATAACAACCTATCCAGATATGTATGTAACATTAATGTAATGATTTATTCTTTATGCCAGATGTTGGTGTTATTGTTATTGTTATTGTCTTTATTGTTTAATTATACTTACTTCTATTACTATCACACAAAAGCAAGTAATACACTATATTTTACATCATAAACCAGGTTGGTTTGTCACTACATTTTCAATACCATTGTTATTTAATTATATAATGTATATATGATCTATTATGATATGCTATAATTGTATGTGTATATTGCTTCTCGATAGATGTGTAGATGCCTTGGCCAGCTGTTTATCTTTAAAAAAAAGCTTAAAGTAATTCTTTAGAAATGGGTCCATGGTTGGTGTAGGTGGCAGTACTATTTTCAGCGAAGAGAATTACTGTATTTGATTTTCTTCTGGAAAGTTTATAATAACTTGGGTTAAATTAATCAGGATTAAATTATGCCATAATGTGGTATTCCACAGGTATAAAGAATATTATAAAGAATACCACACACACACACACACTATATATATATATATATATATATATATATATATATATATATATATATATATATATATATATATATAATGTATTTTTGACCCTTATCCGTGGCCTCTTTTTACGTCATTGTTCAAAATGTAAATTTTGAATTTTTGAAAATTAGTTATTTCGTGCTTTAAGATCTTGGCATATTTAGTTGCATTATCGTTTTGTGCAGAAAGCCATTTAGGTTGGAATTTATTTATTAAACTGATTTTGTTCTGGAAATACAATGTACTCATCAAAATAACATTTTTGGAAATAGAAGTTTGCATTTATTGTGAAATTACAAATAAGAATTTCTTTAATTCCTGATACCGCAACTTTTTGTTTTACTTTCACGTTGTATTATTTAAAAACTAATTATTTGTTGACTTTTACAAAGCTTGTTGCCTCAAATTCTTTCTTATAACTTATTTTAAGTTGTTAGGGTCGTACTACAAAATAAATTTGAAAACTGCTTGTATCGTAATTAGCATGAGAAGTGATGTAAATATAAAAGTAAATACATTATACTATATAAAAAAGAAAAAAAATATCAGACAATTAGAAAGAAAAACCTTTTTCTAGATGGTTTTAGTACCAAATATCATACAACGCAAGGCTACGAAGTTTCACTTGAATTTGAATTTACTCTTTTCACGCCAGTGAAATATGCGTCCCAATCTAATTCTGTACTTTTGTATAGGAAGGGAGCAGAACCCTTATGATTAAAATAACAAGGAGATAAAATATAATTCTCCGGCCACGTTTTCCCCCTCATCCACCAAATCCCGATATTGCAAACATCGGTATATCCCACCACAAAGTATTTTGAAAACAATTTCTACCACAGAAGACTTTAATATTTTACCCAAAAATGTTATCTACTAACCTTAAAAGCAACAAGTTTGTCCAAAGTAAAAAGATGTAGTAAGAAGAACACCATAGTATGCAATATTTGGTAACATTCCTGACCGCAGATCAATATCGACCAAAATTCGAATGTAGAGTGCAATAACTTTAACTCGAGTTTTAGCACAAGGCGTGAGATACCGAATCTAACTCTGACACATATGCAGCGCTCAGTTAAACACAAAATCAAACTTTCGAAAAATTACGGATGAAGATCAGATATCGATAATTTCTTTCGAAACATATATTGTGCGTTCCTTTAGAGGAGAGAGTGATAAATGGCTGGCGGTACTTGATGGTTGCTGAATGTAATCTGACGAAACGTTGCTACGTGAAGTTTACAGACAACAAAACTTAACTGAGTTTTAGTATTTAATCGCAGGTGTGAAGCGTGTTGTATGAACAATTTAAATGTACGGTTGTCGTGTTCCATGTCAGTTTGAGGTTATGCTGGTCATATAGGTTCTATATCTTACAATATCTTACCCTCAATGTTATTGGACTGTTAGTACTATACATAGCAAAGACTGTCCGCTTTGGTGCTATACTTAACAAAGACTGTCTGCTTTGGTGCTATACATAACAAAGACTCCGCTTTGGTGCTATACATAACAAAGACTCCGCTTTGGTGCTATACATAACAAAGACTCCGCTTTGGTGCTATACATAACAAAGACGGTCTGCTTTGGTGCTATACATAACAATGACGGTCTGCTTTGGTGCTATACATAACAAATGCTGTGGACGTTAGTGCTATATGTAACAAATAATACGGACATTTGTGCTGTATAATATACATACTTGCTGCGTTGGTCTTTAACAAGACAAAAATGCTGCGAAAGTTGCTGCTGTATAAGACACAATGTTTGTGTTTGTCTTACAAATCACAAGAATGCTACGAATGCTGGTGATAAGCATAACACAAATGCTGCGAACGTTGATACTATACATAACAAAAAGACTGCGTTGGTCTTAGACAAGATAAAAATGCTGCGATCGTTGGTTGGTGCTGTACATAACACGTTGATGCTATCTATAAAAAGTAATATGCATACATACATACATACATACATACATACATACATACATACATACATACATACATACATACATACATACATACATGGACCTTAAATCTATATATAACAAATACCGTGGACCTTAAAGTTATATATAACAAATAATATGGACCTAGAGGCTATAAGCAGTGAAAACCTTGTTCTTCCTATATTGTAAATGGTTGGTCATGTCCAGAATGTTTTTATTTTGCTTCACATTGTTATTGGTGCATATATTCAAAATGGGTACTAGAGTTTAGTGATGCCGATCGTGATTTATCTACTGTGTTATGGCCCATTGCCGTAAAGTCTTCGATTCAAATGTCGTTTAGACCGGTATGTCGTTAAAATAAAAGTATTTTATTTCTTAAAGTAACTTTATGAAGGATTTATCAATATCTTATGTTAGTCCCTCATTTCTCAAAGGTTTGTATTTTTATTTTCAGCTTAATACTGCATACTAAAGATGCTATCAATATAACTCGCACGAATTAACGTTACACCATATGAAATGTATAGTTTGCAGAACGTTGCTTTATATTCGGAAAATCAGTTCGCTTATACGTTCTTTTGTAAAGTGACGTATGGAGAAAGTTAAAGTTTGGAGACGGATTATTATCTTTAAATAAAATAGACTCGAGATCTTGTTCCAGACATTTGCTTAACTATTTGACGGGTGATTTGTTTACGAATTTTGTGACTGATATTTTGGTCAGAGCGGCATAGGATTATGTGATCTAGAAACGGTTGATGTTTTATACAGAAACATCTTTTTTGCGAGGATAATTATCGGTAAGGTTAATGTAGCTATTAATATGGTTAGTGTCAATTAATTACTTTGCTGTAGATATTGTTAGAGTTGATGTGGTCAACCGCTCCGGTGGCCTAGTGGTTAGAATGTCGGGAGGTCGAGGGTTTGATCCCTGGCCGAGTCATGCCAATGACTTACAAAAATGGTGCTAACAGCTGCCTCGCTTGGCGCTAAGCATTAAGAGGGTAGAGTTAGGACTGGTCGACCTGCTGTCAGGGTAATGTGACTGGGTGGGACATCATGCTACATCTCTGCTGCATGATACCACAGTGCTAAACATAACTATAAACTGCCTCACTGCAAACATAGTAGCGATATGACTGACAAATTGTTAAAGTTACGTTTAAAACCCTAATCACACACACACACACACACACACACACACACACACACACACACGTTAATATGGTCATTGGCAGGATTAGTGTAATCATCGGTAGGGTCAATGTGGCTATTAGAAGGGTGAATATGACAATTGGTAGGTTAATGTGACTATTGTTAGGGTCAATGTGGCTATCGTTGTAGTTAATAGGGTCATCGGCAAGGGCTAATATGGCAACTGGAAAGGTAGATGCTATCATTAGTGGTGGTAATGTTGCCACTTAAAGGGTTAATATGGTCATTACTTGGGTTGATGTTGCTAGGGTTATATCAGCCATAGGAAGGTCAAATATGGAAAATTGATAGCGCTAATTTGGTTATTGTGTTTCGGTATATGTCGCCATTAGTACGGTTAATGTGGCCATTATTTCGTTTAATGTGGCCATTATTGCGGTTAATATGGTAAAAAACAGGGTTAAAGTGGGCATTAGTACGGTTAATGTGGTCATTAGTTGGGTTAATGTGATAATTGGTTCGGTTAATCTGGCTTCTGCTAGGATTCATGTAGCCATTGGTAGGATTCGTGTAGCCATTGGTATATTTCATGTCGTCATCAGTAAGATTCATGTGGCATATTGCTTACGTACTAGTAATATAGGTTCCATTTGGACTACGAGCAGTGTACTTTTGTCTTTCATTTCTTTTTGCATTATCAAACTTTGGCATTAGTTTTATTTATTAACAAGAAACATATTATCAACGTCTACATTACTATTTGGAAGATGAGTATAGTAGTAGTAAAAAAAAGTCATGTCCCTTTAAAGATTGTTGACAATGATTTCACGTTGAATTCAAGTTGTTTATACCATTTCATTTCCTATTTAAGTTGTTGCGATGATTTCATGTCAAATGTTAGGTTTTTGCATTGATTTAATGTGGAATTCAAGGTGGTTGCAACGAATTTATGTCCAATTCATGGATATATATATATATATATATATATATATATATATATTGGCGTCTACCAATTTTGATAGTATCATGTTCTAAAAATAAAAGATCAGCCTGATTAATGTAATTAGAAACAATGACATCAAAATGTGCGTGCTGAATTCGTTGAGGTGGTGGTCTAACAATCTGCCATATTGCCTGTTATGCTAACCAATTTTCAGGAACAGAATGTGAAACATTTTCTTCATCGGCGAGTTTGCTAATCGTTCACTGCCTTTCCAATATCCTCTTGGGCTTTAATAATTTGATTCCATAAATTTTATAATCGGGTGATTAATTACCAGCCGTAAATGCTAGTTTACCTTTCATCGCGGATCTTACGGGGATGCTAATAAGTGATTATCTGATATTTGTTTTATATATGGAATTTTACAAGTGTATCAACTTCACATCTGTGACATGACGTTGTATTAAATCTTTATTTTTATAAACCACATGATGAAAATGGCATGATTTATCAGTTTCATTTATTTGATATTCTCCAGGCTTTGGTTGATCTTGGTTATCGAATCTGATATCAAGTCGGTTTCCAAGGCCCCAATAACTATATCCTGCGAGATGTTTTTCTCCTGAGTATTAAGTCCATGTAGTTCCTGGAAATTTTGACATAAATGTAGCAATATCACTAACATTCCTATTTTAACAGAGGAAATAGCTTGAAAGACAACAATTGCCTTTACATGCAGTTGGCATGTACGATTCCAGTCAGCCAGTGTGATCGCACCATACGATTCCAGTCAGCCAGTACGATCATACCAATCGGCATGTACGATTATGGCAAGATAAATTATGATATTTAAACACATAAAATCTATTCAATCCATTCCCCAAAACCAGCGTACATTTTATCAAGGTTACTTCATAAATCAAGTCCTAAAATTGCAGGTTGAACAATAAAAAGACAAGGTGAACTAGCAAAAAGACAAAGGTAAATTTATATTAACAGGGAGTGGTTTGACGTCAGAACCAATTATGTTCTCTCAAACTGTGTTATTAACAAGTATTGCTCCATCACTACTAGGTTGTAATGCCAATTTTTAATGTTAATGTTGACAAAAAAAAGCCTCTTCTATTTAAATACGTATTATAATCTTCACCGCTACATTTTTATGTTTTGATAATTCACCATCTCAATGTTATCTTGTAAACGGCCATCCTATTCCTGTTTGATTGTTGTAATGGGTTTTAGGACTACTGTTTCTTGTTGTTAGCCAATTGACATTTGCTAATGGAACTGATTTCATGCACACTCAGAGATTAAAATCAGCAATAGTGCCACTCGTTCGTATCTGTATGAGTCAATGTGTCATTCCAAACAAAGTGAGTTTCTGGAGAGAACTGATACTTAATATATAGATATATATATATATATATATATATATATATATATATATATATATATATATATATATATATATATATATATATATATATATATATATATATATATATATATATATATATATATATTTTAAATAAATTGTCAATAACACCGAAAACTAAATATTGCGAATTATATCTACTCCAAGCTTTCCTGTTCACGCCAATGAAATATGCGTTACAGTCTAATTATGTACGTATATGGAACCAAAAGAGCAGAACCTTTTTTCTGGACATAACAGTTCGATAGAATATCCCTGGCCACGTTTTCCCTTCATCCACGAAATCCACATATTTTAAGCATAGGTATACCACACACAAAATAGTTGAAACAATTGAAAGACTTTAATATTTTACCCAAAATAATGTTTTCTACAATCCTTAAAAGTAACAATTTTGTCCAAACTTGAAAGATGTAGTAAGAAGAACACCAAATTTTATGCAATATTTGGTAACATTCCTGACCGCAGATCAATATCGACCAAAATTCGAATGTAGAGTGCAATAACTTTAACTCGAGTTTTAGCACAAGGCGTGAGATACCGAATCTAACTCTGACACATATGCAGCGCTCAGTGAAACACAAAATCAAACTTTCGAAAAATTACGGATGAAGATCAGATATCGATAATTTTTTTCGAAACATACTGCGAGCGCTTTTAGAGGAGAGAGTGATAAATGGAGAAGAGTGTCATAAATGGCTGACTTAATGGCTGTGTGTAATAAATGTCTGACTGTAAAATGTTTAACTGTATACAAATTACAATATATTAAAGAAATGACAAATGAACAAGCAATAAATGAAAGACGGGATTATATTATAAAGCAAGGAGAGACGTGATTCGATTGATGCTAAGCAAGATTCTAGTCTCTCCTAGTCTGTACTCTGCATTACGCTCAGCTGAAGAAAATGCCGATCGCGTCTCTATGTCCTGGCCATATTTTGATTCCTTCAAAACAACCGGAATCATCTTTCAAGCATCAGTTAAAGAAGTTTCCTATCGCGATCGCGTCTCTATGTCCTGGCCATATTTTGATTTCTTCAAAACAACCGGAATCATCTTTCAAGCATCCGTTAAAGAAGTTTCCTAAACTGGAAAAGCTCAAGGATGGATTCTCTTTCAACGTGTTTGGACAAGATGACCACAAAGCATGTTATAAGTAGTTATCCCATTTTGATCTTCACGACATCCTCACAACGCATTATTAGTTTACTTTATTAATAACACTATTTCGTGTACATTAAAGACGTCGGGTAGTTATACCGTTCTCAGTACACGTAACTTAAAAATCAAGGATATATCTGCTATCGCTATTTACAATTCTTTCCTCAACAGTAACGAATACACGATCACCTCACATTAGGATACTTGCAGGAACTGCAAACCGTTCAGATACCAAGTAACTGAACACTACTCCACATAACCCTTCAACGAAATTTCAGACTAGACAACCCCATCTACGTTGGGTTGGACGTTCTCGAGCTCTAAAAAGTGCTCATTCCCTTGTCTTGTAACACTGTATCAAACACACCTACGGAGACAAAGCCATTCTACTCATTACTTATAAGGACTCACTCGTCTATGGAATTCACACCAATGACGTCTACGCAGATCTCAATGAACAAAACCGCCTCTTCTATCTTAACGATTATCCATAAAACAGCCCATTCCATTGTGGCAACAATGAAAACGTACTCGGAAAATTCAAAAACGAAACTTTTGGCATACCCATGACAGAATTCATAGGATTTCGAGCTAAAATTTACTGCATCATCTTGACGATGGCAGGGTCATGAGAATGGCCAACGGATAACAAAAATACCCGTCACTGTCAACATATCCACCCACCAATATTACATACAATCAAGGCAAAGACATGTGCATTAGTACTCCGTGAGAATTTTCCAATCACAGCAGCATAAAATATTTAAAATGCTCATTCGCAAAAAGACACTCTCCTTTCGATGATAAACATTACTACATCGATGGAATTCACACAATTGCTATTAATCAAAAATGACCAAACAATAATGAGCCATAGGAAATAGATGGGCCAACGAGTGAGCCAGAATCCCCACAACCGAGTATTATACTTCTATAGTGGCTCTGCTATTCACTCTTGCATCATGCGGTGATGAAATATGAGCCAGAACTCCAATTTATAAACTACTTTGATACCTTTGGTTGCTGCAGGGTTTAACGCCTGTTTTCAGCACACGATAGGCTATACATGGCGGCCAGTATTACTGGTGGAGGAAGAACCCAGGAAAAGCCCTGGAAAGAACCACCTACCCACGAGAATTTACTGGCAAGCTTTCTCACATAACTACATTAGCCGAATCGTAGACGCGAACCCACGCAGACAGAGCTGAGATGCCAGTGATCCGTAACGGAGAGCGCTTTAGACCACTCGGCCAATCGGGGCCCCCTATAACTTTGGTAATTTAACCATTGTCTCCTTTAAATAACAAAGAATCGGTATAAAGGAAGCAAAACACTTGTAGATGGCAACCGAATGCATTGGCTTTTTACTACGTTTCTCAAGTTTTCATCCAACACTCATTAGAACAGGTGGTAAAAACGGTATAATAGTTAGACAAATAGACCCGCTCTGACGGTTTGGTTTCGTTGTTTCAAAATACAGCAAAAGGAGAAGACTTATTAGTGCAGAGCAAAGTGGATAAAAGTACGTTGCACATGGACGCTGCCGCCACATTTTTACGCACTAATCCCATATAGAGAGGGCATCCTTTGTAATGGTCACTGAGTATGAAAGAGTTGGTAAAAACACATTGTCGCTCATTTTCCATATAATAGGAATTCGATAAATATTTAAAATTCTTTACGTTTCAATAAATGAAGGTGATAGAAAAAGCAATCAGCTAAATAAAACCAGACGTGCCTTGACGAATTAAGTTAGTTTCAGAGTTATGTATTTTATTAAATAGCATATTTTTGTGCAACATAAAACTGTGTTGACGATTTACGGCAGTTAGTATTAACCAAGGTGCTTTACTTGACATTTTTGTTTCTTTCATTTGTTTCCTATCATTGTTGTTGGAAACATCGTCTTCTCAGTTATTATAAGATGCAAAAATACATTAATGTAAACGGTTGCTTCTGATAAACGACGCCGTCCTTTTTTAATTTCTTCATTTAAATCTGGGTCGTGAGGGTGGGTAATACACAAAACGATTACTTTTAAGGGTCATGTATTCTAGTACCATTTTGTTATCGAACTACGCCTGCCTGATGAACTTTATTGCAGGGTTGACGAAAAAGATGGCATGAATCTAATTTACAAATTTATTGCAGTGTTGACAAACAAAATGGCATGAATCTAATTTACAACTTTACGAAGCGGAATGCTGCTGCTACTAATACTGCTAATACTTTTTCTATTACTAATACTCATTCTATTACTAATAATTTTTCTATTACTAATAACACTACTATAAAAGTATTTACTCATATGAAAATGTATCTGCAGGTTTCAGCGTATAAGGTATTTCTACTTGGATGTAAAATACTAATTATTTTTTCATGCTTTGAGACCAATATTAGCCTTTGGCTGGTGAGAACTAAACTCAGAAGGAGAGAGGTTAAATAAACAAACTTAATTATCATATTGTTTTTGTTTTAGTAATATCATGGATCCATTTTTTTATGAACAAAATTAAAAGTATCAATAGATACATACAAATGTGGCGGCCATCCCTGTGTCGTTTAACTGCTAATAATGGAAATCAATATGCTAAACTACAATATCTAATGTGATAATCTATATACAATAAATAACTATATTTCACGCTATAACCAATATGCAATAAACTGTCTTATCTCACGTGATGATAATTATGCAATAAACTACGTTATCTCACGTGATGATCAATATGCAATAATCTTTAATATCTCACGTGATACTCAATATGCAATGAACAACATGTCACGCGATAACCAATATGCAATAAACTACAATATCTCACGTGATGATTAATATGCAACTAACTGCCTTATCTCACGTGATGATAAATATTCAATAAACTACAATATCTCACCTGATGCTTAATATGTAATAAACTACATAATCTCATGTGATTACCAATATGCAATAAACTACAATATCTCACATGATGATCAATATGCAATAAATTACAATATCTCACATGATGATCAATATGCAATAAACTACAATATCTCACGTGATACTTAATATGAAATAAACTACCTAATGTGATTACCAATTTGCAATAAACTACACTATCTCACGTGATGATCAATATGCAATAAACTACAATATGTCACTGGATAATCAGTATACAATACACTATATCACGTGATGATCAATATGCAATAAACTACAATAATAATAATTGTGCTTAATTTATAATGATACTTTAAACATAGAACTACTTGGTACAGTGTCCTTATATCATCTTAAAATGATTTTTATTTTGGGAAAAGCTGAGCGATTTTCAATCCTATAATTGTTTATATTATTGTGCATGCAAATATACGTGAATGTTTTGCATTTGCAGTTGAGTACGCGTACTTCTGTTACTATGGTTACTTTTTCTATACCATAGTGAATCAACGGAAGATGAAAATGCAAGTTTTATGATATCATATATAAATACAAGCTAAGAAAGACAGACATACAGACTTACAGACAGACAGACACACATGTATGTATGTATGTATGTATGTATGTATGTATGTATGTATGTATGTATGTATGTATGTATGTATGTATGTATGTATGTATGTATGTATGTAAGTATGTATGAATGTACATATAGACGTATATCATCAAAACCTTGATGAAACTTAGAAAAATGATCATCGTTTTGACACCACAATATCTTTGTTTGATTATTATTTCTGTTAAAAGTAATTATTTTACAACAAAACACAGCTTCTTATGGATTAAAAAGCCATTGGTAATATCCTTTCTGGTGTTAAATGGAACAAAGAATATTGAGTGAAATTAGCATTTAACTACTAATGTCAATCCTGTCTCTGTTTGCTGAAACAAACTTTTAAAACCTGGTCCATTAATACATTGACATATTGTTTTTTAGCCTTTGTTTGCTCTCATGTTACAACGGACACCTATAGAGCTCTCAACCGCAATCGTAGACGTGCTTAAATAGATACCTACATTTCAAATGAATACTCAAAAGCAACACGCCAGAACCATCCATTTGTTATCCTACTGTGTTATCAGTGTTGTGAGTCCTATTACGTCATCGCCATAACGCATGGCACGCCATTACTTAAATCACATGAAACGCTCCACGTCCGTGAAATCGAGGCAGTCGATGGTTGAATCTCCTTCAGGAACGACACATTTACTTCTGGCTGTAAAGTATCTCCGGTCCGTTATTTGATTAAGAAAGGTAAGTCCACTTCTTTCACTAACAGACAGATACATAATTTATAGCTGCTGATTTTTTTCTGTTTTGGCTTCGATATTTATGTTTATGTATAAATATTCATAGACTATTCACATATAAAACAGAACAGAAGAAAGTGTATAATTCATTCTGTAACTAACAGGGTATAGAAACGATCATATTTTCTAACTTTGACAAGAATGATTACATTAAAGAATAAACATAAAATAAACTTATAAAGACGGAAATACAAGAAAAATTCAAACTAATTTGCTTTGAGTCACAAATAGTAGGGTCGTTGCTAGCGGCAGACATTATTGCTGCTGGTCAGTTAACAAAGGTAAGGCCTTTAGGTTTCACTGGCAGACATACGTCCAAGGATTCAAGTATCTTTCAGATGCAATAAGACCTCAACAATGATCGAAGACATGGTCTTTTACTATATACCTATACATTTAGTTTTACCCAAGAAAAAGTCTGAATTTTACCGTTGATTTATTTTAGTCGGAAAACGAATTCCTGTTTTCTAGTTTAGTATCACCTTCATCTCCAACGAGGCTGAAACTACTAGGTATATTGCCACATGTCTCCCAGTCACAGCTGTCTACTACTAGGTATATTTCAGCCATGTCTCCCAGTTACTGCTGAAAGCTACTAGATATATTTCCGCCATGTCTCCCAGTTATTGCTGAAAGCTACTAGATATATGTCCTCCATGTCTCGCAGTTACTGCTGAAAGCTACTATATATATTTCCTCCATGTCTCGCAGTTACTGCTGAAAGCTACTAGATATATTTCCTCCATGTCTCGCAGCTACTGCTGAAAGCTACTAGATATATTTCCTCCATGTCTCGCAGTTAATGCTGAAAGCTACTAGATATATTTCCTCCATGTCTCGCAGCTACTGCTGAAAGCTACTAGATATATTTCCTCCATGTCTCGCAGTTACTGCTGAAAGCTACTAGATATATTTCCTCCATGTCTCGCAGCTACTGCTGAAAGCTACTAGATATATTTCCTCCATGTCTCGCAGTTACTGCTGAAAGCTACTAGGCATATTTCCTCCATGTCTCGCAGTTACTGCTGAAAACTACTAAGTATATTTTTCCTCCTTGTCTCCCAATTACAGCTGAAAACTACTAAGTATATTTTTCCTCCTTGTCTCCCAATTACAGCTGAAAACTACTAAGTATATTTTTCCTCCTTGTCTCCCAATTACAGCTGAAAACTACTAAGTATATTTTCTTTCATGTCTCCCAGTTACAGCTGAAAACTACTAAGTATAATTTTCTTTCTTGTCTCCCAATTACAGCTGAAAACTACTAAGTATATTTCCTCCATGTCTCCCAGTTACAGACGAAAACTGCTAAGTATATTTTCACCATGTCTCCCAGTTACAGCTGAAAGCTACTAGGGATATTTTCTCCATATCTCCCAGTTACAGCTGAAAACTACTAGGTATATTTCCTCGATTTAACCTTCTTACAGCTGAAAACTACTAGGTATATTTCCTCGATTTAACCGTCTTACAGCTGAAAACTACGAGGTATATTTTCTCAATGTCGCCAAGTTACAGCTTAACAAAACATATATGCTGCGAGTTACTAAAACCTCTGAAATGATAATCGGATAATTTGAGTTTATTTTATTTGAATGATGATAGAAAATTAAAATAAACTTTGGTTTAAGTGATTGTTATACGATTTTTTTTATAGAGGTATTTTATATTTAAAGCATAACTGTGATGAGGTCGGTTGGTTGTACCTGATCGGACAGCTATGTTAAAGTTGTCTTAATATAAAAATAGAAGGAATATGTAAAGTATGAAAATAAGAAAAGTATTCTTCATCACTTTATAATATATTTACTTTAATGTTCAGTAACATATAGCTTTAAAGATTTCACACAAACAAATATTAACAAACTCCTCCACCAACCAACTATAAGATAATCTTCTTGTGGATATGGTCATTTTTCAACTCAGTATATGTGGATAACTTTCCATTTAAGCAAAATCATGCCATGATTCCGATTGTGTTACAGAATATAGCATGATTTAGAGGATGCATTGCCATGTGTCCAGGAAGTCACAGACGTCTTGAAAAGAGCTTTTTTCAGTTTTTGAAATCTTCATTAGAATTTATCTCGCAAGTGGAAATGAAAAAAACATTTATTTTAACCACACTAAATGCAATCCCAACTTAACTGATTTAAACAACAGCTACTTAACTTTTCCTGTGCCAAGAAATGTAATCAAGCCTTTTGCTGAATGCTTTTGAGTAACATTTTTGTCTTTTATCATGTTTTGTGCGTGAGGCACGCTTTTAACAAAACTTAAAATCACTGAAAACGAGTAAATGCTAGTGTATTTTGTTTATGAGAGTACTTCAGTGTTTCTAGTGACCCTTGCTACTCCATTTTTGATTTTTGTTGTGGTTTAAGGCTAGAGTCTACTGCCTGCCGAAAAGTGGGTAGCCGCTTACTAGCCGGTTTAGCAAACTTTAGTTATCTTTCAGCGAGATATACCTGCATGAAATCGATAGGAATATTATTTTTTTTCGCAGATATTGATAGTACAGCATTAGTTATATTTTCAATTTTAGCGTTGATGAGATTTAACCTGGAACGCGCCATTTATATTCTGAGACATATGAGTACTTGGATTACTAATAACCGCTATACTATAATTTTCAAAACATTACGGTCATTCCAATGGCATGTCCCCATCGGAACCCCTGACTGTTTTTACCTCGCATCGGAAAGAAAGTTTCAGAAGACGTGATGCAAAATTGTGAAATACAAAAAAAAAAAAACAACCGAGAATTACATGTATGGATCTTCTCCCACCCCCTCCTCCTTCTGTATTGTAATTAGTGTTTTAAACAATGAATTTAGTGAAAATAAGCGACTGTTGTACGCGCTTCGTTTATAAACTTCTGTATTAAGGTGCATCTTGACTCGTCAATATGTAATGACTGAGGATGAAGCTTGTGTTGAAACTTAGAAACTGTAACAAATTTCCTGCTTTTTATATTACTTATATTGATTCTTTTAAATCACACACACACACACACACACACACACACACACACACACACACACACACGTGCAGTCCATTGGAATTCGCTTTGCAATCATATAACTTTGCAGATCGCGACCTAGGAAAAAAGCTTAATTTCAATACCGCAACTGTTTTAACTAGGACCTTCAAGTCAATCCCAAAAATTTGTGTTGTCTACCAAATGGCGAAGTAATTAGACCACACCTGAAACGATTATATCATTCATTTTGAAAGAAGAAATTAAATATGAAATTTAAAGTAAAGGCTGCCATAAAAGGGACATAAATTGCAGACTACTTTCGGAAGTTTTAGACGATTTCTACGCACACATAGATTGATTTGATTTTGAGGAATAACGATACTGACCTGAATTATTAGGAAAGTCTACTTTGAACATATCTTGGAACTTTAACAGCGTCATTTTCAGCAAAGCCTGCAGTCCAGCTGGTAACTTTGTCAGTGGATAGCTGTTTACTATATGTGACCTGATTTATAGAGCTCCACAGCATCAGGATGTGTCAGTTGCCTGGGCCCAGCGGACATCGTTGACTGCAAAACGACCCTGTCGTAACCGAGAACGATTCAGCGAGGTCCACATATGTCATGGAATGTTCAAGCGAGGAGGGGAGACAGTTAACTCAGCTACGAGGGAGTGCTATACATCTATTTATGACCGCTCATCACTCCATGCTGAAATAACTGTCACATCCTCTGACAGCGGGGATAACCAGATTGGATGTCTCGAAGGTAAGTGGGCTGCTGAATGTGACGTGATGTCTATATAATGAGGAAGTTTCTGCCTGACATAAACCTTAACCAGCATTGTTATGCTGGCATCCTGGCGATGAAAATGTGGAGGAGGTATCTTGCTGAGCACCGGCAACCATGACAAAGGAGTAATATGTAGTTCTAGAGAATATGCGCAGTGTTGTGTTTGACCTGGATGCCAATAAGCTTGGTATGGGACGATTGATCCAAGAGAGGATCGCAATATCATCTGCATAACAACAGAGGGACACTGCTGATGTCTTGTATGTCTAAGCACTAACGCCCCAGTCTGAGTCGTTCAGTTTGCGGAGTAGGTTGTTTTGAGCACTCATTGTTGCTGAGGTTTACTTTCGGTGGTTGTGAATGTCAGTGATCTGTTCAAAGTCACACCAAGATATTTTAGTATTCAGACATGTTGTATGTGCTGCCTATTGATGAGGATGTAAAACTCAGGTAAGAATTTTAATTATTAAGGCGGAAGGCGCAGGAAACCGCATTTTGTTGTGTATAGTTGTAGGCGCCATTTCTCAAAGAAGCCTGTCACTTTTTCCAGGTCAATCCTCAGAACCTTCTCAAGCTCAGCACGCGAGCGGTTTTGGGTCATCTGCGTGCATGAAATTAAGAAACAGATATAAGCAAATCGTTAATTTAAAAATTAAAACAGAAATGGCGAAAGAACAGACCGTGTTTGAGTCCATGAGATTGACGTATGCCCAAGCTGCAGTTCTGGAATGTGTACTCGGAAGAGCATGTCGCGAAGGAATAGCTCAATATATTCAACTATCCAGCAGGAGTCTACACATTTTTTCAACAACGGCCCTGCATTTTTAACGTAGCTTCTAACAATTTTTCAGTCATATCGTTGCAGTGAGGCAGTCTATAGTGATGTTGAGTACTGGGACATCATGCCGCAGACATTTAGGATGATGTCCCACCCAGTCACATTATCCTGACACCAGGCCGACCAGTCATAACACTAACCTCTTAATGCTGAGCGCCAAGCGAGGCAGATGTTAGTACTATTTTTGTAAGTCTTTGGTATGACCCAACCGGGGATTGAACCCACTACCTTCCTCTTCCGCGGTGGACGCTCTAACCACTAGACCTCGGGAGCGGTTGGATCTATGTTGATAAGTATGTACAGTAAGACCTATACAAATGAAATGAAGTAGATAAATATGTACAGTAAGTCTCGTAAAAATGGCAAGAAGTAGACAAGTATTACATTAAGCCCTGTAAGCATGGAATGACGTAGCCAAGTATGTACATTAATCCCTGTAAAAATGGCATGAAGTAGACAAGTATGTACAGTAAGCCCAGTAAAAATGGCAAGAAGTAGACAAGTATGTACAGTAAGTCCAGTAAAAATGGCATGAAATAGACAAGAATGTACATTAAGCCCTGTAAAAATGGCATGATGTAGACAAGTATTTCAGTAAGCTCTGTAAAAATGGTATAAATTAGACAAGTATGTACAGTAAGTCCTGAAACAATGGCATGAAGTGGATAAATAATACAGTAAGCCCAGTAAAATTGGCAGGAAGTAGACAAGCATGTACAGTAAGCCCTGAAACAATGGCATGAAGTGGATAAAACTTCAATAACGTCGAAACACACACACACACACACACACACACACACACACACACACATATATATATATATATATATATATATATATATATATATATATATATATATATATATATATATATAAAACCACTAAAACGTATACTACTTCGAACAGCATGAACATAAAAGCATATCGAACAAATCTATGTAATAATGACACAACGTTACCTATTATGAACATCAAACCCTATAAATCAGACCCTAGATTGAGAAGGAAGTACGGACATAAAGCCTTGTACGATAAAGAAAGCCCCAACGCTGACGAGTATGTACAAAGATACTTTTTAACTGAAACTACATCTTTTAGTAAAGCCATCATTAGAGGCGTAGCTGGGAGGGGGGGGGCATGGGGGTAGTACATATGTCCCCGGGCGCCAAGGTACAGGGGCGCCAAAATGAGGCTTACAACGTTACATTATAATAAGTAAACAAGGGTAATAAATTGGTCACAAGATCGCTGGGGCACCAATTTTATAGTTCGTCCCCGGGCGCAAAATATCATCGCTACGCCTCTGGACATCATGCCCTGAAAAGTTACACTACTTTGACAAGTATGTTCATAAAGCCTTATAAGATAGACATACAGCCCTGAAAAAGCGACACTACTTTGACTAGTATCGATATAAAGACTTGTAGAACTGAAATAAAAATAATTTTTTAACATTTTTGTCGACATATATGAACAATAATTCTTGTAGAACTGACTATTTGTCCAAGTACTGACAGAAAGACCTTAAAATAAGATAACATAAGAGTACAAGCATAGAAGTTATTTAATCCTATTACGATCAGGTGAAAACACACTGGGTAAGGCAAGGCTGAGTTTATCGAGCCATTGGTAACATTTATCAATATTTGTAAAGACCTTTACAATCCATTAAAACAATACCGCACGTTATTAATTTTGGGCCAAACTGACATCGTAATATTCGTTTAAAGTCATAGGGAATACATGTATTGAAATTTCCAATTAGTACTTGCGTTCGAGCCGAGCCGAAAAAATGTGTAATTACCACAATGGCTCAGAAATCGACATTATCTTAACAACTGACCGATTTCAAAGTTATACTTTTAGTAATGAATAAATTAAAACTATAAGGCTAGAAATGGATTTAATTGAATTTTATGGACACAGGCTATCAATAGCCTGTGTCAACAAATATTCTGGAATTGGGGTGGCTGCTGATGTTAAATGGTATGCACCTCTTACGTTAATTCTCTGCTTTAGCTAAGTTTTTGTCATTTTGAACTGACATGTAATTTATAACACAGGTATTTAGGAATTCATCAGCAAACAACGTCCGGATGTGTCGAGTTCGAACATCTCGAGATCAGTTGTAAGATTTTATAATTAAAATTGGTTTCTCCACAAGGTTCCTTGAAAGCGTCTTCTGCTTAATAAACCATCTCTTGTTATATCACAGTATGCACGTCACTCAATAAGGCATTTCGTTATAACGTAAATATACAAGTGATCTCAACAATTGTATTTCACACATGGACTTGGACACACAATTTAATGAGAAAGCATAATTGTGAAATTGGTATGGTATTAGAAGATACATGTATAGTTTCTATGATCAGCTTTTGCATACTAGTACAAATCGTTATGTATATAAATCATTTCTGAAAGAAATCAAATATCACTGTTTTATTCTGAGTATGTGAAATGTGATATTCGTTGAAATGTATGGATTCCATGAAGAATCTAGATTTTGGTTCTATATACGACTGTATGGATTCGATGAGATCAAACGAAGGCGGAAAGAGAAAGCAACCAATTAAATAACGTTGCACGTCTGTACAGCGGTTCAATGGCATTTGGATGTAATTATTGCAAAGTTTTATACCTTAGAAAATGTAAACTATGCAGCATGAACATGTTATTATGTATTTTGCAAACTTATATTTAGCTCCAGTAGTTGAAAATGCACCAGATGTGGTATTGGTGTAATGTCGGGTAATCTGCCTTGCCGACAATTCGCATATGATAACCTGCGATCAGGCAATGTGAACATTGCGTCTAGAAAAAGCCACCGATGATGCAGAAGAAACAAGACATGAAAGCAAAAAAAATAATATCCAGGCTTAAAGCAATGACGTTTTTTATCCTGAAGTAGTTATTTTCGGGCAAAACACAGTCATCTTAACTCGAGAAAGCCACTCCAATCCTGAGGAAATTTGGAGTGATGGTAATATCACAAAAGTAAATCTATATTACTTAAAACCTGCGCTGTGGGTGCCCTCAATGAGCGCATCATTGGGCACAGGCGATCGTTTCATTTCATTCATTGGGTCAGGTAAAACTATCTTCAATTTCAATCACGATGGCAACATATTATATGCAAAATACGGTCTGACGACAACTCGTGTAGCAAATAACATGTTTGTTGCATTTAAAATCATGTACGATAGAGAAACCCAAATGGCAAGTTCGACGAAAATTGGCATTGACTGAGGTCTCGCTGAGGTTAGTCTCTTAACAGAAGCTTACCCTAAATAGCTTTCATGACTTTCAAAACAATCACGTATGTCATATTAAAATGCATTAGATCTAAACATTGACACGGACTTGCAGGTTTTCCAGCATGACTTAACTGTGGTATATCCGATTCATTACTTTTCTCTCGAGTATCTAGACGTGGCTAAACAATCTGTGGTATATATGTTCTTTAAAACACACGAAGGTAATAATAATAATAATAATAATAATAATAATAATAATAATAATAATGAGGACTTTGTATAGCGCCTAATCTTTCGAAGCTCTAAGCGCTTTACACCATCAATAATGATATGACTACACTACAGAACAACAAATGACAAAAACAATGAAAGTTGAAAACATAAAAACATGATGAAAACATGTAAGATACAAAACATGATTAGGTCGCTAAGTTTGTCCCTGCAGTCAAAACAGGAGAGTCTTGAGAGCACTCTTAAAAGGGACCATCGTGTCCTTGTGTCTAATTTCAATGGGCAATTCGTTCCACGTCGCTGGGCCCTGGTGTGCAAACGAACGTTGTCCATATGACAAGGTGTGGACTCATATTACTTCTGTAATGTAGTTGACTCTTTGACAAGACTATGTTCATGCAGGGCTTGAGTGTCATTATGACAGGCATTGTTTCACTCAACGCAGCCAAATGTCGACCCAGTATGATTCTTAAGCTGTCTTTGTAAGAGTTCACCGGAATGAAACTCAACGGAGGGAAATGTTTCCATTCCTCAGTTTTATTTCAGTGTTATGTGCGAATGCAGATCTTACAGTTGCAAAAGCATATACATTAAAGACCGTCAGACGCTCATCTGGGATGGCTCGGAAATAAGTGGCTGGTAGACGCATATCATCTCTAGTCGGCAAGAAGAGTGGAGAAGGTACTAAAACGTCCGGTCGCAGACTATACAAACAGGAGTAAAAATACCATATATTGTTTCAACCACATTCATTTGATATGATGTTCACCGACAAGTTATTGAAACTAAAATGTCCAGCCAAGAATTTTCGAGATTAACGAGACAGAGACCATAACTGATATGCAGCAAAGAATCGCATGTGCGTGTAACAGTTGACGACAAACATCGATAACCATTTTGTGCAAATAACGACGGTAAAGTTTTGGGTAATCCTAGCAGTTTGAAAACAGCCGCTGAAGAATATGTTCTCTATAATTGTATGGCAGCTGTCACAGCGAACTAAAATGATTGGATAAATTTGTGACAGTTTGTTGCGCCCGGTGGCAATACTTTTGGGCATGTCCTGCCTGTCGGGCATCGGTACTACAGTGTGACAAAATCATTAGATTAACTATGATAAACCCTTAAAGGTCCCTACTCAAAAACGTCGATAAGAAAACCATTCTACTCGGCAAACACAATAGTATGTATGGTATTGTGGATGCAATTTGTGGTTTCCCAGCATCAGCAACAGTTGATGTTAGTGTGCCAGGGATTGCGACTACAGCGGCTATCACACGAGCATCATTCTGAATTGTATGGGAAATATGGACAGTAACCGGTGTGTCTGAAGTTGTTGGTTACTTTATTCAAGTACGGCTATATTCACGAAAATATGTCTCAGCATATTTGGCCAGCAGTATCCAAGCATTTTATCGTAAAACGCAAATTGTATTGTATGTAACAAAAATTTGCAAATGGAGTCAGATGGATGCCAGACGATATGAAAGATTAAATGGGGGAAAATGAAATACGATAGAGATTCTTTATTGGTAAACTATTACAAAAAAAACTGACGTATTAATCGGACAGGGGCACGTCATAGGTACATCATTTGGGGGTTCAAGCGGGTTACAATCATAGACGAACGAGCGTTACAATCACAGACGCACACGGTTTACAACCATATTTTAAGATATAAAACAGTATAGGAAATTAATATGATACTTTTTGCATTTTAGGCAAAAACGTTAAAGTTATGGATATCTTTACGAATGATAGTTTATAATCTGGATGTATTGACTAGTTACTGAGCGTGTTTTGTGGCTTTTGCCCTATAACGTGTCTGTATTATCCTTCTTCTGGTTTCTGCCCTTGGAGAGTGAATATGACACTTATGTATTTGACTGTATTTGTATCTGATACAGCAATAGGATGGATAGCCTGGATGCTGAATTTATTGTGCATTTATGTACATCGTTAAATTATCAAATGTCTGATATATCTGCTGGACACGATATTGTCATAAAACTCAAATAAAAAATCAGAAACACTGCGAGAGTGATACAGCGTCAAACTAACACATCGTCAAGACATGGTGGAAAACTCAGTGACATGATAATATTAAGCTTGATAAAACAGAACCATGTCAAAAGCGTTATGAGACCCATATGGAAGTATATAGTAAACATTATACTGTCAATTTAATCTCGGATACGCTAGGCTGGGCCGACACAAGAGCAGTTTGGGCGAAAATGCGTCTCCCACCTACTAAAATGAGAAATTCCGTAAACTTTTTAGAAGCCAAGCTCAACCCATCCACAGGGGCCCCGAGTGGCCGAGTGGTCTTGAAGCGCTCTCCGTTATAGATCACTACCATCACACCTCTCGTGGGTAGGTGATTCTTTCTGGAGGATTTCCTCGGGTTCTTCCTCCACCATTAATACGGCAGGCATGTATAGCCTATCGTGTGCTGAAACATGGCGTTAAACCCTACAACAACAACAACAACAACAACAACAACAACAATAATCTATCCCCAAGCCACTAATCCCGGACTTGGCGTTTTAGGTAGTTTGCTGTATCAACCACCCATTATGATGGCCCTAACTGCGATATTTCAGAGGAAATTTCCAATTGCTGGTGAAGAGTAGGAGTCTTCGAGTTTTCTGATACTTTGAATTGTTGACGCTCATACATATATCATGTGGGTTAAGTGATGTAATAAAAGAAACGTTATGTTGACTCCATGAAGCTCACCCGAACCTTCTGTTGAAGTCATGAATCGGCCCGTACTGTTCTGTTGCGTCCATTAAGCGGGCCCGTACCGTTCTGTTGAAGACATGAAGCGGGTCCGTACCCTTATGTTAAATCCATGAAGCGGGTCCATCGTATCGTTCTTTTGAATCCATGAAGCGGGTCGTCGTACCGTTATGTTGAATCCATGAAGCGGGTCCGTCGTACCGTTCTGTTGAATCCATGAAGCGGGTCCGTCGAACCGTTCTGTTGACTCCATGAAGGCGGTCCGTACCGTCAACATTAACATTTTAGTTTTATTTCCGATTGACTTATCACACAGTAACTGAATATTGCTTTCAACTGCGTTGGCCTGACGGCATCACAGAAAATAAATCCATGTTGTTTTATTAATTCAAATACATGCCCTTAAACAAAACGTTTTATTTAATTTCTATCAGTTAACTCATTGTTTGTAGAGTCCCCTTCCTGTTCTTCAAGCATGTAGAAGTACGGACTGTATCACGTATTTTGTGATTTATGTTTTGTTTTGTGGACGTAAAAGCTTCATTGGCTGGGAAGTTACGAAACATTGTTGTATTTTGTATCTGCGTCGAGAATCATTATATATCTACAAAATGAATGTACAGAGAAAGTTTGGATATGTGGAAACTAACATATTATATAGGGGTAGTTGACACTTGTACTTTACTGCCTATTCTGAAAATGATATTAATACCAACGAATATAACAAATAATTTTGTATAATCTATAGTGGTTCCATAGATGATTGCTGTTTTGTATCAAAACCCTGTAATCAATATCTTGGATCGGGTTAATGTCATTTGTTTAATTTGCACGGATAAGTCCGTTTTATTATCCGTTTCGCAAATGTCATTTGAGGAACATCGTTTCAGTGCGTATTTCCTTTGCTCTAGGCTACCTGTTGATGCGCAATACCAGACTGAATTATTGGCTATATTTTCCATTTATAGCCAATAGAATAAGGAAGGTCTAAGATACATGAATGATTAACACACACACACACACACACACACACACACACACACATATATATATATATATATATGTGTGTGTGTGTGTGTGTGTGTGTGTGTGTGTGTGTGTGTGTGTGTTTTATGTAGGGATAAGTTGCGCAGTTTGTCGATCGCACTCTTTCCCCCAAAACCATCCAGCAGCACGACAACGTTGAGTTGAGTGCAGTGGATAACCAGAACATCATACGTGTCTCGTCAGACTCCTAGAGCTCCACACGGCACTTTAATTGGAGTCACTATTCTGCAAATTGACCGTCTGGTAGTTCCTCCGCGCAGGCTGGCGAATCATGGAACTTTAGGTTATCATAAATGTCATTATCGTCAACATAATAATTATTTACATCTGTTTCGATAGTTCAACATACGTTTAGAGTTTCAGATCTATTGTCATCCCTATCATCCAATCAGAATCATAATGTGTCCTAATAACAGCCCCTGCAATCTAATGACAGATTCCATCATCCCATGGCAACCATAATGCAATTTAATGACAGCCCCCATCATCCCATGACAACCATAATGCAATCTAATGACAGATTCCATCATCCCATGACAACCATAATGCAATTTAATGACAGCCCCTATCATCCCATGACAACCATAATGCAATTTAATGACAGATCCCATTATCCCATGACAACCATAATGCAATTTAATGACAGCCTCCATCATCCCAAGACAACCATAATGCAATTTAATGTCAGCCCCCATCATCCCACGGTAATCATAATGTGACCTTAGTTGCATGCTTTTATTTCGATCTGACAATTTAAGACATTATAAGTTTTCTACTGATACACGAAGTTACAGACTATAAATAAATAATCTTTACTTGGTTCAGTATGTTTTGTTCCAAGATCAATATCGAATAGAAATGAAGAACCGATGATTATAACTCTAATAGTTTTTATCAGTAACAAAAGAAAATTAAGCCTGCCAAATGACTCGAGATCTAACTAATTTAAAAATAATGACAATTTTCAATGGTGTCAAGTATGCCATGGTGTTGAGCAAATGGGATGTTCTGAAAAAATATTCAGTTTGAACCCAGCGTTTTGACAAATTTCTCACTTCTCAGGTTCATAAAATGTTTTCCGGGTTGTTGGGTAAAATGTGTTTTAGTTTTTACCGTTTCTTTTTCACACAACATTGACCGCTATTGTCCCACACCACTCTTCATTCATATTGTATCAATAGTGAAGATATGGGCTTGATTGTCAAAACCTCCTATTGTATCAATAGTGAAGATTTGGACTTGGTTGTCAAAAGCTCTAAAATATCAATGGTGTAGACGTAGACCTTGGTGAAGTCACCATACTTCTTGCCCCAAAAATAGAATAGTGGTCAAATGTTACCTGGGGAAAGGAAGCGTTCTAATTAAAAATATGTATGTATGTATGTATGTATGTATGTATGTATGTATGTATGTATGTATGTATGTATGTATGTATGTATGTATGTATGTATGTATGTAATGTATGTATGTAATGTATGTATGTATGTATGTATGTATGTATGTATGTATGTATGTATGTATGTATGTATGTATGTATGTATGTATGTATGTATAAAATAGCAAGTAGGGTATATGTACAATATTTAATTCCAAGTAGGACATATGTACTTTATTTAACTGCATTTGGGGCATAGGTCCTATATTTAATTCCACGTAAGGCAAATGTACCAAGCTTAATTGCAAGTTATACGTAGGTACTATTTTTAATTGCAATTAGGGAATAGGTACTATTTTTATTGCAAGTAAGGCATAAGTACTATTTTTATATTGCAAATAGGGCATACGTACAATTTTTGTATTGCAAAAAGGGCATAAGTACTATTTTTGTATTGCAAATAGGGCATTGGTACTTCGTTTAATTGCAAATAGGACATAGGTACTATTTTTAATTGCAAATAGGGCATGGGTACTATTTTTGTATTGCAAATAGGGCATAGGTACTATTTTTAATTGCAAATAGGGCATAGATACTATTTTTGTATCGCAAATAGGGCATGGGTACTATTTTCAATTGCAAATAGGGCATATGTACTATTTTTATTGCAAATAAGGCATATGTACTATTTTTGTATTGCAAATAGGGCATAGGTACTATTTTTGTATTGCAAATAGGGCATAGGTACTATTTTTAATTGCAAATATGGCATATGTACTATTTTTTTTAATGCAAATAGGGCATAGGTACTATTTTTGTATCACAAATATGGCATAGGTACTATTTTTAATTGCAAATAGGCCATATGTACTATTTTTAATTGCAAATAGCGCATAGGTTCTATTTTTAATTGCAAATAGGGCATATGTACTATTTTTAATTGCAAATAGGGCATAGGTCCTATTTTTAATTGCAAATATGGCATAGGTACTATTTTTAATTGCAAATAATTGCTCCGGTGGCCTAGCGGTTAGAGCGTCCGCCCCGGAAGCGGGAGGTCGTCGGTTCGATCCCCGGCCGAGTCATACCAAAGACTTACAAAAATGGTACTAACAGCTGCCTCGCTTGACGCTCAGCATTAAGAGGTTAGTGTTAGGACTGGTCGGCCTGGTGTCAGGATAATGTGACTGGGTGAGACATCATGCTACATGTCTGCGGCATGATGTCTCAGTGCTAGACATCACTATAAACTGCCTCAATGCAGACATCGTAGCGATATGACTGAAAAATTGTTAAAGCTACGTTAAAAATCCTAATCAAACAAACAAACAAGCAAATAGGGCATAGGTACTGTTTTTAATTGCAAATATGGCATAATTACTATATTTAATAACAAGCATGGCACATATACTATATTTTTTTCCTAGTAGGGAGTATGAACTATTCTTATTTCCTAGTAGGGAATATATGCTATAATTATTTCCTAGTAGGGAATATATACTATACTTTTTCCAAGAATGGCATATGTACTTCTTTTAATTGCAGCCCATATATGTTGTTTATGTAATTGTTGTTGTAGTGTTTAACGCCATTTTTCAGCACACGATAGGCTATACATGGCTACTGGCAAGCTTTCTCACATATCCACATTGGCCGAATCTGAGACAAGAACCCACGCCGACAGAGGTGAGATGCCAGTGATCTGTAAAGGAGAACGCGTTAGACCACTCGGGGTCTGCCCAGCTCATATATAAATAAAACTAATGAATTCCTTTGCGGACACTTAGTGAAATGAATAACAACTTTTAGTAGGTGCGGCAAATTAAAATATGGAAAAAAAATGTTAAAGAGTATATGTTACAACAGATAACATCTAGCAAATATTGATACATAATATAATAAAATAATGTAATTTTGGTTTCGTTATGTCATTTATACAATTTTGAAAATAAGCTTTCAGGAAATGTGCATTAAAAAAGAAAGAAAAAATTAAATAAGTTATTATGCTTCCTAAAATAAATGGAAATATCTTTACATTTTAGCCTAAATCTGTCATGTGTTTTTGTATGGCAATTGGTATACCACTTTTTTGGTTCATATTTATCGATTCATGTAAATTAAGTTTAGTTAATGAGCAAATATATCAAGAATCTTGGCTACTTTTGACGTTTAGGTGAATACCAAACAAAACATAACTTACAATATTGTACACCTGCGCATTTTAAGAGTTGGATCATAAATCGTTAGATGAAAACCCTTGTAACGAGATCTATTGATCCTATTAGATTTCACATAGGTTGGTTTGTTCTCTGATCTCATAAGCTGGTACTCGTATTTCATTTACAATTTCAGGAGATGGAGTTATGAATGACCAAAGTCTTTTTGATAAATCAGGCATAAATGCAAATTGCCTTTGAAGATAAAGATACCCAATTCAATAGAAGTTAGTCGTACTTTCAAAGACATTTCATTAAAATGTTTGTAAAATGTCAGAGCGATGGACGCCATGCGCCTACTCCCGCTTACGTAAGATATTTGTGAATTCACATCATCGTCTGGTCAAGACGATACCAGACAGATTAATCAATTCGCAAGACAGTAAACACAGCTTTAGTTCTTTTCATATTTGTCCAAAACTACCAAGTTAACACTATTCGTAACCCTATATCTACCAATGAATAGTAAAATATTCAAATTATAATGCCAGAAATGTTTCTAAAGAATGGTACGATAATGGTAATACCAGTATTGTCCCTGTTGCTACCAAATATTGGTACAATAATACCACTGTAATACCAATATCGCTCTATTGCTACCAATTATTGGTACAATAATATAATATTAATCCCAGTATTGCCCATGTTGTTACCAATTACTGGTACAATGATGGGAATACATATGTGTGTGTGTGTGTATGTGTGTGTGTGTGTGTGTGTGTGTGTGTGTGATTTGGTTTTTTAACGAAGTTTTAACAATTGTTCAGTCATATTACGATGCCTGCAGTGTGGCAGTTTATAGTGTTGTCTAGCATTGTGATGTTATCCCGTAGAAACGTAGCGTCATGTTCCATCCAGTCACATTTTCCTGACACCAGGTCGACTAGTCCTAACACTAAACTCTCAACGCTGAGCGGCGTTTGTATCATTTTCGTAAGTCTTTGATATCAATCAACCGTGGATCGAACCTAGTCCGAGTCGGACGCAGTAACCACTAGGCAACCTCAAGATTATAGGATATCATATTGGTAAGTAACAGTTACTAAACAAAATCAATATAACATTTTCTTTCTACTACAATTTAGGGTCCTTTCCCTTCTTTCAAAATGTTTCAAAAGACTTCCCTCGATCAGTGATATGAAAATAATGACAACTCCGTAATGAACAAGCCAATAAATCCACTACATTTATAGAGTAATGATTAAACCTAAAGATGTTCCACCGATCATTGAATTATTTCCACCCAATTCGTATTATGAATATAAAAAGCATCTTGAATGAACTGCACCTCAACTACTCCCTTTATATCGATCTGAACGATATAATGATAAATCTATTCATCTAAAAAATATTTTTGATCAACCGATTGATCTAAATGATAAAATTGATCAGTTTCGTGATCTGAATGTTACTGTTGATCAGCCTATTGATATGAATGATATTATTGATTAGTCTATTGATCTGAATGATATTATTGATTAGTATATTGATCTGGATGATATTATTGATCATCCTATTGATATGAATAATATTATTTATCAGTCTATTGATCGGAATGTTATTGTTCATCATCCTATTGATTTTAATGACATTATTGATTAGTCTAATGATCTGAATGATATTATTGACTAGTCTACTTATCTGAATGATATTATCGATCACGATCAGCCTGTTGATATAAATGATATTATTAATCAGCTTATTGATCTTATTTATATTATTTATAAGCCTATTGATCTGAATGATATTATTGATTAGTCTATTGATCTGAATGATATTATTGATCAGCCTATTGATATAAATGATATTATTGATCCGCATATTGATCTCAATGATATTATTAATCAGTCTATTGATTTAAATAATATAGTTGATCAGTTTTTTAATCTGAATGATATTAATGATCAGACTTTTCATTCTTTGTTTCAATTGTTTTAAACATAATCTCATTGAAATCTCTCCCAAAAACAAGGTGGAAATATGAAATCAAATTGCAATTGAACGGCAAACTTTTACACCTAATACCTACTTCGCTATATTGATATGTTGATATGATATTGATATATTGATATGCAAATAAACCAACTGGTGCTAACGGTTTAAATCCTAAAATATGTAACCTTTCTCTCTTTTGTTTCTCTGTCTCTATAAGCTTGTCTCTGTCTATCGTCTCGTTCTCTCTATCACACCATTCCTCCATCTGTCTTTACATACATATATATACAAATCATTCCAGAAGACGGAGTTACAAATATTTGCTATGATCCCAGACAATCATTAATAAAGATATTGCAAACTAATCTCATGGGCTTATTTGAACCAATCAGAATCACATAGAGCAACATTTTAACATGTGGTAATATCGAGAATATGAAACTGCACATACTATAGGAAAACTATACCTACCATGTGATAGCATAGCATAACATAGCATAGCACTGCACATCATAGCATAGCATAACATAGCATAGCATAGTCTAGCATAGCATAGCATAGCATAACATAACATAGCATAGCATAGCATAGTCTAGCATAGCATAGCATAACATAGCATAACATAGCATAGCATAGCATAGCACAGCACAGCATAGCACAATACATCACATTACATCACACCACACCACACTACTTCATATAATATCATATAATACACTGTTGTGTAATATGACATAAGTTATGTAGACAACAGCTGTAGCAGTTTATGTTTCCTGATTCTAATTTCGGTAAGCAAGATCTATTCTTTTTAAATTTCCAGTCATATTTCATTACTTTTATTAAGATCTATTCTTTTTAAATTTCCAGTCATATTTCATTACGTTATTAAGATCTATTCTTTTTAAATTTCCAGTCATATTTCATTACGTTACTAAGATCTATTCTTTTTAAATTTCCAGTCATATTTCATTACGTTATTAAGATCTATTCTTTTTAAATTTCCAGTCATATTTCATTACTTTTATTAAGATCTATTCTTTTTAAATTTCCAGCCATATTTCATTACTTTTATTAAGATCTATTCTTTTTAAATTTCCAGTCATATTTCATTACTTTTATTAAGATCTATTCTTTTTAAATTTCCAGCCATATTTCATTACGTTATTAAGAATGCATGACTGTGCTCGACGACGGTCAACTGTACTTTAATGCATTCGGGTATTATCCAATGCTCTATCGCGAACAGTTTATTTTTGAAGCACTGATCATTGTTAAGGTAAACACAGCCAATGCCAATAACGTCGATCAATACAGATCCCAACACATTTGAATGTGGGCGCTGTTTTAATAAGTTGGGTGGGCGTACACAGACTGTCATGTATGCCCTCACCCATTGCTATATAAAAGTGTATATATGTCTCGTTACTAAAGAACGAAGATCAAATACAGCCACTGTGTGCGAACCTCAAGCGGTAGAGAAACAAAAGGTACTGGAGAGAGAGAGAGAGAGAGAGAGAGAGAGAGAGAGAGAGAGAGAGAGAGAGAGAGAGAGAGAGAGAGAAAGAGACAGAAAAGACAAAAGGCCAATAGGCCATATTGAAAACTGTAAATTACATCACGGCGCTAGACGCGATATACACATTTGGATTTAACCAAGGTACACTGGGTGACGCTAAATTGTTAGTAATTTGTTGGGGAAATTTTTTCGTCTGCGGTAAGTTAAAACCTATTTTTCATTCAAAAAGGATTTCACTAATGTTTTTAAAGTTCTTTAGATTGAATCAAACTAAATATCAGCACGATGAAAATCTTCACATTCTTGTGTTTATTGTAAACTATAGACTGAGGAATGCATTCCTTCCAAAATATATGCGAAAACTGATTTTTAGCATAATGATTGTGTTGTAAATCCACCGTACAAGTTTCAGTGTCCTTCTACCATTTCATGCCGATATTGTAAGGAAATGGCGGTTACATTTACTATCAATTAACTTTCATCATGTTTAGTTCAAAGTTAATAATTTAATAATAATAATAATAATAATAATAATAATAATAATAATAATAATAATAATAATAATAATGATGATGATGATGATGATAATGATGATGATGATGATGATGATAATAATAATAATAATAATAATAATAATAATAATAATAATAATAATAATAATAATAATATGAATAATAATATCTGACGTCTCTTAATAAAAAGCAACAACTGCTTTCGAAATTCATTTTCCTCTGCAATTTAGACAGGTATTTTGAATTATTTGGCTCTGAACGTATAATTAAATCTATTTCGAAGTTTAATATGATACCAATATTCGTTGCGTTTATTTGTGTTACATTTAATCAAACGCTTACCAAAGAAGTTAAATTGTATGATTTGTAACACAACTGTATTATAAAGCTATTTACGATTGTGATTGGCACGTTGTTTCTATTTCATTTGTCTTCTCAAAATATTATAAACCTTTCAATGTGATCTTTTGTAAAGCTATTGATTCCCAAAAGTTTGTTACAAAATTCAAAATGCATGAATAACAAAAGAATACATGAAATTAAATATAGACTAACGACACTTTACAAAAAAAAATGATTCCCGGGAAAAACAGACCAATACATTACACATGCTTACATTTAGAAGCATTATCCCTTTTATTGACTCAATACTGGAGTAAAACGTTTAAATATTGGCATTCAATGAAGATGTTCTAATCGAGAAACTAATGTTTAATTGGTTATACGAATCTCTTCAGATGTTTGGAGTAAGTCCGTTATGAAATTGTATCTGCAGCAAATTCGCTGCCAAGCATTTCAAAGATGGCATTTTAGCCAATTTATAGTGTTTAGTTGAGATTGTGTAATTTGTAGTTGGCAAACATTTGAACTTTAGTCAAGCTGATCTCTTGTAAGTTTTGTTTGTAGTCAATAGTTTCGCCTACGAAAAGCAAATTAAATCTAATATACTAATGTGAAACGATATTTTGATATTTATCAATTAATCCCACCGGCCATTACTTTGATAAAATTGAGTTTATTATTTCCCTGTTTGCAATTATGAGATTTTCTTAACATAACCAATGCTTTATTAGTTCTAATCAACCTCCATATTGTTTTGCCAGTAGAATTCATTCAAGAATACTGTATTCCAGCCAACTGTTTTTGTTTCATTTATATTTATAATACCTGATTTTAATCCTAGCATACGAATTAGAAGAAACAAGACGAAAAATGCAATAGTCAATAGTCAATAGTCAATAGTCTTGAAGGAAACGTAAATATCATAATAAAATCACTTCATTATCTCCATTGAGAGACCACACATCTATTACCTACTGGTGACCCCATACAATATATTCTTGACCCAAGGTAGAAACTGGGTTGTAAGATTATGTACCTCTTTCAATGATGTTATTATAACGTTTAAGATTACAAAATAATGGGTTAATTTGAAATAAAAATTTACTATTTGAAATATATGAAATAGAAAAATGAGGTCACAGCCCAAAAAGATGAGACGCATGAATAGCACTTGAAGGAGAAGGTGTGTATATTTCATCCTTTCCATTAAAAGAGTGTATCCAAACTAGAGAACTTATTGAATGAGCCATATTACATGTAGAATATTGGATACATTAATTTAATCGCAATAAGGCAAGCACTTTCGAACCCACCAACAAGCAGCATGGAAGGAAACTGTAGGCAGTTAAAAAATTTAGGGAACTAGGTTTTTATTAGCTTGAGGACGTAAATAAAGCAATCAGTCAATAGACGTATTACGAACGGTTTTAAATTAGAATGTATACATATGGAAATTTCATTCTCTTAGATATCCTTTGCAATTTTAACGCATCCTTAGCACTTGTGACGTATCTTTAGCACTGTAGACGTATCCTTAGCACTGTTGACGTATTCGTACCAACGGTGACGTATCCTTAGCACTACTGACGTATCCTTAGCTCCGTTGACGTATCCTACGCACTGTTGACGTATCCTTAGCAACGTTGCAATAAGTTTCAATATATGTAAGACTTGTCAAATTTAAATTTCTTTTCTGTCCAGAAAAGAATTGGGTTAGGTAAATGTGTAATATGCAGAAGGAGTTAAAAGAAAGATTTGCCAATTGGTACGCCACACAATTCGTACCTCAATTAGTAACCCACAAAATGCATATTAGTAACATAACATATGTTAATTACTACGTATCGTGAGCATAATCCTTAATATGGTTTGTCAATTACTACTTTTTGAATTTAGGCTACTCACTGAATTTGCATTTAGGTTCATCTTTTGTCACCAATCCTCCCGAAACCTGTCTGGTCTTAGGGCTACCACCACTAGGGGACTGCGATAATTTCTTTTCGTTTCACCCTGTTCTGAACTGCTATTTGAGACATTTAGAAGTCCACGCCTGTAAATTTGTTCACGCTATTTACCCATCTCTTCTGATGTCTGCTTTGTTTTTCCTTCTTCTCATTTTGCTATGTAGAGGTGTCTTTGACAAGACAGCTAACCGAGAAACGGGGTCATACCATCGTAGTCTGCATTTCTTTACAGTGGTGAACAGAACGTCATACATTCCAAATGAACCTTGGATTTTAATGCACACCTTCTCATTAGAAACATGGTCTAAGTATGAGATATTCCTTTGAGAACATCTCATCTATAAGGCAAGGATTATCTTCTTTAAGTCAGGGCCCATGTCTCGTATGACATGACGAGGGAATACTTATGCTTGATCCTGGATCTAGGAATCGTGTTGCTGTCATTTCAGATAGGATTCATCCGAACCAATGCAGCTGTTGTGTGCGCGATCGTAGAAAAGAACATCAATTTTGAAACATTCATCAGAGGCAGTGGCACTTAGTTATAGAATCATGTCTCTGTGCCCAGCTTCTGTTCATTCACTCTTATTTCCGTTTTGATGCCACTCGGGTTTTGTGAAATTAGCTTGCTTTTTCAGCGCTGATCTCAATCTCATACCTTGGTGATGCTTGGTTGGGAAGGTCCATCTTTTTATTTGTTTAGTTCATCACCTGCTAAGCCGTCGATACCATCAGCATAGCACAGGCTGGTGATTGGTCTGCCACCAATACCTACACAGCCCTCAATGTCTCCTACGGCATCAGCCATGGTCAATTTCAGGTATATGTTGTAAATAGTGGATGAGAAGAGACATCAATGTCTGACTCCGACGGTATTTATAAACTAATCTCTTATATTAACATGGTGCTAATTCTGTTTGTTATTGAATATCTGCATGGTGGCCCACAAGGATGCATGCCATACCTTGTCGAAAGCCTTCTTGAAGCTAATGGAGATATGATAGAGGTCCTGTTGGTACAACATATTCTTTTCAACGAGGATTCGATAATGTTAAAGATCTGAAACCAACCGGCTGGTTCTTCTTCTTTGGTTTGCTGTGGTTGAGGTTTCAGTCTGTTGAGGATGATGTTAAGCATACTCTTGGTTCGGTGATAGACGAGACATATTGTTTGGTAGTTACGGCAAAGCTGCATATTCTCATTATTAGGGAGAGAGATTATCAGACACTGGGTCCACGGTGTAACCATTATCCTGTTTATCAGAGTTTATTGCAGATTGTGGTGAGGACATCCACCATCCCGCTTGAACAAGTTATTCTGTATAGTACCCGTAGTTACTCCAGCTGACCTTTATTTCATTAGAGTCTTTATCGCAGACTCTACCTCTTCCTTGAGGATCAAGTCGTCAACCTCAATTGTGGTAAGTGTGAAGTTTAGATGTGTCTAGATGAGTCTCCTGTTTGTAAAGCTCAGACAAGTATTACGTCGATCTGTAAATAATTGTTTGGTCTTCTGTGAGACTCTTACGTGTCTTGTCCTAGATCGTTGATGATCTCGCTTGTTTGTCAGGTCTTCACCAACTGGTAAGTAATTTTACTGTTACTCTGGTTCAGGGTTTACTAGATTTTCTTACATTGGTACTTTAACCAGCTTTCGTTTACTCACGTTAAGTTCTTCTTAAGTATGCTATTAATCTCACTGGATTTGTCCGCTCCTTTAAGGTCTCCTCGCTTCCTCCCCAGTTTTAAGAACACATCACAATTGCCGTCTAGTGATACTAGATACAAACGCTTGTTTCACGCATTGATCTATAAGTGTTTCAGGTTCCAACATGATCTCAACCTGCCGAGGCTGCATGGTTTTCCTCAGACGAAGTTTGGTAGTTACCGAGTTTCTCAGCAAGGTATAATATCTTGATATATTACTTTGAATTTGGTTGCACCAGCGGTACCATCTTATTATCGCCTTCTTGGTGTTCCGGATGGCGCGATATAAGAATTATATTTGTTGTAATTTAGTCATCTATGGCGTATCATGGGCAGGTGCAACCTTGTGGGACCGATCCCTCTGCGCCTGCTTTCGATGTCCCTGTTATGGTATGTCTCTCTGGTCTCGAACATGTGCCTGTTGATCTCATATCGGAACCCGTCCGCCATGGCCGCTGGCTTAAACGTGGAAGATTTCTGTCCTCGACGTCATGTTACCACAATCCTATGTATCACTTATCAGCTATGCAGGAAGACGCGCGAAGGCGGCAATATCGTAAATATTTCCTTTCAACTTTCTTTTTACCACTTCCTGTTCACCCCAATCAAGGTCATGATGCTGAGAATCAATCGAGGCAGCTCTTGGTACCATGTTTTGAAAATATTAAGATGGCACGGACAGGATTCGAGTCCAGAACCGATTCTATACGAGGCCTACTCTCTAACTACTAGACTGCTGAACTGGAAATTATTTACAGCAAATCCATAACATACAGAAAATGTAATACAATAAACCAAATTCACTTTTATAAAACAACAATTATCAAGATATACTGTAAGTAGCATGAAGGCATCATTTCCATAATTTGTCCTACGTGGTCTGCTCCACTTCATATGTCCATATCCGTATATTATTTGACGGGTTCCTAAGCATTCATATCTTTATTTTCAGGTAAAACGCATAGAACCCCAACCATGTGCTTCATTTTCGGACTGGCTCTTATCATGTTGTTGCTGAGTAATGCTACAGCGGATTTTTCAGGGACAGACTGTTTCATGGAATGCATGTTAGCAAAATACAGAAAGCCAGTCTATTGTGAATGCTCTGACTCGGACGTATTGCACTGGGGTAAAAGATCACCATCTGGATACCGCACCCGATCCGACATACGGATGCCGTTTAGGTACGGTAAAAGAGTCTCATTTACGTCTAGAAACACGGATTTTCCTGATTATGATTCTGGGTAAGTGTTATTTAACTTGTTCTCTCGTGTGATTGTGTACCTATATCGGAGGAATCCCATAACCTATCTTATATGTTTCTGCAAGCAGGGATATCGGCAGCTAATGACAATTTGACTCCTAAAAAATGCGTTTGATCTTTAGCGCAATTGTCCGGCGAAAAATAAGTCGTAGAACAAAGTTTAATTGACTGGAAATAGCATGGCAGAAGGGCTGAATATTTACCAATACAAGAAAGACACCCACTCAGTTAATAAACATTAAAGTCAGTTACCACACATATCTTATCTGAATATATTCGTGTGTCTTTCACCTCAGTCTGTCGACAATAAAATATTATTAATACATGTGGGGTAATTCTTTAGCTAATATTGCTTTATTCTGATGACTTTATATTATTTGGCATTACAATTCTTATTTCTCGCGATTCCCCACTCATTAGTGTAATTATTTGCTTTCATTTGTCTTGTATCTATTTCTATTCCTTCAGGTTATTTCAGCAAGACATTTTTATGTATATTTAATTTACTTGTTTGTATGTTATTTTTAATGTTTTCTTCCATTACATGCTATTATAATGTAACATTGTTTACTGGACCTAACACGGTTTAGAACTGAGTTCAGTTCTGATTTGATCTGATTGATCTGATTGACTATTTTGTTATTATTTCATTGATGTAAGCAACAAATAATATAAACATTGTATCTAGTTGCTGACTTTGTTCCAAAATCTGTGAAAGTGTTGCTACACATAATGTTTAAATCTCTTTCTCAGAGTAAGAATCATTAAGTTGAGTCATGGTCAATCCTGGACTACGTGAAAAAAATCATGTTCCAATTAGTAACAAATTTCTATTTTTTCCCTAGAAGATTAAACTTTTGACCCTCATCCGATAATCTGTTTTGCGTCTTAGACGTATAACTGTTGTTTTTATAAAGGATTGTCAGTCAGGATACAAATTTTAAAGTTCAGTTGTATTATGTTGTAATCAGTTTGGGGTTAATTTTATTTTATTCAAATTAGTGAATTTAAGTGATTATTTTCCTTGAAATACAAAAGTGCTCTGACAAACGTTTTGGACAAAGGGTTGAGATAATAATAATAATAATAATAATAATAATAATAATAATAATAATAATAATAATAATAATGAGGACTTTGTATAGCACCTAATCTTTCGAAGCTCTAAGCGCTTTACACCATCAATAATGATATGACTACACTACAGAACAAAAAATGACAAAAACAATGAAATTGGAAAACATAAAAACATGCTGAAAACATATAAGATACAAAACATGATTAGGTCGCTAAGTTTGTCCCTGCAGTCGAAACAGGTAAGTCTCAAGATCACTCTTAAAAGGGACCACTGTGTCTTTGTGTCTAATTTCAATGGGTAATCGTTTCACGTCGCCGGGCCCTGGTGTGCAAACGAACGTTGTCCATATGACTTTGATTTCACCTTGGGAAGAATGAGTATACGATTATCAGAAGACGAGCGTAAGGATCTAGCTGGTGTATACACATGGGTGAGGCTGGATAGGTATGTTGGACTGGAGTCTGCGATTGAAACATAGAACAGAGAACAAATTTTGTGTTTGATTCTTTATATACATAGATAACGGCTACAGTGAAGGAAATAATGAACACAATTTAGTCACCTCATTCATCAGTTAATTATTTCTAACCTGATATCAGGGTCAACTTGTCAGCGTTTCGAATAAATTGTGGGTTTTCTAATAGAACAGGTTCGCCGTATTTATACTGATGAGTGTATCTTGTTAAGCAACATTCGAGCGTCTTTGATAATCTCAAAATTTGCGTATATTTTGGAGTGAAATCTTTATCAGCACATGCAAATAAGTTCCACCTTTTAGATCGGTTCAGTTTGTTTTAGAAATATTTAAACAAAACATTGCAGACGACACAGATCTAACTAATTTTAGGATGTTCTAGAAACCGGAAGGAGAGTGATCAGTAAGTCATCTATAGTTCCCGTTTGATTTAAAACGCCAACAAGTTTGACAGTGTTAGACGATATATAATCATGATGTTTCATTTTAATTTATCTTATTATAATACAAATATCAATATATATTTTCAGGTTTGATGCTCTTAAAAATATCCAGTCCCTCCGCAGATATGAATTCAACGTCTGATGAAACAAAATCTCGCTCATATACATGTACTTGATTCGTGTGATATGAAACATTTTTTTTTTATTTGTTTAAAAATTCCTCTTGTTTTAAGCATTTTCCATCGAGCATGTGTCTCTCATGTTTTTGTTTTAAATGTACCCATAAAAGACTCCATGCTGTTCAACGGTGTCCGTTTCCGGATCCAGTCGAAGGAAATGTCTATTTTGGTAATGGTTAGTCATCATTGTTAGACAGAGGCTGTGAAATTTAACCATCTGTTTATAACTTGAGTAAGAGTGGTGCATTTATTATTAACGATTAGATTGCACTGTAATTTGGTTTTATATCACTGATATTTGGACTTACATTACTGTCATTTAGACTTATATCACTGATATTTAGACTTACATCACACATTTAGATTTACATCACTGACATTTAGACTTACAACACTCTCATTTGGACTTATATCACTGATATTTAGACTTACATCACACATTTAGATTTACATCACTGACATTTAGACTTACAACACTCTCATTTGGACTTATATCACTGATATTTAGACTTACATCACACATTTAGATTTACATCACTGACATTTAGACTTACAACACTCTCATTTGGACTTATATCACTGATATTTAGACTTACATCACACATTTAGATTTACATCACTGACATTTAGACTTACAACACTCTCATTTGGACTTATATCACTGATATTTAGACTTACATCACACATTTAGATTTACATCACTGACATTTAGACTTACAACACTCTCATTTGGACTTATATCACTGATATTTGGATTTGTTTCATGTAGACTATTATCGCAAGCAGATTTAATATATATTATTTGCAGTGGTAGACTTATGCTTATAGAATTCTATGAACACATGTATTGCACAGGTTTCCATGTCAAGAATCCCAAACTATGTTATTGTTAACCTATAATGTTGATTCATTGGAGTATATTATATATTTTGCAAACTTGAACACGTTAAATTTTCCATTTGTGATTACACATGAATGCTGGTGATATTGTAATTAGGGACAGGGTGTACAAGGCGTACTATTAAATATTTTGACGCGTGCTGGGGATGTTGTCATTTGGGACAGGGTGTACATGGCGTACTATTAAATATTTTGACGCGTACTGGGGATGTTGTCATTTGGGACAGGGTGTACATGGCGTACTATTAAATATTTTGACGCGTGCTGGGGATGTTGTCATTTGGGACAGGGTGTACATGGCGTACTATTAAATATTTTGACGCGTGCTGGGGATGTTGTCATTTGGGACAGGGTGTACATGGCGTACTATTAAACATATTGACTTTATTTCACAGATATTGTATCAATATTGACACGGCCTTCTTATTTCTGGTTTTAAGACACCTGTGAGTGTGGATAGAAATAAGTAACGTTATAGACTACTTGCCGTTACATTCACTGATGCTATAAATATTTTTAGGACGAACATGCAAACAAAATCATCATATCGATCACTGTGTTGCCGCATTGCTATGCCATCATAATGGATATATCTTTATGCATAAATGATATCTGCTTGCGAAATAATGGTTTCTAATATTCAGTCCAAAGATTGCAAAAGTGCAAATGTATATTTTTATATCATTAGTTACTACTATGTTAAAGTCTTTAAAAATGTCAGTATATCCAAAGACCACGAAGCTTACAGGCTTTATTTATTACCTTGAAAGAATGTTGTATATGCTTTGTAACCAGAAAAATATTATAATCAATACAAATTGTACTTGGAGGAGATAATTTTTAATGCCTGAGTGATAAAAATATGTTAGTCAAAACTAAAAATAAAATTTTATCTTGGTTGATCTGTCCTGTTCCTCTCTCCGTCTGTCTGTATTTCTCTCTCTCTCTCTCTCTCTCTCTCTCTCTCTCTCTCTCTCTCTCTCTCTCTCTCTCTCTCTGTATATATATATATATATATATATATATATATATATATATATATATATATATATATACCTACCTACCTACCTTACATACATACATACATACATATATACATACATACTACATACATACATACATACATACATACATACATACATACATACATACATACATACATACATACATACATACGACAAAGAAGTAAAGCAGATCAGTACATTGTAATTCGTTATAAGTTGCGGTTGAGCCAGTGTCTAAAATAACCTGTAATCCGTCTCTTAGCAACCAACGCATTAACCCACATGATCACATGCACTCATGACCACAATGAGATATCACCAAGAATGTACGAGAAGACGGAATTAAACTAAGATATTGAACTAAGGAGCGATTTAATTCACTTCAGGAACATTCATTTGGACTTAAAACCAAGCAGTATATGGTTTCTTGGACGTAAATTTCCATCTATGTTATGGCCTCTCTCTGAAATAGTGAAACTATATATCATGCCTGTTGGAAACGTTATGATATGTAAACTCTGTGGAAAAGAGACTGACGACAGAGCGAAACATCTTATCTTAGGTTGTGAAAAGCTCCTTGAAGAACGAAACGTCTTCTTTGAGAGGGTGATTGACACTTTAGAGGTGAGAGACGGGGTTAATTTATTTAATCAAGAAGACGATATACTATTGGAGACACTTCTTGGAAGCAGAGTAGATTGCTTGTCGTCTATCGACGATGATGTATGGGATAAACTCATGTTGGTAACGGCAAAAAGCATAACCTCATTTTACAATAAAATGCATTCCCTACTCTCAAACAACATGTCATAACATAACAGCAATAATAAGTAGTTAATTTAGATAAATAAATAAATTAATTTAAAAAAAAAACAAACAAAAACAAATGCTGTTGTCAAATTCCGCAATTTTGATGTATTACAGATCACGGAGATATAATGCTCTCTGGCTCATATAATATACGAGTGTCACCTTTTGCTATCTTTATTCCTTTGAGAAGGATTTCATGCTGTTCCTCATATATATGTATAAATGTGTGTATATGTGTGTATATATGTATGTGTAAATATGTGTTTGGGTGTGTAAATATATATGTATGTGTATGTGTGTACGTTTGTATATATATATATATATATATATATATATATATATATATATATATATATATATATATATATATATATATATATATATATATATATGTGTATGTATATATATGTATATATATATATATGTGTGTGTGTGTGTGTGTGTATGTATGCATAAACATATATGTCATGTAGAAAGAACTACATTGATAATTACACTGGTATACGTTTCCAATTTGTTTCAATTATATTCTTTTGTGTTGTATTTCATGATTTTGTATTATCCTGAATTTGATTAATCTGATGTAATCTCTATTGAAGAGGAAATAAAGTCAGTCAGTCAGTCAGTCAGTCATACATACATACATACATACATACATACATACATACATACATACATACATACATACATACATACATACATACATACGACAAAGAAGTAAAGCAGATCAGTACATTGTAATTCGTTATAAGTTGCGGTTGAGCCAGTGTCTAAAATAACCTGTAATCCGTCTCTTAGCAACCAACGCATTAACCCACATGATCACATGCACTCATGACCACAATGAGATATCACCAAGTCGATGGTATGGACTTAGCAAGCACGAGAATGTACGAGAAGACGGAATTAAACGCTCGTTTAGATTTGTTTACAACATATAATGCATACGCTCAGTTATATGTACAACCCCACGTGATTTGTATATAAAATGCACTGTGTACACTTGAATTTTAATTAGAACTTAATATCAAATAGAAAATGTTTTTGACTTGGTTTAAAATGAACGTCTATAATAATAACGTGAATCATTGATTGGTCTCTGTACGATATTGGGTTTTATTCGACAAAATTACAGACCACGTGATGTTGTAATAACGACTTTAAAATAAACTCAGATATTTCAGTCATTACCTCTTTAACTTAATGACGTCATTGCTTCATCTATGATTGGTGATATGATGCATATGACAAAATGTTTATTTAATAAATGCTAATTTTTATTTTGGATGACTTTGCTAGAATCTTTCATATAAATAGCATTGTGCATTATGAGCTACTTTGTAAACAAGCCAAGGACATTTATGCAGTAGACTCGTTAGGTTCTTGGTTGATTAGACTGGTTTGTGAATTTAATAAACAAGCTGTATTTTCTATTTGAATATAAACTGAATCATAAACGAATCTTTCAAGACAGCAAACGAATGAACGTGATATTGGAAATGTCAACAGCAAACAAGAGAGATGCAGTATTTTTGATCATCTGAAGAATTGTTTAGGAGAAATAATCGTAACGTTTTGCAAATAGACCGGATCAGAGTATGATCAGCGCTCTCAAGGGTTTATATATATATATGGAACTACATCACAATTCAGATTACAATATCTTCACTACATTTATTTTCTAGTTCTGACCATTCCACTCAAAGACAATCAAACAAATTAAATGTTTATCTAACAGACCTTTTAAGATGACTTCACGGTAAAGTTCTTGTCAAGGTTCACTGGCATTTTTTGAGAGGCTACACTGTAAACAGAGCAGTATGTACAAGGAACACAGATATCAATTCTGGATCATGACCAAGGTCTTCTTACTCACTGTGCACTGTCGCCGAAATACACACAGATAACCACTCCCTAAACTCATATTGTCAACAAAAAATCCAGCCAATCATCTCTAAATCCCATCCAAAAAATGCATAAATATAACTCTTCTATCACCACCAAAATGAGAGAGGGGAAAATGTTCTAAAAATAGACTAGAATTACATTGTGATGCGATTCCATAATGCACCGAAAAGCACATCGACGCCAAGTGCTATCAATATATCTTAGAGACGTATACTTGTTTTGGTCGGAAACAATGAGACTCAGAGGCAGCAAGATAAGACGACGACAAAGTAGTACTTATACTGGCTAAATGAAATGCCAAAAACAACACCTACTTTGCATCTTTACCGTTAACTCTTTTGATACAATATTAGGCTAGAGATAGAAGAAGTAACCTGTATACTACAGGTCATAACTGTTATCTCTCTAACAGCTAGCATAATAATAATAATAATAATAATAATAATAATAATAATAATGAGGACCTTGTTTAGCGCCTAATCTTTAGAAGCTCTAAGCGCTTTACAACATCTATAACGATATGACTACACTACAGAAAGAAGAAAAAAAATTACCAAAAAACTTTAAACCATTTAAAACATGCTGAAAATATAAGATACAAAACAGTATTAGGTCTCTATGTTTGTTCCTGTAGTCGAAAAAGGTGTGTTTTAAGAGCACTCTTAAAAGGGACCAGGGGGCCCCGAGTGGCCGAGCATTCTCTGTTACGGATCACTGATATCTCACCTCCGTCTGCGTGAGTTCGAGTCTAAGATTCGGCTAATGTAGTTATTTGAGAAAGCTTGCCTGTCGCTTCTCGCGTGTCGCTGGTTCATTCCGTTGGTTTTCCCGGGTTCTTCCTCCACCAATAATACTGGCCACCACGTATAGCCTATCATGTGGTTAAAAATGGCGTTAAACCCTACTACAACAACAACTTAAAAGGGACCACTATGTTTTTGTGTCTAATTTCAATAAGCAATTCGTTCCACATCGCCAAGTTCTGGTATGCAAAGGAACTGTTTCCATATGACTTCGTTTTTATAGTAGGGCCAATAAGTATACGATTGTCAGAAGAGGAGCGTAAGTATCTTGCTGGTGGATATACATGGGTGAGGCCGGATAGGTATGTTGGACTGGAGTCTGTCAGTGAAACATATCACAGAGAACAAAGTTTGTGTTTGATTCTTTATCGAACTGATAGCCAGTATATGGTACAGAGCAGTGGTGAGGTGTGCTCTGATCGAGTTACTCTAAAGATGATCCGTACAGCTGTGTTTTGAACATTTTGAAGTTTCTGGAGTAGATATTGTGACAAACCAGACAGAATTTATTTACAATAGTCCAGTCTTGTAAATACTAATGAACACACAAGTGTTTTAGTGGCATCAACTGAAAGATATTTGCGAATGGAACTGATGCATCTCAGTTTAAGATATGCAGCCTTGCATATGTTCATGACATGTTGGTGTAATGTGAGAGTACTGTCTAAAGTAACACCTATTTTTCATACTGACTGTGAGAGTTTAATGTTGGTGTTGCTGATATTTATTGTCTGAGGTAAAGGATGTGAATGAGAAAGTCTTTATGTTGTGATCATAATAGCCTTAGTTTTATCATCATTCATTTGTAGCTTGTTACACGTCATCCATGATTTCACATCAGAAATGGACCATTCTACTCCATGGTTGGTAGCATCAACTTCAGTTGGGTGGCATCAGCGTACAATTGGTGATACACTGGGTGATGATCAATGAAACTTGAGAGCGGCTGAGTGTATATAATGAAGCGAACGGGTCCAAGAGAAGACCCCTGTGGAACACCACAACATAGATCAACTGGGCTGGAATGTATTCCAATTGCAGATACAATTTGTGCCCTGTTGACTAAGCAGGACTTGAACCACTGTAAGGCTTCATTCTGAATGCCAAATACATGCTGGAGACTGTGAAGTAATATATCATGGTCGATTGTGTGAAATGCTGCAGACAAATCAAGGAGGACTGTTATTTGCAAGTGACAGGATATAAACTTGTTTATTTTAACTGTTATAAAGAATGATACTTAATAAATTTAAATTGCTGCTTTTGGAATTGTCTTACAACGGAGATTTTTAGTTTGTTCTTTAAATCCAAAATAACAATATCAAAGTCAATGAACATGGTATTACAAGTATCAGCACTTTAAATTAGTAATATAAATGAAATAGACAACAACAGTTGTACAATTTAACAAATCAGTGAAAAATATGCAAACAAACTAACCGTGTTGCGAATTAAATCCAAAAATAATCCAAGATTTCAAAACACAAGTTCTTTCAATGAAATGTTCTAGCTGAATCTCAGTTCAAATCCCAATGAAGGTACACATGGAAGGCGATGCAGTCTGTAATAACCTACAAAGTGCAGATATGTCAACAGTATCTTGTTGAATCACATAAAATATTATTAAAATTTTAAATTCAGTATAAATTCTAATTAATGTCTTTGTCCAGGAATGTTGTCAGAGCACCATTGTATTTCCAGAGACAACAATCAGTTGAAGTCTATAATTTGAAGAAAAATAAATTCCGCCAAATTGATCACAATATAATACAACTTAACGTTTCAAACAATGTAAGCCCAACAGACAATGGTTTGTCGATACATCAGTTAAATGAATAGCTCAGTCGTAAACAAATACCCGGATGAGAGTCAAACGTTCATCCTTCTGGAACAAATAGAAGTTTATTACTAATTGGCACATGACAGATTATCACGTAGTCCAGGTATTACCTTAATAAACGTAACGGTTCTTACACTGAGAAGGATATAAATATCACATTTATCGAGACCAGATAGAATCATGTTCATTAAACGTTGAAAAGTACTTGGCGAACCCTTCATCCCAAATGATATCATTTTATATTGATAAAGTCATCATGATTCACAAATGACGAAGTTCCTTTTGCTCACTCCGTCAGTGGAATTTGCCAAATCCGTTCGGAAGGTCAACTCTGGTGACAGACTTTGCATTTCCAATTGCATCAATGCAGTCATCGATTCTTGGGAATGGAAATGATTTTGATTTAGTCACACTGTCCACCTTTCTATAATCAGTGCACGTGAGTTAAGTATTTTCTGGTTTCGGAACAAGTATACATAGTAAACTACATTCGCTTTTAATCGGCTCTATGACATCTTTCTCAAGCAAATACTGTATATTTGTTTTCAAGTATCGCTGTTTGAGAGGGTTCATCCTGTACGTGTGTTATTTTACAGGTGTGGAAATTACAATTTGAATGTCATGGTAAATTTATGTTTATTGTAGTAGGAACATCGGGAAATTAGTGCTCGTATTCAATAATGAAACTGTTTTTTGTTCATTTCTCTTTTGTCGCAAATGTGACAGTTTTGGGTCCAAACCTTTTGTTAAGAGTCTATGCTCTTAAAATAAGTAACAAAAAGTGTGAAGACAACAAGCTTTGCAAAATTTAACAAATAATTTATTTCCGTAAAAAACAAAGTCAAAATAAAAATAAGAGACCTTTCTGTATTGCGAAATAAATCCAAAAAAGCTAGGATTTAAAACACAAGTCCTACAAATGAAAAGTCCTAAGTGAATCACAGTTCAGATTCCGATGACATTCAAGATGGAAGGCGATGACGTATGTACTGACCTACGAACTGCAGATATATCAACAGTCTCTTCTTAAATTATCGAAATATTATTCCAGGTTTGAATTCAATTTAATTTTCAATGAATGTCTTAGTTCAAGAATTTTGTCAGAGCATATTTGTCACGTAGTCCAGATAAGATCTTGACTCAATCTAACGATCCTCATTTTGAGTAAGATAAAAAAAAAAAAAATGTTCAGATCAATGAAATTAAAAAAAATTAAAAAGTTAATCAGGTGAAATAGAAGTAAACTCAGTTCAGGACAACTCAGTAAACAATGTTACATTGCAATATCATGTAATGGAGAACAAAAGCCAATTAAAACTAACAAACAAAATCTTTATATTAAATATACTTAACAATGATAAGACAGAAATTGAATTGCAATTGTGACTACATTTTCAACTAAAATCACATTCTTCTTACAGCACTGAATTGACCCAATAAATCCAATCCGTCATAAGCAAAAAAGCGGAATTAAGTTGAATCAACAAATAGAAACCCACTACGCACAAACCCAAACAACAAAATTCACCCGTTTCAGACTGACTAGAACAGGTTTATCGATGCGCATTCATTGAAGCGTGACTATAAATTTCAATGTTTTGTAGACCAAAACTAGAAATTTAATAAACTAGTGTGAAACGCTGAACGAAGTTGAAAGTTTGCTATGAGCGCAATAATATTCGTAATGTATACTGGTGAATTTACGATTTTGTATACAGCATAAATTCATTAGCGTTGTTTCTTGCAATGGAATCCTTTGCTTTTAAGTCTTAGGCAGGAAACCAAAATGAGTATATATTGAGTTGTATGGGCTAATTTAAATATGTATTAAGTTTTATGGGCTAAATTGAATATGTATTGAGTTGCATGGGCTAAATTGAATATGTATTGAGTTTTATGGGCTACATTGAATATGTATTGAGTTGTATGGGCTAAATTGAATATGTATTGAATTTTATGGGTTAAATTGAATATGTATTGTGTTGTAGGGGCTAAATTGAATATGTATTGAGTTTTATGGGCTAAATTGACTGTTTGTTTCTGAAACATACTGCATACCCAAGGTCTTGAAATATTATTCAGAAACAAACTCGTCGGTATTTACAAGTCAGATCCAATATCCTGTAAATATGGATTTATTATCGGCACATGATACAACATTTCAAAGAATACGAAACGTCATGCTCACTCACAATTCTCAATCAAAGCAACTTACACCCCCACCCAGCTTCTCTAAAACAGCACAACAGCATACACAATTTTGACTACTTCTTAATTTGACATAAAACTTTATTTTGATGATACATGTGACTGGATTCAGCTTTAGTAAAGATCATTATGTAGTTGATGACCAGTCTAGATGGAAAATGAACTCAGCAATGATAGAAATACATATTTGATTTGTGATAGTATTAACTAGAACGAAAATGAACTCAGCAATGTTTGAAATACATATCTGATTTGTGATAGTATTAACGAGATGGAAAATGAACTCAGCAATAATAGAGATACATATCTGATTTGTAACAGTATTAACTGCAGACTGAACTCATCTGTGGTAAACATATTCGTCATCAAATGCGACTGCCTTGGGATTCTTACACACCTGCAAGACCCGTTCTGCCAGTCCTGATATGAGAGTGCAGTGTGTAAAGAGACAAATTTATGGCGATCTATCAAGAATACATTAGATGAGACCAGAGAACCACTAATTAGATTTATGGAGACCCACGCGTATCATATCGCTATACTGCTGTGTATGGTAATGTTCCTTTATAATGTGACTGTTGTTTCTAATTAAACATTTGTTTATCCAGCAGCCAGACGGACTGTTAGGGCCATGGTAGACTTCATTTTCATGGGAGAGTTGTCAAAATTGAGAAACCGCAGAAATTCTGTTACTTAAAACTACCAGGTCAGGCTGACCCGACTCTGAACGAAAGGGTGGCAAAGACATTTAATTCTGATTGGTCACATTAAATAAGGATGGTGGGTGAAAACACAAAATTTCATAGGATATAATATCGCCTTATTGAAATTGAAGTCAATCAAAACTTTTCCTGCAAAAAGACACACACACACACACACACACACACACACACACACACACACACACACAATAACCAGTAAAGACTCCGAGTGGTTTTGACAGAAATTCATTCATTAAAAAAGTGTGGTCCAGGCATGCCGCAAGCATTACATTAGTTAATAGGATTTACGAGAATCCGTGTGAATTCACCGAATTTAGATTTCACGGATGATTTAGAGCGAGTGTGAAATGACGCAACTGAGTACTTGTGGCGGGCTAAAAAAAAGCTAGGTCTCGTGTGGGTTGAATTATTGAGTGATGTTAATGCGTGACAAATTAGCCATTCGACTAACTACGGTCATTTGCGGATATGTGGAGTCGATTAATAGCCTTATCTGTTTAATACTGATACAAATATCTGATTTCCGAGACAGGATAATGAAAGTTCTCACCTATATCATATATAACGAGAAACTTAGGGGTTTATTTATATCTTTTTGCCAGGAAGAAAAAAGCTTTTGGACGTATTGATGTTTCGTAACCTGAGACGTATGCTGAGAAAAAAAGGAAGAGAGGGAAGTACAATGAGAAGTATAATTCTATGACAAAATTCTGCATCGTGCGAAAATTCCAACGTGTTCAGAAGTGTATCCTGAGATCCCAAGTTCTGAACAGCAACAGAGGAAGCGGAAATCTGAGGACTAGCAGGTTATGAAATTGTACAAGGCGTTGACTTCAATTGTTTAACTCGATCCATTGATAAATTAAAGCTATCAGTAACAGATCAGCTTGTTTGTTTAAATCTATTTGAGTTTTCTTGTAATTCGGTGAAAGTTTTATTTCTAAAAGCAGAGTATATTCCTAATGTAATTAATTTTCACAATTGTTTATGTAATTGATTCAATTGTTTTGTGTTCTCTACGGGGGCTCGCACTTGTTTGTTCAATATATCTGCTCAGATCACTATATTTGTTTCCATCTATATGTTTCACCACTTATCTTTACTCGAACCGGGGTAATTATATCGATGGCGGTCATCTCTTGGATAACGAGTACCAACAAGGGTTGGGTTATAGTATTTATTATTATTATATTTATACAACCCCGTGACAGTAGGCAATAATCAATCAGCCCCACCACACGACACTTTGCCTCAGCACACGAGTGACGCCAACATCGTAACCCTGTACAAGAAGAATGGCGACAGAAGTGATTGCAACAACTACAGGGGCAAATACCATCTTATTATTGTGGGTAAAGTCATCAAACGCGTCATCCTGAACAGACTGTAGACTCTGTAAGAATGTATTCAGAGTCACAGTACGGCTGCCGCGAAGACAGGTCCACAATCAACATGTTCTTTTCCGTCAGGCAACCGCATGGGAAATGCAAAGAACACAGACCCCTCTTCCTGGACTTTATAGACCTCACCAAGGTGTTCGATCTGGTCAGAAGAGTTCGATACAATCTTGACAAATATTGAATGGCCTAATCATGATCCAGTCCATACAAGATAATATGAAAGACACAGTGCACTACTTTGACTCAACGTCGGAGCCCTTCAACATCCTCAGAAGATTGAAACAGGGTTGCATTCATCCTAGCCTCCACGCTCATGCACGACTTTGTGAAGTCCAAAGAAGTGATGTACCTGCACACGCGATCAGACGGCAGACTGTACAGCGTTGAACATCAGACGCTGCACAATCATCTCTGGTGGGCGAGCTTCCATCATCTTTCAAGACAAACGGATGCCAACAAAGCTAATCAAGCTGTTGAAATGACACATAACTGATTGATGATAACAGGTGTAGAATGAACCCAGCCCACCTACAGAGGCAAAGAATTTCCTTCCAATCGATAGGTACATACCTACACAGAAACAACGAAGCTTTCTTTCCATCAATAAGTATATACATTCATAGAGGACAACTGTTGGTCCAATCAACAGTTAATTATCTACACAGAGACCATCCAATTTCCTTCGAATTGGTAGACATATACTTGCACAGAAACAATTTTTTTTTTCTCCAATCGATAGGTAGAGACATACATTCATTCATACGTACGTACGTACATACATACGTACATACATACATACATACATAATACATACATACATACATACACACACACACACACACACACACACACACACACACACACACACACACACACACATACATACATACATACATACATACATACATACATACATACATACATACATACATACATACATACATACATACATACATACATACATACATACATACATTATTCTTCCGGTCGATGGTAACTATAACAAAGAGTATGCTGCTACCTAATACAATGTGTGGAATTTCAAATTCGATTGTTTTCAGCTTTGTAGTGTTGATATTTTATAGATAATGTAAGCTTTGTAAATCTCATCAGAGGTAATTCACTTTCAACAAATCTCATCGAAGTAAATTCCCTAAATCGAAGTGAGAGGGAGGAGTTGGGGCAACACAATGCAAAGAATAACGAAGCGAAGAAGCCAAATCTTACCCACAGGCACATGTTGTATAATTCAGCACAACATACTGCCGTTGAGATAATGGTTTTGGTAGAAAACCATTTAATTAACCTGTATGATATTTTTTGTAATACATTTGGTGTAAGACCATTTTATAGCTCCCCGTTTAAAGGAATTCTTAGATCTGTGTGATTACTTATGTGATTACTTATGTGATTACTTATGTGATTATTGGAATTAGGTGCAATTTAGCCGGAAATAATTAGCCATTTACTAAAAGCAAACGTCACAGAGTAAAGTGTTAGTGAGCTTCCATGATGCCACGATTGGCTAGTAGTGATTTCAGGTCAAACACTGAAAGAATGTCCCTGCCATAGTCCATATTAAAATCTAGTGGTGTACATTGGTGGTGTGACTGCAGTGGCAGTATTTACGGTAGGAAACTGGTAAAATACACAAAGAAATAAATAAGAAGGGGCTCTGCATATACTGTTTAGCAAACGTGGTGCAGTTATATAGGCGAAATATGCCTGGAAATCATACAATAACTGGACTAAGGTACCGAATTTAAAATAGTTACCTGTGTTAGAAGAGGTTTGAATAGTTTCTACCGGCGTGAACTGCTGGCGGTACGGAAACCTGATGAAGTGAAACCATGCAGATATGCGGTTTGTACATATTTGGCAGGCTGGAGATATATGGTCTGACATTGATTATAGTAAACTAAATATCTAGACCTGACAAGTCGGGCTTTCTAATTTACAATTAATGTTGTATGGAAGTCTTTGGAAATTTGGGGTACACTTATGACATCTAGTGGGAATCGCGCCAGGGTTTTACAACAACTCGGTCTAGTAAAAACCACTCGCTTGCAGCATTATGATACACTTTCCTAATATGTATCATGAAGTTATGTTGTACCATACACATTCCCAATATGTATCACTAAGTTATGTTGTACCATACACATTCCCAATATGTATCACGAAGTTATGTTGTACCATACACATTCCCAATATGTATCACTAAGTTATGTTGTACCATACACATTCCCAATATGTATCACTAAGTTATGTTGTACCATACACATTCCCAATATTTATCACGAAGTTATGTTGTACCATACACATTCCCAATATTTATCACGAAGTTATGTTGTACCATACACATTCCCAATATGTATCACTAAGTTATGTTGTACCATACACATTCCCAATATTTATCACAAAGTTATGTTGTACCACATACTTTCCTGTTAATGAGCACACATATTTATTTAACCATTTAATTGCCGAATATTTATCATTTAGTAATATTTAACTATATATTTTCCCGGGTCCCATAGTGGCAGTGTGGTCTAAAGCACTCCCGTTACGGATCACTGCCATCTCAACTCTTTGTGCGTGGGTTCGAGTCTCAGATGCTACCAATTTCGGTATTTGAGAAAGCTTGCCAGTAGCTTTGCGTGGGTCCGTGGTTCTTTCCGTTGGTTTTCCAGGGTTCTTCCTCCACCATTAATACTGGCAGCTATGAATGCCATTTGCGTGCCTAATAAGTTTCTCTAAATTATATTCTTTTTAAAAATATGTCCAAAACGTGTCACTAAATAATATTGTACCATTTACGTGCCAAATACCGATGACTATGCTACATTTTACCAACGTTTCCCAATATCTGTCACTAAGTTATCTTTGTTATCTCCACGCTTATTAAGTATCATTAATTTATATTTTAACTTTTTTTACCCAATATCTGTCAATCAATTATTTTCTTTTACCACGCACGTATCCAATAGCTGACACTAAATTAAATTCTACCACCCATTTTCAAAATACGTCTTATGAAATAATCAGATAATGTGTTTTACAATATTTTGCAACAGAATAATGATTTAATTATAATTCCATTGTCACTCCAATTTGAGAAAGGCTCCGATGTACTTTTTGGTATAAAGAAATTCCTTTTCTCATGGATATGCAGAACCCAGTCTAGATATGTCCAACTGATTGACAGTCAGTTTAACTTTTTGGATTATGTATTCCTTTTGGTTCGTTGCGCAGAAAAGGTCATATATTGTTCGTGTTGATCAAAATATATCTTACACTGTTATCTCGCTAGAAATGTATAAGATATAAGTGGTGGATTTAGGGACGAAACTTTTATAGTAACTCTAACATATGAAAAGCTGATTTATTTTGCATATATGATGAAGATTTGGGTGCTCGTCACTTTTTACTTTGGATTGTTCTTAGAAGATCATCCATATCAAAAGTATCAACCCTTTTCAATTTTTCACTATTACTTATAAATTATTGTAACGCGTTTACAAATGATGAATTGTTTCTCCTCGATGTTTGTCGTAATCTTCATTTTTTCAACAAATTCGCTGTTTTGCAATTTGAATAGTCATTTATGGGTAAGTGCATATTTTTGTTCAGATGACTTTACGTGTGTTTTCTGTAGTGTTTCCTATAAGTGGATTCGTTAGCCTGTTCAACGTCCTTGAGACAATCAAATTGCTGGATTTAGAAACCCCAAATATCGACAAAAGTGATTTTTTTCACATTCTAATATTCACTCAGATTCATTCCCTTAAGTAGCCTTATATAGATATCCTCATTTTCATTCAATTATTTTCGGCTACCGGTACGGCGATATGACTTCCAACCTTTTTCTAGTATCAACAAAACACAAGTAATAGGGACAATGCACTAAATTTGGCACAAAAAGCTTCAACATCCTCATTTTTCAAAATATTCGGCTATAATGCTTTCAAACTATTTTAGCTCTGGTGTTTAATAATGCTAATCTTATTAATGGAATCCGGAATGTCTGTCATTCATGGTTTAAGTTCCACACTTTGAAATGATATTCTGCAAGGCCTAGTACTTTTATACGTTGCTTGATTCCCTCTGTTGACAAGGATTTTCACAGGATGATTATTTTGATGACTTTTTATATTAGACTTGTTCGTTGCTCCGTCTGGTGTCCATTGACTGCATACAATGTTTATCTTATAGTTATTTCGTAATACTTCTTCCTTTGTACAATGTCTCTAGTAAACGCTTAATATAGTTTTCAGTCTGCTGTTCCGTTAAATCCTTCTTAACAGTCTTATATGTGGCATTATCTCTCAGGGCATTCTTAATTCTACCATGTAGCCAATCGTATTTATACCAACTGCTCCTGTTCATTTATCTGCAGGGTGGATGACGACGGACGTGTAGTTGAATAGTTAGTACGATGTATCTTCCTCTCGTGTCATGAGATTCGTACAAGTTCCACATTAAACGAATTATAAATAATGTCTCTCTACAATAATCAGTAAAGTCAGAGAAGTAGACATTTCAATAATATCAGATTATTAGACAAATCAGTAATGTTAGATAATTTTACCAATTAGTAATCTCAGATAATTTTACCAATTAGTAATGTCAGATGATTTTACCAATTAGTAATGACAGATAATTAAACCAATCAGTATTATCAGATAATTTTACCAATTAGTAATGTCAGATGATTTTACCAATTAGTAATGTCAGATGATTTTACCAATTAGTAATGTCAGATGATTTTACCAATTAGTAATGACAGATAATTAGACCAATCAGTATTATCAGATAATTTTACCAATTAGTCATGACAGATAATTTTACCAATTAGTAATGTCAGATGATTTAACCAATTAGTAATGTCAGATGATTTTACCAATTAGTAATGTCAGATGATTTTACCAATTAGTAATGACAGATAATTAGACCAATCAGTATTATCAGATAATTTTACCAATTAGTCATGACAGATAATTTTACCAATTAGTAATGTCAGATGATTTTACCAATTATTAATGTCAGATAATTTTACCAATTAGTAATGTCAGATAATTTTACCAATTAGTAATGTCAGATAATTTTACCAATTAGTAATGTCAGATGATTTTACCGATTGGTAATGTCAGATGATTTTACCAATTAGTAATGTCAGATAATTTTACCAATTAGTAATGTCAGATAATTTTACCAATTAGTAATGTCAGATAATTTTACCAATTAGTAATGTCAGATAATTTTACCAATTAGTAATGTCAGATAATTTTACCAATTAGTAATGTCAGATTATTAGACAAATCAGTAATGTCAGATAATTTTTCCAATTAGCAATGTCAGATGTCAAATAATTAGACCGATCAGTAATGTCAGATAGTTAGACCAGTCAGTAATATCAGATAATTTTACTAGTTAGTATTGTCAGATAATTAAACCGATAAGTAATGTCAGATAATTAGACCAAACAGTAATGTCAGATAATAGACCAGTCAGTAATGTCAAATGATTAGACCAATCAATAATGTCAGATGATTAGACCAATAAAAATATCAGATAATTAGACCAATTAGTAATGTCAGATAATTCGACCAATCAGTAATTTCAAATGAATAGATCAACCAATAGTCAACTTATTAGATAAATCAGCAAGATATATTTTTAGATAAAACAGCAAAGATAAGTGATTAAATCAAATAGTACTATGAAATGATTAGACCAATTAATACTGTCAGATGATTAAATAGTTCATAATGTCAAATGATTAGACAAAATAGTAATGTCAAATGATTCGACTAATCAGTAATGTCAAATGATTCGAGTAATTAGTAATGTCAAATGATTCGACTAATCAGTCATCACAAATGATTAGATAAATCAGTAATCTCAAATAATTCGACTAATCGGTAATGTCAAATGATTAAATAAATTAGTAATGTCAGATAAATACAATAATTAATAATGTCAAATAATTTGACAAAATTGTAATATCAAATGATTAGATAAATCAGTAATGTCAGATCATTAGATAAATCAGTAATGTCAAATGATTCGACTGATCAGTTATGTCAAATGATTAGATAAATCAGTAATGTCAAATGATTCGACTAATCAGTAATGTCAAATGATTGGAGTAATCAGTAATGTCAAATGATTCGACTAATCAGTCATGTCAGATGATTTGATAAATCAGTAATGTAAAAATGATTAATTAAATCAGTAATGTCAGATTATTAAAATAATTAATAATGTCAAATGATTAGATAAATCAGTAATGTCAGATCATTAGATAAATCAGTAATGTCAGATGATTAGAAAATTAAGTAATGTCAGATAATTAGACCAGTCAATAATATCTGATTTTTAGACCTATTAGTAATGTCAGATGATTAGACCAAAGAGAAGTGTCAGATGACTAGAACAGTCAGTAACGCCAAATAACTAGACCAATCAGTAATGTCAAAATATTAAGCCAATTAGTAATGTCAAATGATTAGACCAATCAGTAATGTCAGATAATTACTGTCAAAAAATTAGACCAGACAAAAATAATTTGGTTATGCCTTACAACTATTTGACTATTTTTCGCTGTACATGCGTACAACGTTATCTAGGGTGATTAGATGTTTTTTTTCCGGTCGCTTTGGGCTGTAATCTTTTTGTATTCAAAATATTGACGTCAAGTGATTATTTCTCTGGAATTACAAAAGTGCTCTGATTAAAGTCTTGGACAGAGACATTAACTGGAATTTACAGTATGTTTATACCAGGAATTTTGTGATTCAACAAAATACTGTTGACATATCAACACTTTAATAAGCTACCACAGATACGTCTTCGACTTCAGCTTTCGGATTTTTTTTTATACCTTTACTGAATTTTATTCAGGACCTTAAATTACTAGGACTTGTGTCTGTAATACTTGGATTATTTTGGTATTTAATTGGAAATAATAGTAAGTTGCTTTTCTCATTTTCACTTTGTATTCTGGGGAAATAAACTATTTGTCAAATCTTACCAACATTGTCGTCTTTCACTCTTTTCTGTTTCATTTTTACGAGCATAGACTCGTAACAAAGTAAACTTATATAACTTTGGCATTTGTAGTAACTATTGATGATTCTACTAACTTTTCTTATTTATATTTAACATTTGGCATTTGTTGCAACTTTTGGTATTTGCAGTTACATTTGGTATTTGTAGTAAATGTTGGTATTTCTAGTTACATTTGGTATTATACTAACGTTTGGTATCTTCCTAACGTTCGTTATTTGTAGTAACGTTTGGTACTTGTAGTTACATTTGGTATTTGTAGGTACATTTGATATTTGTAGTTACATTTGGTATTTGTAGTAACTTTCGGTATTTGTGGTATTTATTGGTATTTTACTAACTATTGGTATTTTAATCACTTTTGTATCTTTCTAACGTATAGTATTTCTTTAGTAACATTTGGTATTTCCTAATTGTTGTATCTTACTAACTTATGGTATTTGTAGTAACTTTTGATATTGTACTAATTTTTGTATCTTACTAACGTTTGTTATAATAATAATAATAATAATAATAATAATAATAATAATAATAATAATAATAATAATAATAATAATAAAACTAATACTACTACTACTACTACTAATAATAATAATAATAATTATTATTATTATTATTATAATGAAGACATTGTATAGCGCCTAATCTGTCGAAGTTCTTAGCGCTTTACAACATCTATAATGACATAAGTACACTAAAGAAAGAAAAACCATGACATTGAAAACCATTAAAACATGCTGAAAACATATAAGATACCAAACATTATTAGATCTCTAAGTTTGTTCCTGCAGTAAAAAAGGTGAGTTTTAAGATCACTTTTAAAAGGGAACACTGTGCCTTTGTGTCTAATTTCAATGTGCAATTCGTTCCACATTGCCGGGCCCTGGTATGCAAAATAACGTTGTCCATATGACTTCGTTTTCATAGTGGGAAAAAGGAGTATACTATTTTCAGAAGACGAGCGTAAGTATCATCCTGGTGTGTACACATGGGCGAGACTGGATAGGTATGTTTAACTGGAGTCTGTCAGTAAAACTATGTATACGAAACAAATTTTGTGTTTGATTCTGTATCGAATGGATAGCCAGTGTAGGGTACAGAACAGTGATAAGGTTTGCTCTGATCGAGGTACTCTAAAGATGATCCGAGCAGCAGCTTTGTTTTGAACGTTTTGAAGTTTCTGGAGTAGATATTGTGACGAACGAGACAGAATTGAGTTACAATAGTCCAGTCTTGAAAGTACTAATGAACATACAAGTGTTTTAGTGGCATCAACTGAAAGATATTTGCGAATGGAACTGATGCGTCTTAGCTCAAGATATGCAGCCTTTGATATGTTCATGACATGCTGGTGCAATGTGAGTACTGTTTAAAGTAACACCTAGTTTTCGTCCTGACAGTGTGAATTTATTTTTGGTGTTGCTGATATTTATCGTCTAAGGTAAAGGTATGAAAGGTCTTTGTGTTGTGATCAGAATGGCCTCAGTTTTATCATAAGTTATCTGCAGCTTGTTACATGTCATCCATGATAGCACATCAGAAATGCACCTCTCTACTCCATGGATGGTAGCATCAGCTTCAGTTGGGTGGCTAGACTTGTATATGTGGGTGTCATCAGCGTACAATAGGTGAGACACTGGGCGATGATCTATGACATTTGAAAGCGGCTGAGTGTATATAATGAAGAGAACAGGTCCAAGATCAGACCCCCATGGAAGACCACAATATATATCAACTGGGCTTGCATGATTTCCATTTGCAGATACAATTTGTGTCCTGTTGACTAAGTAGCACTTGAGCCACTGTAAGGCTATATTCTGAATGCCAAATACAGAGACGATGAAGTAATATATCATGGTATATTGTGTCAAATGCTGCAGTCAAATCAAGGAGGGCGCGGACTGATCTCTTTCCAATATCCAAAGTAGAGAGAATGTCATTAAATATTTTCAGAAGGGTAGTTTCAGTACAGTGGCAAGAGCGATTTGCAGACTGTACATTGCTAAAAGGACTCTTTGAATATAAATGAAATACAAGTTGGGTTAGACAATTTGTTTCTAAGATTTTTTATATGAATGGGAGATTAGAAACTGGCCGTTAGTTCTTTAAATCGTTATGGTCAAGTGTTGGTTTCATCAGCAGAGGCTTTACGATGGCAGTTTTAAAAAAAATTATGGGAATTCCCCCGATGAGAGAGAGAAATATTAATAGCATCAGTTAGTGAAAGCAATATTGGGTCTAAGCACTCAAGCAGCAGTGATGTTGGATTTGGATCAAGTTCACAAGACTGTTGTGCCCTCTTCATCACGATTGTCAGTACTAAATCTATAGAGACAGATTCAATAGCTCGTAACGTGTGTCACTGAAATTTGTATCATAACTGTATGGTGACGAGTCAATTGAAATTGTGTTGTCAAGAGAATCTCTAATGGTTTGTATAGAGATAGAGCAGTGTAATATGTAGCTACTTAATTCTTTAATTTGTAAGATTGTAAATTAATAATGCACTTATTAATATTTTGACAATGAGAATGTTTTGTAGTATTACATAGTTGATTCAAAATAGTATTGATACAAAAGAGTATTAATTTCAAATAGTATTGATGTCAAATAGTATGATTAAAAGTATTGATTTCAAATAGCACTATTTCCAGATAGTATTGATTTCAAATAGTATTGATTTCAAATTAGTATTGATTTCAAATAGTATTGGTTTAAAATAGCATTGATTCCCTTTCTAATATATGCATATATTAAGTGTTTTCACGAACATATAGTTAGGTCTTTATTCTCTTTCAATAAATTATATATTCTCTTCTATGTTGTTTCAAGTGTTAAATTAATAATAAAAATTATTATTATTATTATTATTATTATTATTATTATTATTATTATTATTATTATTATATTAATATCCTTTATTTTTATATTATTCATAATAATAGTAATATTAATAATAATATTTTTATTACTAGTATTATTAAAATAATAATAATAGTACTTATTTGTATATCATTTATAATAATAATAATATTATATTATTATTATTATTATTATTATTATTATTATTATTAGTAGTAGTAGTAGTAGTAGTATGATTATTATTATATGAATCGTAATAGTATTTTTTTAAATAGTTTTATTATTATTATTATTATTATTATTATTATTATTATTATTATTATTATTATTATTAAGACATTGTTATTGATATTAATGTATAATTGCAGAATAAGCTAAAAAAAAACAATATCCTAATTTAAATCAATTGAGACATGTTAAGAGATTTATTTATCTCACATGTGTAACGGCAGTTAGATTTAATTCGTGCATTATTTTCTTAAATATCACCTTTTCGGACTTTTGGGATTAATAATCATTTCATAATAAAGAAAAGTCTAGTTCAGATTTATATACGTATGAATGGGTGATATGTTACATTGCAACTCGTGCTCGTGTTCACTATTTTTATATAATTTAAATTATATCTCATTTTCTAGGAAACAAATTTATTTTATAAATAGCTTGTTATTTATATCATCTTTCTTCGATAATATCCGAAAAGACCACACAGTAATCATGCTTAATCCACCTGAGCGGTTAACAAATGCAAGAGTTGATTTAAAATTTTATGATGGGATAATTTGATTTAAAATTTAAAGTCTGCTGTTTTCGCAAGGAGCCGTTCCATAGAATTTAATTAACACTTTCAAAACATTAAACTCATTGTCTCTAGATACTTCCTTAATGAATGCTGTTTTTTTTTTCTTCTCTTCTTTATTAATATTGCATACAAGCTGTTGTAAGCAACGAAGATTCCTGGCACCAGTACTTTCTTTATATTATTGGTTTTATTTTTGTTAATTGGATCGTATTGCCACGCTATCACCAAAACGAGAGTCATCCACTCAAATCATTCACAATAATATTCGAAATCAGATATTTCCAGAAATTGGGTCGTGAGTTGAGATGTGTATAGATAACTAATTCTTCTGAAAATATATATCAGACATCTACGCGTGGGGAATAGGCGAATAACATTGTTTAATATAAATTTATTTGGACAATGGAAAAGTGTAGGACTGTGGGTGTATATATATATATATATATATATATATATATATATATATATATATATATATATATATATATATATATTCTGTTAGAGTTACTGCACGAAGTCTGTTATCATTTGTTGGAATTCACGATACGATGGAAATTAAATTAAATTAAAATTTAAAAAATAAAATTACAATAAATAAAGATGAAAAAGTAAGTAGCTTATCGTTGAACTTGCTTTGCATTATGAAGCTCATTCGTTTTGACGCATAATATATTTTATATTTTAAACCCTAACAAAATACATAGGAATAGAACGTTTAATTTTATGGTTATAGTTTTGTTTATCAAATCATAACTACCTTCTCTACTGATCAAGGAAATGCATGTGATGGAATTTTTCTAATTACGCAATTGCTAATGTAGACTTTAATTTACATGAAAATGAGACATAATCAACTTGAGTTAACAAAAGGATATATTGTTTAGTGAAAACAACGTTAAATAGGATGTTTATCGAATGCTTTTAGTAGAATCAAAGCGAGATCAAATCTATCATGCATGAATCTATATTCTGAAAATATACAATATGTTGCACGAAACATCTTGGAGATAAAAGGCATTGTACATACATATAACATTTAATAACTTTTAATTATCTAGTTTTATTAATAAAAATAAAATCGTGCTGATAGGAACAATGATCAATTTCTTTAAATATTGTACCTAATACTGACAAAACTATGAAGATACCTGTTTTAATAAATATGTACTTTAGTTTACCTCTTTTGTTCTCAAATAAAATGGCAGTGTGTAAAAGAAGAACGATGGAAACTATCGATTAAGATGTCGGCAACATTTCAGAGGTATGATATTATGTGATTTTCTAAAGATTGGAAAAAGAGTAGTCATTAAAGGTGATATCTACTATTTTAGATGATTTGAAAACATTGAACAAAGACTTTTAAGTTTAGTCAGTATGCAAATGAAATTGTAAATGCTGCTTTAGTTCAGATTACAGTCCTATATGTGTACGAACACGATTATATATACATACACACACACACACACACACACACACACACACACACACACACACACATATATATATATATATATATATATATATATATATATATATATATATATCTGACCCTTACTTTAAATGTACAGAAAGGAAAAAGTGTTTTTAAAGAACTTCTCGAACGTTAGACTATATCACTACCATCCAAGATATGATTATATTTTAGTTAGGTGAGCCCAGATAAAACATTTGACATCACTATAGTCAGACAGGTAAAATAAGCACTGATAGAGCAGTGCACCAGAACACAGGCATGTGTAATAAGCACAGATAAAGCATTTCACTTCAACAGAGTCAGGCATGTCATATAAAACAGATAATGTACTTCACCAGAATTAGACACGTGAAATATGCACAGATATAGCAGTTCACCAGTTAGGTATGTAAAATAAGCACAAAGAAGGAAATTTACTTTACCAGAGTCAGGCATGTATAATAAGCAAATGTTAAGTACTTCACCAAAGTAAGGCATTTAAGAAAAGCACAGACAAAACATCTTACCAGAGTCAGGCATGTGAGAAAGGCAGAAACGAAACATCTCACACGAGTCAAGCACGTGAAAACAGCAGATACAAAACATCTCACTATATTATGGCATCTGAAATAAGCACATATAACGTACTTCACCACAGTCACGCGCATGTGAAATAAGCACATAAAACCTACTTCACCAAAGTCAAGCGCATGTGAAATAAGCATATATAAGGTACTTCAACACAGTCAAGCGCACGTGAAATGAGAGCAGATAAAGTAGATCATCAGAGTCAATCATGTCAAATAATGTCAGATGAAACATCTCCCCGAAGTCAAACATGTGAAATAACCACAGATAGAGTACTTAACCAGAGTTTGACATGTAAACTAAGCAGATAAAACTCTTTATCAGAGTCTGGCATGTGAAATAATGAAACAGATTAAGCAGTTAACCAGAGTCAGGCATGTAAAATAAGCACAGACAAGACATCTTACCTGAGTCAGACATGTGTCAATGACGTGAATGCTGGAACCATTTCAAAACAGCAACACAGAGGGCATAACTCCAATATTATAAAAACTTCAAATTCTATTCAATATGCCTTTCTTGTTGACTATTGTTGTGCGATTATATGAAAGTTGTATTAATTTGAATATATTTGTCTGCCTGAATCATATTAACAGGCAAATTTAATCTTTATAAAGTTAAGTAAGCCAAGGTGTTGCCGAGACGTTTATAAGAATGTATACGGTATAACGGTACCAATTGTACAACCCCCCCCCCCCCAGGTCGGCGGAGCTTAGGTGTAGGGATTCAGAAATAAACAACAACACTATCTGTGGTTAATAAGACTTGTATTTTTTGTTAGACTGAAAAAAGCTTAAGCCTCTTGGCAGCATGTGAGATTATGTTAATTTATATCTAGATCATAATTTGTAATTTTTATGATTTTTTTATTTGAAATGTGGCACACATGGGTGAAAATATGTATGTTGTGACTAGATAACTCTTACCCACGTCTAGTTCCAGCAGAGTTATCTCTCTTAAATGAAATGGAGTAACTAGTCTAGTCCTTGTAAAATTGACCATCTAGCATTGAGTTCTATGACAGTGTGTGATATGTAAGCTGAAGTAGGATAAAAAGTATATTTATTTCGTAAAACATTAGCATTGAAGTCTATGGAAAAACAATTGGTACCGTGATACGTTATAGTTTTCTCTGTAGTATAAAACATGGCGTGCAAGTAAAACGTACAGATTACGAAATATAGTATTAAAAAAAATGTTTAAAAAAATGAAAAGGAAAAATAATAACGGGAATGGAAAGGTTGGATGGCAAATACATTCCTTCTTTCTTCAAGTTATGCAAATAAGTACTATATGTAAAAAAAAAGTTTAACATAAAACACAAAACAATGTTGTGTCATATACAATTAACGATAATCAGTTGATAAATGATAACTAGTAACTATCCTTATGTTGTGAACGCCAGCTGTTCAATTTCTATGATCTGTACAATAGTAAAAGCTATCTATTGTATCCTTGTTGCCATTCTTCATACACATATGTGTTTGCCACGACCGCTAGAGTGAGGCCGACTAGATTTCGGATTTGTTTTGATTTTGAAGCATTACTTAGGACACACAGAACATATAGTTTCTATAATAATAATAATAATTAAAAATTAATATTAAAAAAATGATAATAATAATAATATAAAATATTTTAATATATATATATATATATATATATATATATATATATATATATATATATATATATATATATATATATATATATATATATATATATATATATATATATATATAATAAATAAATAAATAAATAGTTAATAAAATAATAATAATAATAATAATAATAATAATAATAATAATAATAATAATAATAATAATAAAATAATAATAATTATAATAATAATAATAATAATAATAATAATAATAATAATAATAATAATAATAATAATAATAATAATATATAATACTAATAAATATAGTGATAATAAAATAATAAAAAATATAATGATAATAAAATGATAATACAAATATAGTGATAATAAAATGATAATAAAAATATAATGGTAAATAAAATGTTAATACAAATAATAAAATGATAATAAAATGATGATGAAATGATGATGGTAAGATGATAAGATGATTATGAGAAATTGATGATGATTAAATGATGATGATAAAATGATGATAAAATGATGCTAAAAAAATGAGATGATGATGAGATGATGATGAGATGATCAGATGATGATCAGATGATGATCAGATCATGAGATATTCAGATAATGACATTTTGTTGCTAAGATGGTAAGATGATGATAAAATGATGATGATAAAATTATTATATACAATGATAATGATGATGATATGATGATGAGATGATGAGATGATGAGGTGATGAGATGATGATATGATGATGAGATAATGATGAGATGATGAGATGATGAAGAGATGATGATGACGTGATGAGACAATGATGAGATGAAGAGATGGTAAGATGATGATGATAAAATGTCGCTGATAAAATGATGATGATAAAATGATGATGTTCATGATGATGATGATGATGATGAGATGATATGATGATGAGATGATGAGATGATGAGATAATGATGAGATGATAAGATGATGATGAGTTGATGAAATGATGAAGAGATGATGATGACGTAATGAGACAATGATGAGATGCTCAGATGATGATAGGATGATGATGAGATGCTGAGATGTTGATGATGATGATAAGATAATGAGATGAAGAGATGGTAAGATGATGATGATACAATGTTGATGATAAAATGTTGATGATGAAATGATAATGATGATGATGATGATTATTATTATGAGATGATGATGCTGCTGCTGATGATCACGATGACCATGATGATGATCATGATGATGACGATGATGACGACGACGATTATTATTCCAAAGACGACGGCGATGATGATGATGACGACGACATTGTTGTTGTTGATGATGATGATGATGATGATGATGATGATGATGATGATGATGATGATGATGATGATGATGATGATGATGATAATGATGATGATGATGATGATGATGATGATGATGATGATGATGATGATGATGATGATGATGATGATGATGATGATGATGATGTTGCTGGGCCCTGGTATGCAAAATAACGTTGTCCATGTGACTTCGTTTTCGTAGTGGGAATGATGAGTATCAAATTGGCAGAAGAGGAGCATAAGTATCTTGCTGGCGTGTACACATGAGTGAGGTCAGAAAGGTATATTGAACTGGAGTCCGTCAGTGAAACGTACCACAGAGAACAAATGTTGTTGTGGATTCTGGAACGAATGGATAGCCAGTATAGGGTGTAGATCAGCGGGTAGGTGTGCTTTGATCGTGGCTCTCGATGGATGGTCGAACATCTGTGTTTTGTGTATAGGTTCAAAGGGTTTCTTTTAGCTGGATGTAAGTTCCAGGGGATTTACTACTCTTATATATTAGCTGCAGATATGGACCATGTGCTTTCGTGATTCTACGAGCTGTAAAAAGGTGCCAAGCGGCTTTGCTGATGGGTTTTATGAGCTGTATATAGGTTCTAAGGGTTTTGTCCACGATTTCTACAATCTGTATGTAGCCTTCAAGGGTGATGTTCGGGTTTTATATGAGCTGTACATATGTTCCATTGGTTTATTTGGCGGATTTTGTTCGCGGTTTATATGAGCTGTATTTAGGTTGCAACGTTTCTTTTTCTTCAAAGTTTATGTGAGCTCTTTGGGTTTTGTTTATTGTCTCTATGAGCTGTACATATAGTCAAATAATCGTTTTTGTCATTTTTAAAGCTGTAAATGGGTCCGAAAAAATGGCCTTGATTATTTTTTCGCCCGTATGTTTTTCTGGCTTTTAATATTAATAAGTTGCTTATATCCAGTTTTAATATTCAGTATTTCCATTATAAATTATACAAATGTAGAGTTTACTTTTCCTGCTAAATTTCATTAACCAATTCAACGTTTGAAAGACAAATATTTTCTATGTAAATGTGGTTTTCTATATTTTTGTCGGCATAACATACCATAGTGCTTATTAATGTGTTATTCATAATAAAAAGATGTAATATTCTCAGAAAAGGTGTGCTCATTATTTTTTTAAAACATTGCATATCTAACATTAGTACTGGTTATCTTTAATTCAATTCTCGTTCGAACGGCCTGACTTTTGAACATTTTAAGTTGTCTCCCTTGGTCTGAAAATCCATGCATTCGGCACCACTGTAAGAGTGGCTGTACAGTTTATGTACTATTACTGTATCACACACTGTAAGAGTGGCTGTACAGTTTATGTACTATTACTGTATCACACACTGTAAGAGTGGCTGTACAGTTTATGTACTATTACTGTATCACACACTGTAAGAGTGGCTGTACAATTTATGTACTATTACTGTATCACACACTAAGAGTGGCTGTACAGTTTATGTACTATTACTGTATCACACACTGTAAGAGTGGCTGTACAATTTATGTACTATTACTGTATCACACACTGTAAGAGTGGCTGTACAGTTTATGTACTATTACTGTATCACACACTGTAAGAGTGGCTGTACAGTTTATGTACTATTACTGTATCACAGGCTTTTATTAATTTGTGCTTAACAAAGAATCAGTTTTTATAGTATTGTACTATAGCGAAGTGCTCATGCCCCTTGTTTTCGTAATGGTATCACAATGCTATGTGTAAATCTTATTGTGCAAATGAGTATCATAAATTAAGAATTTTTATTTTTTATTTTGAAAAGTATTCCACTGTCAAAATGTACACACGCACGCACGCACACACACAGATACATACATACATACATACATACATACATACATACATACATACATACATACATACATACATACATACATACATACATACATACATACATACATACATACATACATACATACGCATGCATGCATGCATGCATACATACATACATACATACATACATACATACATACATACATACATACATACATACATACATACATACATACATACATACATACATACATACATACATACATACATACATACATACATACATACATACATACATACATACATACATACATACATACATACATACATACATACATACATACATACATACATACATACATACGTACATACATACATACATACATACATACATACATGCATCCATACGTGCGTGCACCAACATGTCATGAACATATGCAAGGCTGCATATCTTGAACTGAGACGCATCAATCCTATTCGTAAATATCTTTCAGTTGATGCAACTAATACACTTGTTTGTTCACTAGTACTTTCAAGACTGGACCATTGTAACTCAGTTCTGTAGGGTTCATCACAATGTTTACTCCAGAAACTTCAAAACGTTCAAAACAAAGCTGGCCGGATCATCTTTAGAGTACCTCTATCAGAGCACACCTCACCACTGCTCTGTACCCTACACTGGCTATCAATTCGATACAGAATCAAACACACAATTTGTTCTCTGTGCTATGTTTTACTGACAGACACCAGTCCAACATACCTATCCGGCCTCACCCATGTGTACACACCAGCAAGATACTTACGCTCTTCTTCTTACAATCGTATACTCATCGTTCCCACTGTGAAAACGAAGTCATATGGACAACGTTCGTTTGCATACCAGGGCCTGGTTATGTGAAACGAATTGCCCATTGAAATTAGACACAAGGACACAGTGGACCCATTTAAGAGTGCTCTTAAAACTCACCTTTTTCGACTAAAGGGACAAACTTAGAGACCTAATAATGTTTTGTATCTTATATGATTTTCAGCATGTTTTTATGTTTTCCAATTTCATTGTTTTTGTCATTTGTTTCTCTGTAGTGTAGTCATATCATTATAGATGTTGTAAAGCGCTTAGAGTTCTAAAGATTATGCGCTATACAAAGTCATCGTTATTATTATCCTTATTATTATTATTATTATTATTATTATTATTATTATTATTATTATTATCATTATTATTAGTATTATTATTATTATTATTATCATTATTATTATTATTATTATTATTATTATTATTATTATTATTATTATTATTATTATTATTATTATTATTATTAATATTATTAGGATTAGGATTAACTGTGCATGATTAATTCACATTTTAAATTTTCTGTTCGTAATTGTTTTATGGCCTGAATTGAAATGTTTTATTCTGCATTTCATTCGTACCGACTGGGGGGAATATTGATTGATTGATTGATTAGGATTTTTAACATATCTTTAACAATTTGCCATTCATATCGCCACGATTTCTGCAATGAGGCAGTTTATAGTCTAGCACTGGGGCATCATGCCGCAGACATGTAGCATTATGTCCCTCCCAGTCACATTATCCTGACACCAGTCCGATAAGTCCTAACACTAACCTCTTAATGCTGAGCGTCAAGCGAGGCAGCTGTTAGTACCATCATTGTAAGTCTTTGGTATAACTAGGCCGGGTATCGAACCCACGACCTCCCGCTTCCACGGCGAACGCTCTAACCACTAAGCCACCGGAGCGGGGGGCAGAGAGAGAGAGAGAGAGAGAGAGAGAGAGAGAGAGAGAGACGGGGGGGGGGGGGGGGGGTAAGAGGGGGAGGAAGAGGGGAGAGAGAGGGGATATATATACACACAATTTGATATCGTTAGTAATGTTTTAAAGTAGAATAATGGCTGAGATCGACTGCAACGATACTATTTTCCTCATCTTGGTTCTTTGCTTAGCTTCGTTTCTACGCCAGACTTATATCTATTCACCGAAAATGTGAATAGCTGAACGTTCAGTATTTTGTAGCGCTGTACGTTCTTCATTAAAACCATAGTTCATGTTTAAATCATAAGTTTGTCTATATATATATTGTTACGTATGTTTGATTTCAATCATTTATTTTTAATTGTCAGATCCAACTTTGTCATTTTGGGTTTGGAATTCATTAATTGGGAGATTGTTCTAGAAAATCTCTATGACCTTTGCTTTTCTTGTAAACACAGGAGCTGACCTTGCTTGTTAACCTTATTTCTGACCTTGCTTCAGAGTGATAAACAGCCATTAGAAACGATTGGTTGTCTTCCAAGGACATCTTTCTATTTTTAGTTCTGGGGGGGTGAGAAGTGGCTGATTCTTATCTGGATCTTTCTACGTGTTTAAATGATCGTACGTTTGTTCTATGACCTTCCAGAAAATCACGTGATCCCATGTTTACGTAAAAACATGTATTTAAATTATTTTTTGGGAGAGAACAGCTCAGTAGTTAGTCTGGGCTTTGGAATATGTGTGTGTTATTGTTTGAGTGTATTTTATTTCAAATCGTTTGGAGCAAGAGGAGTTATTTTATTTATTTGGAAAAGAACATGTGCTCATAGATTACATTTGGATTATTACAAAAACAAGAACTAACTAAATCACGTGACATCGTCGTCCGTATTGGATTACATCGTCAAGATTCGAACCGGAAACTATTATGACATTCATTTATCAGGACTCTTGCAATTCCATTAGTGGATTATTTTTGTGAATTTTATATTGGATTATTTTTGGACTTGATTCTCTAAAAACGTAAGTTTATTTTTTTTCTCTTATGAAAATATTTGTACTCAATAAATTGATTGTTAAAGTTTTACAAGCTTGTTAGTTTTCACTCTTTCTGTGTTGCTGCTTATTAGAGCCTAAACACGTAACAATATATATATATATATATATATATATATATATATATATATATATATATATATATATATATATATATATATATATATATATATATATATATATATATATATATATATTTATTTATTTATTTAAAATCATGGTATTTAAAGTGCTGGTATCAAACAATTGATATACCATCCAATAATATTGACATATTGACATATTCAACTAGTACCCTCCCATGGCGAACTAATACAACGATATAAAGATTCTATTAACTGCAGGCCTATATATCAATGAAGACTTTCAACTCATTCATAATTTCTAATGACATGAAAATAACAATAATTAATATTAAGAATCACTGTTTTCTTTAAATGAAATCAAAATGTTATCTCCATTTCATCGGACTCATTTTTTTTCTTCTTTATTTCCGTATCACCTCTCGTGCGTAACGGACAAAATCAGGAAAAATATGGAGTGAGAGAGAAAAAAATTGAACGTGTACCAAGTAAACTACAGAAATCTGGCTATCGTAGTGGAATGTTTACGCTTTCCTTGGGATCTACCTACATTGTTTATAATATCAGTGAAACAAAGTAGCAATAGCCAGTCGAAGCTAGGCCTATCTTAAATTTGTAGCAATAGCCAGTCGAAGCTAGGCCTATCCTAAATTTGTAGCAATAAGCCAGTTGGCACTAGGCCTATGCTAAATTTGTCGGTTACGAGGCACACATACTATATCGTATACAATAATAATAATAATAATAATAATAATAATAATAATAATAATAATAATAAGAAGAAGAAGAAGAAGAAGAAGAAGAAGAAGAAGAAGAAGAAGAAGAAGAAGAAGAAGAAGAAGAATTAGGACTTGCTATATTGCCTTATCTTTAGAATTGCTAAGCTCTTTACAACATCTATAATGATATCACTACCAAAAAAAATACAAAGCAAATACCATGAAGTTAGACAACGTAAAAAACGTTGAAAATATTTAAGGTATGAAACATTATTATGTCTTTTTGTGTGTTCTTGCAGTCGAAAAGATGAGTTTTAGGAGCAGTCTTGAAAATATCACTGTGTCTTTGTATCATGTTTCAGTGGGCAATTCGTTCCACGTTGCTGGGACCTGGTATGCAAAATAACGTTGTATATATGGTTTCGTTTTTATAATGGGAATAATGGGTATAAGATTGTTAGAAACGGAGCGTAAGTATCTTGCTGGTGTATACTCATGGATGAAGATATGTATGTTGGACTGAATTTTGAAACGTAGCACAGATAACAACTTTTGTGTTTGATTCTTGATCGAATGGATAACCATTGTTAGCTACAGAGGAGCGGAGGTGTGCTTTGATCGTGGTACTATAAGGATGATCCGAGCAGTTGTGTTTTGAACGTTTTGAGGTTTCGAGAGTTGATATTGAGACGAATAAGACAGAATTGAGTTACAATAGTTTAGTCTTGAAAGTACTAATGAACACACAAGTGTTTTAGTGGCATCAACTGATATATATTTGCAAATGGATCTCAGCTCAAGATATGCAGCCTTGCATATGTTCATGACATGTTGTTGCAATGTGATAGTACTGTCTAAAGTAACACTTAGGTCTCGTACTGATTGTGTGAATTTACTGTTGGCGTTACTGATATTTATTATTTGAGGTAAGATATGTGAATGAGAAGATCTCTGTTGCGATCAGAATGGCCTCAGTTTTATCATCATTCATCTGCAGCTTGTTAAATGTCATCCATAATTGCACATCAGAAATGCAAAATGCACCTCTCTACTCCTTGGATAATGCTTTGTTGCTGTTATTTCTTCAAGCTATTATAATATTCTTAAAATCGAGAATACGTAATTAAATATAAACATGTCCAAATTGTCGTCCCCGCCCCGCCATCTTCCCTCTGGATTATGGTAGCTAAATACGGACGAAAATCCACATAAATACGAGATTTTTGCTTGTGTTATATGACGATGTCTTTAGAGAGAGAGAGAGAGAGAGAGAGAGAGAGAGAGAGAGAGAGAGAGAGAGAGAGAGAGAGAGAGAGAGATAAACGTTCTCTGAGAGAGAGAAATAGAGAGATAATCTCTTAGAGAATGTGTTAGATGCTCTGAGAGAGCTAGAGAGAGAGATTCTCTGTGACTGGGAAAGAGATTTTCTGAGAGAGTAAGAGTGATAGAGAGAGAGAGAGCGAAAAAGATAGATAGATTATCTGCTAGAAAAGGAGATTCTCTGAGAGAGAGATTATTTGATAGAGATTTTCTCTGAGAGAGGGAGACATAGTCTGTTTGTCTGAGAGAGAGAGAGACAGAAAGAGAGAGAGAAAGATATTCTCTGCGAGAGATTCTCTGAGAGAGAAGTAGGGATTCTCTGAGAGAGAGAGAGAGAGAGAGAGAGAGAGAGAGAGAGAGAGAGAGAGAGAGAGAGAGAGAGTATTTTGAAATGTTAATTAAAGCAGAATAATGACTTAGATAAACTGTCAGTATATTAAATCCTTTTAATTACCTCTTGCTGGTTCGTCCTTCACCTTGGTTTTTATTCTACGTCAATTTTCATACGCCAGTACGAGTGCCTGGCAGTTCATTACGAGGAAGACGTAATTCCCTTCATAGCTATTAAAATGTTTGTGTCAGTTTCAGCTGAATCGTATTGTATTTAGTTACAAGCGCTCTGAAACAATATTTTCACCGGCTCATTGCAGATACAGTTTTCAAGGGTCGAATGTCATCAAATGTTTATTATGTAAACTGAGCGTAAGTATTATCTAACAGCAATACGTATTTATCTCTGCATCCAACCACATGACGCAAATTTGGAACAAAGCATTTCTTACTCCTTAATTTCTTTCAGTGTTGTTTACTATAATGCATCTTCATGTAAAGGGAAGTAACCCTTCGGTGGCAATGTAAGATGAAACGTTCTACGCAGAAAGTAGCATGTACCTAACAATATCCATGCCACGAATCCTCATATCTCTAAGCAGATTTGATTATTAATTTAGGTTATGACTTTTGTTCTGTAAGACATTGACATAGTTACGAACTGTTTCCTTCTAGCTTGAATATCTCGTATCAAAAGTCTAAACACTCACCCCGCAAATTTCAACTATATTTTTATAATCAAGAGATCGAAGTTACATAACATCACATTCGTATAATAACAAGCAGACATTATGTCAGCAATCAGCTGGAAAATACCAAAAAAACTCGTTTGTAAAAAAACAAAGACTTTATAGACATTTGTGTATAGGATAATGGTGGCTATTCTTCCTCTAATACGTAATATCTGATTACAAGACGGCAGCCAACCTTTCTAACACTAAAATTCACCAGGTGCTACCTTTTATTAATCACGTCTTGAAAGAATCAAGTGCATATGTCAAGATGCGATAAATTACGATCAAAACGATTTTGTTATAAGAAAATATTTTGTGGACAATACTCGGATTATTTTATGATAATATGTATATTATGGAAGCGTTACAAATTCCCAATTAATAATAATAATAATAATGTTCAAAAAAAGGGATTTCACTTGTATTAATTGGTAGTAATTCATACTGTTTAATTATCTTAAATATATATATGTGTGTGTGTGTGTGTGTGTGTGTGTGTGTGTGTGTGTGTGGCTTCTATATGGTAGGTCACATATGGGTTTAACCAGTGCGAAATTAATCAGCCATTGTAACATGTATCGGAATTTTTAGGGACAATTATCTAGAACACAATGGCGCCAAGGGCACAAATTTAAATTGTCAAAGGGTTCGCACTTATTTCTGTTTAGATATTCTTTTATCTAAAACTATTTTAGAATTCTTTTGCTGTAACGTTAATACAGAAACCGAATTAGTCGTCTGATCATAATACGTCTTTGCAATAATTTCAAGACTATGTCGCAGACTAAAACCCATTTAATATTATCAGGAAATTCAATTTAATTTGTATTTTATATTTATATACAGCATTATTATTAGGCAAGATTTAAAGAAAGGATTTATTTTAAACTTTCAAAAAGTTGTTTTGATTATGATGTATATTGAGGCTCATATGGATAAATATAACACGTCCAGTGTTATTCCAGATAGGCATCGGATCTCGCGAGACTCGAAGAGGTGAACGTTGTTTGACGCGTTTCCAGTTTCAAATGAGATGTGATGCAAGCAGAAAAGGTAAAGATACGGTAGTCATCATATTAGTATTAAACATCCTAATAATAACACATTTTGTTGACCAAAATTAACTTCTTTTGTTTTCACAATAAAACAAAAATATCATAACTATAGCGGTTTAAATTTCATGTTATTTACCCACTTTTCGAACCAATTTGTTTGTGAACAAAGAGAATTAATCTATATGGATAAATAAAGTTTCTATTAAAAAATATGTTTTGTCTCTCATTTGGAATGAAAAATCACAGAATTGATATGCAATGGAGTGTGTCATTGTGGTAAAAATAAACCGAAAATATGTTGTAATTAATGTTATAACTGTTTTATTTGTAGATGGAAAAAAAACTTATTATGCTATTTTTATTGCTAGAAAATACAATATATGTACAAATGTAACATGTGAATCGATGAGAATGGATTAGATGTATTAAAACCTTTCCTAGAAACCACCCAAAACTGAAAAAGAAGTGATAGCAGTTAGAAATCACGGGTGTTATGATAAATGATTTACGGCAACGTGATCCATTATTCTAGGTTAGGCACACATAAAGCGTTATGTCGTAATTTAGATTTACAGGAATCATGTAGTTTTGTCATATTGATAAATAGCTGCCATACCATGCCTGAGGAACTGATGGGATTGATCTGAGCTAATTAATTTCTCATTCCCTCAAACTGATCGGCAACTGACAGTTTTGAATCAGAATACGCTATACTCGGAATCAAGTAGACCATAGTGGAGTTATAAATCCCTGCCAGCATGGATTAAACAGGAATACAGTTTACAAACTAAATTGGATAAACATGTTAAATAAATTTGCACAAACTTGTAGATAAAGGAAAAAATTAAAGAAATGCTCGATTTAGCAAGCTAGAGAAATATATTACTTTGCATTTTGCCGCACGTATGTTGCGATCGAAATAGTCTTAATTATAATCCCCATAAAGTAATAGTCGACTTTGTATTTTGTATCTGTAATAGTCGTAAATGACCACTTTAAAACATATAATTTTGACATATAGCTAAATCTAGCTCATTACTTATTAAACAAAATCGCATCAAAGAATTTTTGCAGGCAAATTTAGGACAATGTTTTCATTTGAGCAGGTATGGTTGTCATATTTGTCCAGAAAAGTAGAGTGCAATTTGTGCACATCATGAGTTTGTTTTTCTTCTTTATTTATTTTATTACAGCCTGTTTTTACAGTTTAAACTGAATGGTTAAAGAAGCTTCATAATAATAATAAAAATAATAATAATAATAATAATAATAATAATAATAATAATAATAATAATAATAATAATATCAACAATACAAATAATAGCAACAATAATAAAAATAATAATACTAATAATAATAATAATAACAGCAATAACAATGTTAATACTAATACTACTACGAATAATAATAACACAACAACATCAATAATAATAATAATAAAAACAACAACAACATCAATAATAATAATAATAATAATAATAATAATAATAATAATAATAATAATAATAATAATAATAATACACTATCTTTAACGAGGATAACACATTTAGTCTTGATAGACCCATCTGGTTCTCAGTTATCCTTATTGGCTTTTTTTAAAAAAACAACGAATTAAAAAAAACACCAAACAAACAAGAAACAAGAACTCCACATAATAAAGATATATGTCCTGTGACAAACGCTATTGACAGAATTATTATCTGATATACTCTATGGACGATCAGAAAATGTTTTTAGGTTATCATGACCTCGACATTGAGATTGGACAATATATAAATATATTTAATTACGATCTAATGTTACAAAATATTTAGAAGCTGTTGGTACTTTCATAATGAAACTGTACTGAAAGAAACCCATTAAATCTTAACCTCAAATCACTATTTTGATATCATTTTTTGTCTGTTTATTAAAAGCGTGCTAACAAAATATGAATTAGTCGTGATGTGTTGAAGTACTATGATATATTGGGATATACAGTAACACTATTGAAAGCTAGTTTTAGGGCAAAACCATAATATGATTAATGGTCTCACTTCACATTTAATCGCAAGTAGTTTAAATAGCAATATAGGTCCTTAAATAGGATATACTGTAAAATAATAATATTTAAATCTAAGTAGATACTACGACCAATTAGGTAATGTTAAGGTGATTACTAATTTCTAATTCAATAGAATTATTAAAGACAATGAAACGTTTTCTGAAATAGCTATAATCCGTTATTGTTTCTAAAGAATTAACAGAAAAAAGTGTGATAATAATAAATGTTATCCGGTGTAGATGGGATATTCTATTATTATGCCACGATCTTCGGATGATAAAGCGGATATCATGTACTTTCCTCGCCCCTGCATAAGTGGTCACGTAATGGCATTTAACTCTGCCCACGTTACACGAGATAGAGATAATGTCATTATAGAGGACCGCAACCTGTTAGAAAATGCTTCCATACAAATGTGTCGTAGTTTTAAGGAGGGGGCAGTTATCGTTTAAAGATTTAGCCAAGTCAGAAACTTAGTATATTATTGTAAGGTTTCCTATTAAACTAAGCACTTTTAATTGTTAAAGTGTAGAATGCATCATTATCACATGCTTATGAATCAATTACATTACGTGTTATTACTTGAACCGTATTGTCTATGCAAATAACATATCTAATTCATAGGGATCACGAATTATTCAGATTCATATCTCTTGGAGTTTGTTCACTTGAGAATTAAGTTCCACTAGCGACTTTTCAAAGAACACAAATAAGAGAAAAGACAAACAATAAACACAAAGGTAGGTGATATTACAAAAGTCTACATAGCTATTTCTACTGAAAATCAAAGCTTGGAAATGTTTTGTTGACCCTGAACAGTTGGCTTCATCTTTAATGCTCTATTAATGATTGCAATGCTTGTCTATAGAATTCAGATGTCTATACAATTTAGATGTCTATACAATTCAGATGTCTATACAATTAGGATATCTATACAATTTATGTCTATACATTTCAGATCTCAATTCAATTTAGATTTCTATACATTTAAGATGTCAATACAATTTAGATGTCAATACTATTTAGATGTATATTGCTAATTCAGATGTCTATACAATTTAGATGTCTATACAATTCAGTTGTCTATACAATTTAGATGTTTAATGTTTAATGCTATAAATTTGTAAATATTATCTCCGAGTAGGCCCATTCTTGGTGAAAACTAATTCCTAGTTTTATAAAATTGCAAAAGACATACTCAGTTTATATCCATCAGCAATCAGCCCGTGTTTATATTGTGCAATGTTGACAGACTTATACGACATTACGTTTGAACGTAAGCATGGGCGAAGAAAAGACATAACATCTTCAACAATTACTAACACAGTGGTTGATCTATCAAATGTAGAACTTACGGAGGCAGATATAAAATTTGTATATGAGGGGTTGAGTTTCTATACCCGCCACAGACATACGAAAGAGCTAAGATACGAAAAGACGCTGAAGAGTCCACACAAACACACACTGATGCTCAAGACCAATTTTGCCTGTAAACAAAATATAAAACAAACATCAAAATAAAGGTTGTGTTCATTAGTACTTTTAAGACTGGACTTTTGCTACTCAGTTCTGTCTGGTTGGTCTCAATATCTACTACAGAAACTTCAAAAAGTTCAAAACACAGCTTCTCGGATAATTTTAGAGTACCATACCTACCCGATGCATTGTACCCTACACTGGTTATCCATTATATCCGGAATCAAGTACAAAATTTATTCTCTACGCTACGTTTCTCTTACGGCCTCCAGTCCAAGATACCTATCCGACCTCACCCATGTATATACACCAGCAAGACACTTACGCTCCGCTTCTGACAATCGATTACTCATTATTTCAACTTTGAAAACAAAATCATATAGCTACCTTATTTTGAATACCAGGTCCTAGCAACGTGGAACGAATTGCCCACTGAACGCATACACAAAAAAGGGTGAACCCTTTCAAGAGTGCAAGAAAATCTTAAAGACCTAATAATGTTCCTTATCTTAAATATTTTCATAATAATAATAATAAAATAATAATAATAATAATAATAATAATAATAATAATAATAATAATTATTATTATTATTATTATTATTATTATTATTATTATTATTATTATTATTGTCATATATATATATATATATATATATATATATATATATATATATATATATATATATATATATATATATATATATATATATATATATATATATGTGTGTGTGTGTGTGTGTGTGTGTGTGTGTGTGTGTGTTAGGCCGCGATATGATGCGTCACTGTAGTTTGGTTAACTTTGTATACGATATGATCCACCAGGGTCTTACTGCCCGATTCGAGTAAACTCTTCAACAACAAATGTAATTAATGGCTGGAATAACAGGGATCTGGGCAGATATATAATAGAACAACACAAACCCCCGGATATAAAAAAATATAGCAATTCAATAAATTATATAAACAAAATGAAGATGAACATTATTTTTGAATGATGCACTTTCTCATATAAATACAATTTCTAAATCTATAAGAAATGCATTTAGCCGTTCGTTTATACCGATAAAACAAAACTGCATCATATAATCAAGTAACTGGCAGAACTCTTTAACACAGCATGTCTGCATTACGTCGATGCCTCTGGCCCATCATCCAAATTCAATGTTGGTGACATATATAGATTTATTTTCCTCTTCCCTAGCCTCTTTTAATCATCAGCCGTAGCTTCGTTGTTGTGTTTTCTTTACCACTGTGGAGCTATTGTTCCTCTTTAAATAACTCTTACTGTTTGATTTACTCAGTGGACTAATATACTCCGTTTACTGTGCAATATACTTAATGCATTTATTCCGCTTACTGTTGACGTGCTTAATGTCTTATTGTTAAAGGTCAAGTTTCGTCAATGTATCAGCTGTGTTCTCAAGCATTAATCTGTTGCCTGGTACATCCATACATAAATATACTTGTGACTTTGCTCTCCGGAGGGTTCACGTCTGTGGGTTTATCAATAATACAATTATCTAGAAGTCCAGTTAAATGATGACATTACATAAATGCAGAGCTATCTAATATAGGTTGACATCCCCAAATACAATTAACGTCATCTGTAATAGTTTAAAACACCATCTAATATCGTTAAAATGCTGTTAGAGCAAGCACAGAGTACTTTTATGGAATCAAATTGACTTCTGTATTATAACTGTAGTTCTATGGACTCAGACGATTTCTGGAATATCGGTCTTGAAATCGATTAAAATATTAACATAATTGGAGAAATGATGATAGATAGATATATAGATAGATAGATAGATAGATAGATAGATAGATAGATAGATAGATAGATAGATATAGATAGATAGATAGATAGATAGATAGATAGATAGATAGATAGATAGATATATAGATAGATAGATAGATAGATAGATAGATAGATAGATAGATAGATAGATAGATAGATAGATAGAAAGATACATAGATAGAAACATAGATATATACATAGTTAAATACATAGATAGGCAACTTACGTATGAAAGATAATTAATAGTCGTTAGCAATATAATTTGTAGTTTTTCCTTATTACTTGTTAACACAGTATTTAATACGCGTTCAAAAACATAATTTCTTATTCTTTAAAAATACCACTCGTTGATAAACGTTCACGAAGAATAAGACGTACAGTGCAAAGTTATTATGTCAAGTTGATTATATATTAGTAATATGTATATATATATATATATATATATATATATATATATATATATATATATATATAGATAGATAGATAGATATTAGTAATACTATACACTTTGAAGTGCTGATCCTATATATGAAATAAACTTAAATAGATTTCAAAAGATTATCCTCCTCAATATTATTTAAAAAATTGTCTCGTATGCAACGCACGACTCTAACATATGAAAGCTAATATTTAGGTTTAAAATGAAACATATGTTAAACCTAGTTGGATGAGTCAAACAACGATAAAATCTAAAATAGAGTTCACTTATATTCTTGTTGATCATTGCTTTTTGTTATAAATGCATTACAATACGCATGGCCGTAAACTCGATTAGATTAATAAAGGCCAAAATGAAGATCAATTAACAAAGAAAGTTTTCAATTATATATGAAATAAATCATCTCAATTATTATGTTGTGGAAACTTAACATTAGTTGGGGTTCTTTTGCTTGAACGGATTTTCTTGTATATTTTGTGGAGTATGATCCAATATTTCCAGGGAAATTATTATCTTGTACATTGTTACGCAGTACAATATAATGATCAGCGTTGACGTTGCGTACGGCCAAATGAATATTGTGTTTACTAAGTCATCATAGTTGATGTAGTTCAAGGCCAAATGAATATTGTGTATACTAAGTCATCATAGTTGATGTAGTTCAAGGCCAAATGAATATTGTGTTTACTAAGTCATCATGGTTGATGTAGTTCAAGACCAAATGGATTTTGTGTTAACTAAGTCATCATAGTTGATGTAGTTCAAGGCCAAAATGGATTTTGTATATACTAAGTCATCATACTTGATGTAGTTCAAGGCCAAAATGGATTTTGTATATACTCAGTCATCATAGTTGATGTAGTTCAAGGCCAAATGGATTTTGTGTATACTCAGTCATCATAGTTGATGTAGTTCAAGGCCAAATGGATTTTGTGTATACTAAGTCATCATAGTTGATGTAGTTCAAGGCCAAATAGATTTTGTGTTCATTAAGTCATCATAGTTGATGTAGTTCAAGGCCAAAAGAATTTTGTGTATACGAAGTCATCATTGTTGATGTAGTTCAAGGCCAAATGAATATTGTGTATACAAAGTCATCATAGTTGATGTAGTTCAAGGCCAAATGAATAATGTGTATACTTAGTCATCATAGTTGATGTAGTTCAAGGCCAAATGAATATTGTGTTTACTGAGTCATCATAGTTGATGTAGTTCAAGACCAAATTGATTTTGTGATTACTAAGTCATCATAGTTGATGTAGTTCCAGGCCAAATGGATTTTGTGTTTACTAAAGTCATCATAGTTGATGTAGTTCAAGGCCAAAATGGATTTTGTGTATACGAAGTCATCATAGTTGATGTAGTTCAAGGCCAAATGGATGTTGTGTATACGAATTCATCATAGTTGATGTAGTTCAAGGCCAAATGGATTTTGTGTTCACTAAGTCATCATAGTTGATGTAGTTCAAGGCCAAAATGGATTTTGTGTATACTAAGTCATCATAGTTGATGTAGTTCAAGGCCAAATGGATTTTGTGTATACGAAGTCATCATAGTTAATGTAGTTCAAGGCCAAATGGATTTTGTGTATACTAAGTCATCATAGTTGATGTAGTTCAAGGCCAAAATGGATTTTGTGTATACTAAGTCATCATAGTTGATGTAGTTCAAGGCCAAATGGATTTTGTGTATACGAAGTCATCATAGTTGATGTAGTTCAAGGCCAAAATGGATTTTGTGTATACGAAGTCATCATAGTTGATGTAGTTCAAGGCCAAATGGATGCTGTGTATACGAATTCATCATAGTTGATGTAGTTCAAGGCCAAATGGATTTTGTGTTCACTAAGTCATCATAGTTGATGTAGTTCAAGGCCAAAATGGATTTTGTGTTCACTAAGTCATCATAGTTGATGTAGTTCAAGGCCAAATGGATTTTGTGTATACGAAGTCATCATAGTTAATGTAGTTCAAGGCCAAATGGATTTTGTGTTCACTAAGTCATCATAGTTGATGTAGTTCAAGGCCAAAAGGATTTTGTGTATACGAAGTCATCATTGTTGATGTAGTTCAAAGCCAAATGAATATTGTGTATACAACGTCATCATAGTTGATGTAGTTCAAGACCAAATGAATATTGTGTATACTAAGTCATCATAGTTGATGTAGTTCAAGGCCAAATGAATATTTTGTTTACTAAGTTATCATAGTTGGTGTAGTTGAAGACCAAATGGATTGTGTGCTTACTAAGTCATCATAGTTGATGTAGTTCAAGGCCAAATGGATTTTGTGTTTACTAAAGTCATCATAGTTGATGTAGTTCAAGGCCAAATGAATATTGTGTTCACTAAGTCATCATAGTTGATGTAGTTCAAGGCCAAATGGATTTTGTGTTTACTTAAGTCATCATAGTTGATGTAGTTCAAGGCAAAATGAATATTGTGTTCACTAAGTCATCATAGTTGATGTAGTTCAAGGCCAAAATGGATTTTGTGTTTACTAAAGTCATCATAGTTGATGTAGTTCAAGGCCAAAATGGATTTTGTGTATACTAAGTCATCATAGTTGATGTAGTTCAAAGCCAAATGGATTTTGTGTTTACTAAGTCATCATAGTTGATGTAGTTCAAGGCCAAATGGATTTTGTGTTCACTAAGTCATCATAGTTGATGTAGTTCAAATTCAAATGGATTTTGTGTATACTAAGTCATCATAGTTGATGTAGTTCAAGGCCAAACGGATTTTGTGTATACGAAGTCATCATAGTTAATGTAGTTCAAGGCCAAAATGGATTTTGTGTATACGAAGTCATCATAGTTAATGTAGTTCAAATCCAAATGGACTTTGTCTATACTAAGTCATCATAGTTGATGTAATTCAAGGCCAAATGGATTTTGTGTATACTAAATCATCATAGTTGATGTAGTTCAAGGCCAAATGGATTTTGTGCTGACTAAGCATAGTGGTCATTGCTGATGTAGCTCACGGCCAAAATAGTCTGTGTACAAACCATTCATAAACTGTCGAGCAAGGTTCAAAATTATCCTAGTTACAAGTTTTCTCGTTTCAGAGTGAATCTGTCGTTGACAAGTTTTATTAAGCGGAATCATTGAATTGGATCTATTTTTCGTACTTAAGTTTTGAATAGATAAAACGGTTACCAATAGGCAAACCCATTCATCTGTTAAAGCTACCAATAGCTCATATGTACACAGATGAAACGCCCAAATCGAAACGACCAAAATAAATACACAATATGAACGTGAAGACATCAGTACATTTTGCCTAGAATTTGTGATTAGATATTTACTTATGAAAAGCCCAAATCGTAAAGCCTAAAATGCATACAGCATATAGTAATGCAAATGTGTCCCAACATAAATCACTGGTCCGCTTATCAGCGTTCAAAGTTCCGTTAGGACCGTAATCACAAAGCAAAAAGGCGGGATTGACCGAAGTCACAAAATGTAACATTCAAGAAAGCTACATAAGTATAAGTCACAAAATCTGGTCACAAAATCTAGTCAAAAAGTTGTTGATGTCTTCACGTTCATACATTGAAAGTAAAATACAAAAGCGGTGGGTGGGAGTGGGACCGGGTCACAAAATAGCACAAAGTCAATGAAAACGATGTCATTGTGAAACTGCCCTTGAAAGAGAGAATGCACCAAGAAATGAGACTTTTTTTAAAAAGAGCCAAACACCTTGCTATTTCTCTACCTGCGAGAGTGACATTCTCAACAATTGCCAACATAACTATATTTAGAAGACAAGGGATGGCATGTATCTAAATAACTTCAACAAACCTAAAACAATACAAGGATAAATTACAAAAAATTGTACTAATGTCAAATATATCTAAAACTAATATATACGCCTTTCGTGATTGAATAATGCCACCATTCGAATTTAATATATTTTACAATGTTTTTGCATGAGTGAGACAGTTGTTTTTAACAACGCAATGTACACAGAAAGAGACACACTTAGATCGTTCTGATATTGCTTAACTCAGGCAAAAATACATTTAGCTCAAATATTCATACCTACAAGTTATTGTTGCAACGCTCTTTTGATCATAAATTTCATATATATTCACTCGAGTTTTCCCATATTAACGTCTTTTTAACTTTACTAACCATTCTTTATGAGTATGCGAAATTCTGGTGCTCCCACAGGAAGCCAAAAATCACTTTAGTGATAAGAACCCATATCACAATTTATCAATGCATTCATATTAGGTCTAAACAATTTGTTGGTGCATTTAAATGTTTCTCAATCTGGGATATTATCAGTATTGTCAAAGGGCCACTTCATAATCTCGTCTTTTTATTGACGTAAGCAATCCGAGCTCAAAGTAGTTTAGTCTAATAGAACTGAATAGGACGTTAAAAGCCGTTTGCAGGAAATCACGAAATACGGGAAACAGATAGGTCGATTAGCTAGCTATTCGTGGCATTTTGTCTCCTGATGGTAAAATCTATTTTACTGTTATCGTTGAGGGCTAGCATTATAAGGAATTGATTGGTAGACCGCATATTGTGTTATTCAATGATATTTCAATTTTCGTTACAATTTTTGCTCTGATCCTCATTCTATGGTCTCCACATGATAAAACGTAAATATAAAATCAGTACAAGAATCAAACATACACTACATACATAGTGAAGATACGTTCTTTTCATACACTGCAATTTGGAACAACATATTGTTGTAAAATAAATGAAGGAATCACTTAGACTAAAAACAGCTATGATCATGTAGTTTTAATCAAATTGGTATCAGATAAGAACAACAAAGAAAATAAATGTTTTACTTGATATGAACTAATATGACCAACGTATTCTGTTCAAACAGGAGAAGGAATGACAAACAGCACAACATGTTTAAACATAATATTTTCAAAAGGTGACAAAAATACGGATACACCCTTTATCTATGATGTTGTGGTAGAAATATACACATCGCTTCAGATCGTTGAAGCATAACGAAATGAATCTGACATTATCTGACAGAATGTTGAAACTAATAACGTTATTTTGCATGGTTATCCAGAAACGTCAGTTAGTGAGATATTTGTACAAGTGTTAGAAAGAGATTATAGATTCAGTTTAAAAATAACTGTATACTAACAATTATTACGGACAATTTAAGGACAGTCGTAACAGTCATCATTGTTCCAGTTATGACTGTCGAACGGCAATCTTTAATTACTCTTGTAACGATGGTTATTAACTAAGGTTTATCAATTGTCCTGCATTTATCAATGATAAAGCATTTTATATGTTAAATTGTATACAGACACATCAGTTCTTGCATGAGTTATATATCCGGTCCTGGAAGTAACCACTTTTAGATTTAAAACTCGCACGATGACTACTTTATTCGATGTTTACTTCTGCAAGTAGATAAAATCGAAACGGAAATACAGTTAATGTGAAAAGTTAGTTAGGAAACATAAAAAGGCTGCGTTGTTCTTTGCTTCTGTATCGTGTTTAAATAATCATAGCTAATAATTTTGAATCATTAAAGTTTCAAAGCAACTAAGAGACCGATACATGGACCTGCATTCGCAAGGGGTATCCTGTAATTTATTTTTCTCAGTTGTCATTAGGAAATAATACCCGAATTTTAATGTGAATGAATAGTTAATAAATTAACTGTGAATCTACATAACATGATATCCTCTAAACTCGAATTGTGTACATGCGTAACATGATGTCTTTCACACATTTTCACAATTTCCTACCTTTTCTAATATTTTCACGATAACAAAGATACCGAAAATAAAATAAATATTTAATTTTTCATTTTGTGGGTGTCTTTTGGCAATTTTCACAATTAATAACACCACAAGAATGACATGTACCTTAAGCAAAATATTAAAGGCGTAATTAACACATTTAATTGAATAAATACTATTATAATGGTTCAAGTAACAATTTAGTTGTATAATTAATATTGTAATGGTAAAATGAACAATTTAATTGTATAATTAATATTATAATGTTAAAATTAACAATTTAATTGTATAATTAATATTATAACAGTATAATCAATGCTATAGTGGTCCATGTGATATTTGAACTTACAAAAAAAATTCCTAGAACCAGAATGAATATTGCTTATCAAAATTATGATTATATCGTACAATCTTTACAGTTCAAACTCCTTTCTTAAATATTTCGCCAAGTGTTTCAATGATAGAAAAACATTCTGCAACTGAACATTGAGGAACAGCCATAATGTTATGCATGCAAATTTTGTATGAACCATTTGATTCGAATTTAATTATTTCGTAATCATCACAAGTTGGCATCACTCCTCAAAAGGATACAGCAATGCCAAACAAGTGTTGCTAAATTGAGACCGAGATTAAATTGAGACCGAGATTAAATTAAGACCGAGATTAAATTGAGACCAGATTAAATTGAGACCGAGATTAAATTGAAACCAAGATGACCAAGATGAGCACATACCGGTATTACAATTTCTTTCTCGCTTTTTCTAAATTTACTGAAAATAATTAATCCAGGTTAGAAACGAATCCTATAAGTTATATATAGTTAAATAAGTCACAATACAATGGCCGCCAGACAAGATTATTCCTATTACCTGGACAAGAGCATTCTTCAAACGTCGAAATAAATAGGACGTAAGAAGGCATTTTAGGGTATACGTAATACAAATGGCTGATAGTCTAATTTCCGATTGCAAGTCACGTTTCAGTAGGCGACTAAAAACACATCCTATTGCGATGCAGTACATCTTAAAGTTCCGCATACATGTGTTCTTGCTGTCATTGTTTTACTTGTTTTACTCCTTTAGTCCTTGACAATAAAAAATGTGCCGTAGTCCTTCAATGCACAGTTTTCATCTTGGTTGTATTTTGAAGTTGATGGTATTTAGGAATGTTTACTTTAATAATCAACATATTACTGACAATCATTCTATAAATGATTGCATTAGAATATTTGGAACCCATACTAAATGGAGTTCAGATAATACAGTATATATATGTAAAAGATGAAAGATAAGTAAAATTAATTATGTAAATTGGGTGAGTGGGTGGACAGAGTTATCCATGAAGCATACATCAGATGATGAAACAAGTTCGTGCATACTGTAATCTGTCTATACCGTTCTGAGTACAACATGCTAAAGGTACATACCACAATCTGGGTACACCGTTCTGAGTACAAAATGCTTATGGTACATACCACAATCTGGGTACACCATTCTGTGTTCAAAATGCTAATGGTACATGCCAAAATATGGGTACACCATTCTGAGTACAAAATGCTTATGGTACATACCACAATCTGGGTACACCATTCTGAGTTCAAAATGGTATTAATACATACCATAATCTGGGTACACCGTTCTGAATAAAAAATGCTTATGGTACATACCACAATCTGGGTACACCATTCTGAGTACATAATGCTTATGGTACATGCAAAAATATGGGTACACCATTCTGAGTACAAAATGCTAATGGTACATGACAAAATATGGGTACACCATTTTGAGTACAAAATGCTAATGGTACAATTCATAATTTGGGTACACCGTTCTGAGTACATAATGCTAATGGTCCATAGCACAATCTGGGTACACTATTCTGAGCACAAAATGCTTATCGTACAAGCCACAATCTGGGTACACCGTTCTGAATACAAAGTGCTTATGGTACATACCATAATCTGGGTACACCAATCTGAGTACAAAATGTTAATGGTACAAACCACAATATGGGTACACCGTTCTGAGTACATAATGATATTGGTACAAACCGCAATCTGGGTACACCGTTCGAAGTACATAATGCTAATGGTACATACCACAATCTGGGTACATCGTTTGAAGTGCATAATGTTAATGGTACAATCCACAATCTGGGTACACCATTCTACCTATATAATGCTAATGGTGCAATCCACAATCTGGGTACACCATTCTACTTATATAATGCTAATGGTACATACCACAATCTGGGTACACCGTTCTAAGTACATAATGTTAACGGTACATACCACAATGATGGTACACCGTTATAATTACATAATGCTATTCTTACATACCACATTCTTGGTACATCGTTCTACCTATATAATGCTAATGGAACATACCACAATCGGGTACACCGTTCGAAGTACATAGTGCTAATGGTACATACCACAATCGAGTATACCGTTCGGAGTAAATAATGTTAATGGTACATACGGCAATGTGTCTGTGTCGTTCGAAGTACATAATGGGAGTAAAGTAAGGGGCATTAGACATTCAAAAACTATGTCACGCTGCGCTACGCGTAATGAACAGGTCTTGAAGAGTGCCTCTGCAAAACTCTCCACTCAGAAAATGGGCAAACATAACACAAACATGGGGTTTAATAAATATTAAATATTTAATACCTATTTTAATAATGAAGTGAAATGATACACATCATAGTCAACCTTAGGAAACTTAAAAGAAGGAATGGAACTTGTCAAACCACCAGGAAACATATGAAATAATAAAACAATATGGCTCCTTGCTGCAAGACTAACTGACTTTATTTCAATTAAAAGAAAAACGAAAAGCATGAACACGCACTAAAAATAGTAGGAATCTATATTCCTTTGCTTAATCAAACATTAAACATGATTTAATATACCGTTTCTGACGAAATGTTAAAAGAAGAATAGACTGTCTGTAATGTCTAAATAAAAATACCATAAGACAACTGGGACCAAGATTTGAGACAAAGGCCGTACCAACAACAAAATCTATACCATTCGCAATATATAGCAAAATACATATAGCACACATGGGACTTAGGGGGACCAATGTCAAAGGTCAAAATGAAAAGGGGTGATGTAGGGTTCAGCTACTAGGACACTAACCTAGTATGAAACAGCCACCCTTTAGAAACACCAAGGAAAACAATACCCCGCAAAAAGTAATTGTGTTGTGTGGACATTTTGGGGAAAACATAAGACAGACAGACATACATACCTATATACATAGGTAAATGTACATACCTTTGAGGGCAACACGTACACATAAAACACCATCAATAACCACTTGCTCATTACACCATAAATACAAAGTACGAAATACAAGGTAGAAACTTCTCAATAATTACAGACTAAAACGTTAAAGATTAGAAAGACTATTTAAAAATTATAATATATAAGCTGGATTTTGTCATGTACGTCAGGGGAATCGGGATAACGTAAACGAAGACCCACATAGGGTTACTTCATTTAATAATGATAATAATACTAAACGCTACTCTTTTTAGCCGACTTTACAACAGGAAATCAGGTTCTTCTCTGTTCACTCTACCATGCTTAAAGCGATTTCCTGTTATTTAGCGTTTCAATATTAGAACCACTTTAAGACGTGTGTAAGGATAACTTTATTACCATGTGTATTGCTGCCTCTTGTGACACTTGAACTTGATCCTGAAGCACGGTAAGAGTATATAATCATTCATGCCTTATAAAAAATGTGCACAACCAGTAAATACTAATTTAAAGGCCAATGATAAGCTCTGGACCGAGACACTATTAATAAAAACTGTTATAGGCAATGCTTCTAATATAAACAATTGTTGGTAACGGTTGAAACACGTTTGGTTTTACGTTCTTCATTAAGGATTACCAAGCTATACGGATCAAGCATTCTTCACGAAATTTCTAAACCTAAGTTATCTTAAATGAATTCAGTTATTGTGTTTATGTTTCAAACCATTCAATCAGTTTATTAGTTTCTGTTCATATATTTATTTATTTTAAATTTAATGTCATCCACCTGGTAATTTAACAACATTGCAAAATCAAGTTTATTTTCTAATGAACCTGAATTATTTGAACTTTTATTCTGTAAACAACTAATGCATAATTTAAATATTTTTTTTTTGGTGAGCATGCGTTTAGCATTATTATTATTATTGAAGGAAGTAAATATGTTTCTGTGTGTCTTCGTTTAGGTTATTCCGATTCCCCTGACGTAAAGGACAATGTCCAGCTTATATATTATAATTTAAAAAAAGACTTTCTAATATTTGACATTTTAGTCTGTAATTATTGAGAAGTTTCTAGAATATGTTTTCAATTTGTAATACATTTGTATCAGAAAACGCTATTCGTGACCTGAGATCATGTCGAGGAAAATATAAACGTGTCACTGAGAAAAAGGATTTATTCTTACTTTAGCGTATGAACATAATGAAGGTATTGTTACGTACTGTACAATATCCCTAAATGTCCTTGTCACCGTTTAACGAACGCAGACTCGGATTACCTTTCTAATGCTTTCGACTTATCACGATTTATATCTAGCGACGTTCAAACATGTACAAATGGAAAAAATGAACTTAGTCCAAACTAACCGCTTTTTGAGACAAATCTCTCAGTTCTGATTCGATATGGTCAGGTCTCTTCAAAAACTGCCCTGGGTTAATTTTTCACTTACTTATAAATCTCAGATTCCCGAGTGTGGCACCACTTTGTGCAACACAATAAACGGTGTCCCTTCTTCGACGTAGAATTCCCTTTCGAATTTATGCCTGAACGGATCGTTGCATAATGGTTACATAACCGACAGGCACTTTCTTTGTGCATAATTGGATCAAACACGATTATAAGGCATTTTATCTCCGATACAGAGTAGTTCTTCTCATCCGCGTACAGTTTCCGACTGCCATCCACGACGGCAAAAAGTGTCTTCTCACTTTTATGCAGTAACACGTCTCTGGTGACAGTGTACTTTGGCTCAGCGTTTGTCAAAAATAGTCTAATGTCCGGAATCCGATGTGACACTTTGATGGACGAGCAGAAAACCCATTTTGACGTAACTGTTCTAACAGCTCTGCTCTTATAGTTATTTGTTCATTCCACGTCTACGTGGCTAGCAGCAAAATTGTCCATAAAGTTGTAAACACCCCGATCGCGTAAGGGTTCAACAGCTGTCAGATCATCTTCGTTGAGACACATGGAGCGTTATGGACTCTGAAAAGCATAACCAACCATTGATAGGTCGTCGCAGATAGCAAACGCAAGTTTATAATATCCTCTTCTATTACGTGACTTTGTCAGCAGCCATTTGACAAATATATCTTCGAAAAATATTACGTCATTTATACGTAGGCGAAAATATGTTCTGGGTCAGGTAGCATTTTGACCTGAAATTCCGTCAGTTGATTCAGTCTCTTGTTGTCAACGCAAAAGCGATGGATGCCATGTTTCTTCTGGACTAGGAAAACTGGACAAGTGTACGTGGAGTCGGCTGGTGCGATTGCTACCAGAGCAATCGTGTCCTTAACTGCTTCCCGTACCACATGTTGCTTCACGTGGGACAAAGGGTAGTAACTAACAGGTTGTCCACTAGCTTTAAAATGGGCTTAATGAGTGACGTTTTCCCTGGTATTTCCGTGCGTACATCCGAATACCCTCTTCGCTTCCTTGAGATTATCCTTTGCTAACGTACAAACTTCTTCCATTTGTTACTTAAGTCAGTGACGCACTAATAGGTAGCACGTATCGCAGGCCATAACTGCTGCCTTAAGGCAATGGGACCTGGTACGGTCCTCGTATATATGAGTTCAAAATTGTAAAACCACAAACTCGATTGCTTTACTTCTCGATATACAGATAACATGGCATGATTATACTGATCGCAAGTTTTATGACGGCTTCGCACAGCTCGACAAGTCCATTTACACTGGGGTGGTGGGGGTGGATGATAGTAGTAGTGAGAAGCTAAGTCGACATTCGCTGGTTCACCTCCTCCATCACGGGACTCATTAATTGCTTCACCTCATAGGACAGGAACTTGTCGGGTACTCGGACTTGTGACCAAATCTCAAGCAAAGCTACAACGTTGGTTTCCGAATCGAAAATGTGTAATGAGACAGCCTCCGTATTTCGTGTAGCAGAGTCAACGACCGTATATAATACATCGTTTTCCTTGTGCGGACCCAAGTTGTATCAGTCCTATATAATCAATCGCTACACGGTGGGATGGTTGATCGACAAGAGATGTAATCCTCAAGGGAATGGGTCGATGATCTGTTTTCGGTGCCATTCTCAGACACTTGTCACTGGCGAGGCAAACCTTAACGTCTCCCTGGTCCACTGGACCTTAGAATCTTGTGACGTGAGGGTTATGTGTCATCGCAATTTCCAGGTTTACTCCCATGAGACATTCATGCGCGAGCCACAATACTTTATCTTCTTTAGCTTTGGGCAGGAAGATCGGCTTGACGAAATCGTGTCCTTTCATGTCGTGGTGATACATGGTCCGTGTCTTGTACATACAGCTCATTTCGTTATTCAGAATTCTTTTCTCCTCTCCTTCCTTGTGTTATGCTGTGCCAGAGTTGCGTATTATTGCTCCAGTTTCGTCAACTCTGCAAGCAGCACGATAGCAATCGGTGACGACGTAACTTCCATCAGATTCGATTTCGCTTGACGAGTCTTGGACCTGATGTCCAGAGCACTCACTGGTACAGGTGTACAGGATGCTGGGTTGGGATGCGGTAATACATAATGACATCGCACAAAGACGTCTTGTGACACTCTAGACAGGCACGCGGCTTTGATTTTCTCTTTTACTTACGACGTATCGAGGTAAATGTCGGCAGCTGGTCACGAGACACGCGCGTTGTTAGCGTACTGGACCTTAATTACCTACCCTGTAAAGTCATCTGGCTTCACATACTTCTTGTAAACAAGGGTTAGATTACTACACCAAGTATCGTATCAGATAGTGGCGTCTTTCGAAATGAATGTGGCAGATGACAACATCATTCATCTTGGTTGGCCTGCCCTTGACAATGACACTGGCAAAATGCCCTGGGCGTGTACAGTCGTAACACGTAAGCGGCTCTCGTCGGTCTGCAAAGCCATTTTACGTGATTGAAACCCGTCGAGGACGGTGAGTGGAATCCTTATCCGCAAAGCTGTCACAGGATGAAGCCGGGTTGGCACTGGATTAGTGAAGACACCAAAAGCAACTGCGTTAATAAGATGTTTATTTATAAACGCAATTTAAATATAATAAATTCTGACACCATTATAAACAATAGATAAGGAAAAATTATAAGGTTCCTAACATGGAACAATCAACAACAAGTAACTCAATGACAAAATCCTCAAAGGATGATTTCAACTAAAGACTTTTTAAACTGACGTGAGTAACGTCTGATCACCCGATCAAGAAATACAAGTATATTTATGAATTTACAAATATATATAGCTCGTATAACGAGACATGTAAATGCCTGTAATTTTGATTATATCTTTCATATAACGAATTACCAAAGCAAAGGAAAGTATGTTATGATTGTATCGTTCATGTAACGAAACTGCAATGTAAATATGAATTTATGACGTTATGAAGTTATCGTTCATGTTACGAGTCTGAGATGTAAATATGAAATTATGAATTATGAATTAATCGTTCAAATAACGAAACCGATACATACATGAACAATATTTGCTCAGATGATAATAGCAATAATATGGAACAGGTATTCTACAACTTTCGTGGCGTCCATTTGACGTCCAAGATGTATATTTGGTTCCATCTGCTCTAGTCCATGGTGGCGGAGTCGCCACGCATGGTTCATTTCCCCCTGTCTGTTTGAAGGATTCCTCGAGAGCCCTTACATTCAGCACAAACACGATGGTCGCGAAGCCTTGGTCCCTCGATTTGAGAACACCAGTACCCTCTTCCGAACCAACGTCACCAAAACACAGCGTATACGTCACAAGAAACCTCACAGGTTCTGCGATCTCACATTACCCAATTATATATATAATACATATATATAACGCAGCATACACAAAGGCAGTATACACAAGGTACCATACACGGCACCCCACACGGGCAGCATAGACAAGCCCTACACACGGTCACCCAAAGACCCAACACACGGTCAGCACACGTTCCCTATAACAAGGTACAACAACACGGGCAGCATAGACAAGCCCCACGGTCACCCACGGACCCCACGGTAAGCTAAAATTACAACAACCAAAACCATGTTATGCATATGACATGGTTAAATACTTCTACATTCATATGTTGCGCATGCGCGCACATGAATTAGTTATCCATTTACATTAAACGTTCAAGGCATGCAGCGCATAATTAAATTCAATTTGTCTGTTCAGTTACAACATAAAACTATCTCGAAACAGGCTATAGTATTACTAAGTTAATGGTGCTGCATAACCTAGGTACTTACTCTGTATAATTTAGAATAAATACTAAAACATCTGATATATGAAACAATTATGTCATATAAAACGAATAGCGATAAGAATATAATCTTAAATCTATTTTACCTCTTTAGCTGAAAGTTTGCTTCCTTAAAGCGAGAAGCTTTTCTGACAAGACTGGATTGTAATGTGATGTTTACTGAGAATTTCTCTATCATATACCCTATCTGTGACCGATATGCGCAGCTAGGTACTTAGACTTTAAAACTGCAGCCAATTCGCACATGCAGCATGATCTGAGTTTCGCTCACAATTTCGAAATAACTGGAGCCGATAATTAATAAACCACCCTCGGTGACACTGTATGCGGCAGCGAAACCCGAGTTCATTTTTGACAACAATTGATGCCAGTCATACACAATTTCGTCACAATAGCAACGTTCGACCTTCCAGTCCCCATAACGTTTACTTACGGATGGCTCTCCCTCAACCATACGACGTAATTTAGTGGGGCGGGTTTGGTCTGTACCTCCAGATACTCCAGTCATTGCGTACGCTTGTTCTTATCTTTCCGCCATGCTGACAATCTCCTCGAGAGTCTTCTGCTCTCTCTCTCTCTCTCTCTCTCTCTCTCTCTCTCTCTCTCTCTCTCTCTCTCTCTCCACACACACATACAATAAAACAGTCAACTCTCGTCACGTGTAAACCTTTATACACCTGGTCAACATATGCCATTTTCATCCACACCTCAACTAACCCGCAAACTCGGGTATAAAACTCAGTTGGCTTTTTCATTGACTCTTGAAAACGTCTCTGGTATGTTTCGGTGGTCAGCCGTCAATGGCAAAGAAGGGCCTCCTTTGGGGTGTTGTAATCATCTGGTTGGTTTACTGCTACGTTGTGATAAACATTCCGAAATGCAGCTTACAATAAGGTTGAATGCCGAATGTTTATCAGAAATCTCATACACGCACGCGTGAGTTTCGAATCGAAGGGTGAAACTGTCTTCATTATATCGCGTTATGTTTGTTGGGACAATATGGTTGTATAAAATAGGTCATCCATTTCCTCCAAGATTCGAACTGGTGTCATCTTGTTCGGCTGTTGTAGCCCCTACTCGTAATCTTTCCATCTCGTTAGCGTTAACAAATTATTTTTCCTGAGTACTATTCTGACCAGCTCTTCCTGGGATTCTCTCTCTCTCTCTCTCTCTCTCTCTCTCTCTCTCTCTCTCTCTCTCTCTCTCTCTCTCTCTCTCTCTCCTTTGTGACCGCTCTTTTCCTGGGTTTCTCTCTCTGCATCATTGTATGTCTCCTTTGCGACATCATCAATCCGAGCCAGCTTTTTAATGATTTCTCTTTCTGGTTCTGTTTTTCTCTCGACCGCTCTCCGTTCTACTTCTTTCAGATGCTATCTAATTTTACTAACGAAATAACCGTTTTCAAGGAACCGACTTGCCTCAAGTAAGATACCAGGCCCGATATTTGCTTCACTATTATTGTAAGCAAATGAAACCTGACGAGAATGCATATGTGAAAATATGAAATACACCGAATGGAAACTCTCTCCAAATATTGTCAATAATACTTTCAATATCAATTCCTAATACTGATTCTTTCCTAAAAATGCTATATATATATATATTGTTACACGCACAGGGGTATTCACTTGACCGAGCGGTGTCAAAACCCTGGCGCGAGTCACGCTGGAAGTCATGTTTTCCCCAAATTTCCAAAGACTTCCATACAACTTGAGTTGTAAAATGGAAAGAAAGCCGTGTCTGCTATAATTATTAATCTTTGCTGTAATCAATGGGCGACCCAGAGGAGACAACGTGCCCAAGAGTCCATTAACCGCACTTTAGCATGGTTTTTCTTCATTATCATCCTATTTCCGTATTGCAAGCCCGTCATGCCATAGAAGTTCCACTAGTATTCCCTTACTAACTGGGAAATGTTTAACTGCGCGACCCTAGGCCAGTCAATCTACAGAATTTCCGGCGTATCACGCTTATATACATACGCCCATTTTCCACTATGGACACATAAACGGTACCTACCAAGTTCCAACTTATTGATTCCATTATATTCCCCCCATAAATACTGCCATTTCAATCACATCACTTTTATACACCGCGGAATTTTAATATGGACTATGTTACAAAAAGGGACAGTCATTCGGCTTGTACCTAAATTCACTACTAACGACCCAAGCATGGTTCAAATTCACTAACACTTACTCCAAATTTATTACAATATATATATATATATATATATATATATATATATATATATATATATATATATATATATATATATATATATTATATATACATATATATATATATTGAGGTTGATTTTGTTACACATCCGTCATAAGACCAGAACTGACTTCATCACGTGAAGTCGTCTTCCATCTTGGATGCTTCTTTAAGATTCGAACTGGGAATTATTAGGATATTTTATTACCAGGACATTTGCAATATAACTAGTGGATTATATTTTGAATTATTTTTGGATTAAATTTGGAATTGATTCTTAAAACCGTAAGTTTATTTTTCTTTTCTGGAAAACATTTGTGCTAAAACAATTGTTTATTAAGTTTTTACAAGCTTTGTATTTTCACTCTTTCTTTGTTACTGTTTATTCGAGCCTAAGCGCGTAATATAGAAATTGGGGGCTTGTCCAGGATTGGGATCAATTGGAATTTGGCTCGAATTTTTTTTTTAAATAGAAAACGTTTGTTTTAAATTTGAATTCCCCTAGTTTTTGAATTTGTTTTTAAAATCTTTAGTGAGATTGACAGGCTTGTATTAAAATGACATCTAAAGTAGAAATATTTCTTTCCAATCCTACTCAGGAGCAATTAGATCTTTTTAAAAAGGATGAGTTGATTCAACTTGCCAGAATATATGATCTTTCTGAAGCCAAGGCTTCTTTAGCGAAACAAGATATCAAAAAGATTTTGGTCCAATATTTGGTAGAAAAGAAGCTTTGGGAAAAAAGTGCTTTGATTTCGGTCAGTAAGTCTGCATCAGACTCTGACATTAAAATAAAGAAATTAGAATTAAAATTCAAGATTCAATTAGAGTTGAAGAAGCTAGAATTTTAAGAAAGGGAGAAATAAAAACAATTACAATATGACAAAGAGGAGAAAGAAAGACAATTACAATATGACAAAGAGGAGAAGGAAAGGCAATTACAATTTAAAAAAGAGGAGACAGAAAGACAATTACAATATGAAAAAGAAGAGAGAGAGATAGAGAGAGAGAGAGAGGAAAGGGAGAAAGAACAACAATTACAATATGACAAAGAGGAGAAAGAAAGACATTTACAATATGACAAAGAGGAGAAAGAAAGACAATTTGAACTACAAAAAGAGCAGCTGCACATTCGGTTACAAGAAAAACAAACTGATAAAGAGAGAGAGAAGGAAGAAAGGGAATATCAATGTAAAATGAAAGAGATAGAGCTGGCAAGTAAAAAACATCTTCATACTTCAAATCCAAATTTAACTTTTCATTTAGCAAGGAATATTAGATTAGTGCCCCCTTTCAGAGAAAAAGAAGTAGACAAATACTTCATTCATTTTGAAAAAGTTGCAGAAACTTTAAGGTGACCAAGGGAGCATTGGACTCAGTTATTGCAATGTGTACTCACTGGTAAGGCTAGTGATATTTATACTTCAATGTCCGTTCACCAAAGTGGCGACTATGATGTGGTTAAAGAATGCATTCTAAGGGGTTATGAGTTAGTCCCTGAAGCTTATCGGCAAAAATTCAGAAATTACAGAAAAGAAGCTGGACAAACTCATGTCAGAAATTTGCTAGAGAAAAAGTGCAGATGTTTGATAGATGGTGCTTAGTCAAGAAAGTCGAACAAGATTATCAAAATCTCAAGCAAATGATATTAATTGAAGAGTTCAAAAACTGTGTCCATAGTGACGTTAAGTCTTATCTTGATGAGCATAGGATTGAAACCTTGGAGAATGCTGCTCGAGATGCTGACGAATATTCTTTGACTCATAAAGTTCCTTTTGTTAACAAGACTTCTATTCCACAGTCTTCTGGCAGAAAAGTATTTCATCTTAATACCAGCCCTTTTAAAACTCAAACTTGCACAACTTTCAAAAATCAAACTTCAGAGAAGCTTGATTCTAGATCCTTGTTTCTTTCGACGTGTACCTATTGCAAGAAAACAAAACACATTATTTGATTGCTACAAATTGAAAAATAGGCATCAGAATCAAGATAGACCTGTTCCAAATGCTCTTATTTCTAAGAGGTCGAGGCCTCAGTCATGTATTGAATGCAATACATTTGTTGGGTCTAACAAATCCCAGTCTGATTTTATTATGGAGATTTATGAACAATTCATATCGAAGGGTTCTATATCACTCTTGGGTGATTCAGCCAATCCCACCCCTATTAAAATGTTAAGGGACACAGGAGCTTCTCACAGTCTTTCATTGTCAGGTACTTTGCCTTTCTCTGAGAAGTCTTCTTCTACTGAAAGTGTTCTTATTCAGGGAGTAGAGTGCGGCTTTGTTAATGTTCCTCTCCATTGTATACATTTGTCATCAGATTTAGTGTCAGGACCTGTGACAGTCGGAACAGTCTCGGTTTTACCCGTTCAGGGCATTAATTTATTGCTAGGCAACGACTTAGCTGGAGACAAGGTTGTGGTTAATCCACTTGTAACTGACAAGCCTGATTTGGATCAGAAAGTTGATCCAATTGAAAAAGAATTCCCTGATATATTTCAAGCTTGTGCAGTTACCAGAGCGATGGCAAAGAAAGCTCTTGAGTTTGATGTTGATGAAAGCAGTATTCCTTTAGCTGACACGTGCATAGGTCAGGCTTTTGATGAGGTCAATTTTACTCCTTGTTTGGATCAATCAGAAGGTATTGATCATATTGATCCTCTTTTAACAACTCATTCTCTTTATTCTAATCTAAACGACAGTCACTTGTCGTCGAACAGGAAAAAGGTACTGAGATCTCTTGTTTGTTTCAAAGGGTCATAAGTGAGACTGAAGCCACTGAAGTTTCTGTCTGTTATTCATTAAAAAAGGAATTCTTATGAGATAATGGAGACCTCCCGAGGTATCTGCTGGTGATGAGTGGTCGGTGAACTATCAAATAGTAGTTCCAAAACCTTACAGACAAGAAATACTTAATTTGGCCCATGAAACTACTTTGGCTGGTCATTTATGGATTAATAAAACTTATCACAAGATCTTCACTCACTTCTATTGGCCAATAATCAAAAGTGATGTTGCCCAATACTGTAGATCTTGTCATACTTGTCAAATGATAGGAAAACACAATCAGAAGATACATAAGGCTCATCTACAACCTATTCCTGCTTTTGACGAGCCATTTAGTAGAATTATGGTCGATTGTGTAGGTCACTTACCCAATAACAAGTCAGGTAACCAATACCTGTTGACCATTATGTTTGCGTCAAGAAGGTTTCCAGAGGAAATTCCATTGAGGAATATAAAATCTAAAACAATAGTAAAAGCTTTGATAAAGTTTTTTTTACTCAGTATGGCCTTCCCAAATCTGTTCATTCTGATCAAGGTTCAAGCTTCATGTCTGGAATTTTCCAATAAGTTATGTATGAATTGGGCATTCAGCAATTCAAATCTTCTGCCTATCATCCTGAGAGCCAAGTGGCATTAGAAAGATTCCATTATACTTTGAAAAATATGATCCGATCATATTGTTTTGATACGAATAAAGATTGGGATGAAGGCATTCATTTACTACTGTTTGCAGTTAGAGAATCAGTTCAAGAATCTTAAGGCTTCAGTCCCTTTGAACTGGTTTTCGGACACACTGTGCGTGGACCAGTGAAGGTATCTAAAGAGACGTTTCTCTGTAATGAAGATACTGAGATCAATCTTCTTGATTCTGTTTCCGATTTTAGATGCAAGTTGTCAAAGGCTTGTGAGGTTGCAAGAGCAAATCTGCACTCTGCTAAATCTAAAATGAAATCAAGATATGATAAAAAATCGAACGAAAGGAGTTTCAGCCTGGTGATAGAGTCCTGGCTCTGTTACCAATGCCACAAAATCCTCGTCAGGCAAAATATTATGGTCTCTACACAGTTGACAGGAAAATTAATGACTTAAATTACATCATAAATACTCCTTGGAGGTGCAAACAAAAACAACTCTGCCCTATAAACATGCTAAAAGAGTATATTGAAAGATATAGCCATGATAATAAACATGTAATTAATTTAGTTGTACCTGTCCCACTAAGTGCTGGAATATCATCAGATTATACTGATATTGATATGACGAATCTTTGAAATTCAGAAATTATGAAAGATCTAGACCAGAAACGTTCACATTACAAGTGCAAGAAAGAAATGAACTGAAACAGTTATTATTTGAATATTAGCACTTATTTCGAGATGTTCCCACAAGGACAAATAACATTTTTCATGACGTTGAAATTATTAATTCCAAACCTGTCAAACAACATACATACAGGATGAATCCACTCAAACAGGAATACTTAAAGAAGAAAATTCAATATTTGCTAGAGAATGATTATATCAAGTCCAGTAAAAGTGATTGGAGTTCCAAAACCAGAAAAAACTTTCCGTATGTGCACTGATTATAGGTAGGTGAACAGTGTGCCAAACAGATTCATTCCCATTACCAAGAATTGACGATTGTATTGATAAAATAGGGAATGCCAAGTATGTCACCAAATTTTGACCTTCTGAAAGGATTTTGGCAGATTCCACTAATGGAAAGAGCACATGAAATCTCGGCATTTGTGACTCCAGATGGACTTTACCATATAAAGTGATGCCATCGGGATGAAAGGGTCACCAAGTACATTTCAACGTTTCATGAATATGATCACCTCTGGTCTAGAACATTTTGATGCCTATATAGATGACGTCATCATCTACAGCGACACCTGGATAGAACATCTAGCAACAGTTCGAAAATTATTTGAGAGACTCATTGATGCATGGTTGACAGTTAATTTATCTAAAAGTGAGTTCTGCCGTGCTAGTGTGATTTTCTTAAGACATATTGTGTGACATGGACAAGTTAAACCAATAGATGCTAAGGTTGAGGCTATTTCTAAATTCCCTGTACCTGAAAATATAAAGCAACTGATGCGAGTTGTAGGTATGGCCGGATACTATCGGAAATTTTGTTCCAATTTTTCTATAATTGCAGAACCCATGACAAATTTATTAAAGAAGAAAAACAAGTTCTTTTGGACTGAAATATGTCAGGAGGCTTTTGACACGTTAAAAGCCATACTTGAAACAGCACCAGTTCTTGCAGCTCCAAATTTCAGTCAGTCTTTCAAATTATCTGTCGATGCAAGTGATGTTGGTGTTGGAGCAGTTTTAATTCAAGAAGACTAAAATGGTATTGAACATCCTGTGTGCTATTTTTCAAAGAAATTAAATAAGTACCAGAGAAATTCTAAACTGAGAATATTTATCTTAACATCTCTTTTTAAATCTAAACCCTGATCTTCATCATAATGGTTGCATGATCTTGTTTACAGAACGTAGTCCTAACTTGACCCTAACGAGAAACAATCTCTTTACTTTAAGGGTAAAATTAAAGAGTTGTTCTCTTCTTATACCACGTGGCCAAATCATGACCTCAACATCAACCAATCATTTTAAAATAAACATAGAACTTGTTTTCGTATCTGTTGTTTTGAATCAATGTCAGGACGTAGGCCAACATTAGCTGTTTACAAAACAATAATTCAGTTCAACTAATTTTATGGCAAAATATCATATCCAGCGAGAAAAGTTACATTAAAAAAGCATTAAATGAAAAATAAAATTTATTTAAAACTCTGACAAACACACAATTAAATTAAATATATATATTAAATCGGATATACGTAACAATATATATTTATATAGCTTATCAAACATTCATTTAGGTTGTGAATTATATATTACAATTGACATGATTTTAGGTTGCGCTTTGTATAGCTGATAATACAATTTCAAGGTTGTCACTTGTATAGTAGGTACATCATGCTTTTTTAAGACTGTGATTTGTATATTATATCAGACTTACTCTAAGGTTGTGATTTTTATATTACATCATACATTCTCTAAGGTTGTGATTTGTTTAGTTTATCCGACATTCTCTAGGTATGTGATTTGTATAGTACATCAGATATTCTCTAAGGTTGTGATTTGTATAGTACATCAGACATAGTCTAAGATTGTGATTTGTATAGTACATCAGATATTCTCTAAGGTTGTGATTTGTATAGTACATCAGATATTCTCTAAGGTTGTGATTTGTATAGTACATCAAACATTCTCTAAGGTTGTGATTTGTATAGTACATCAGACATAGTCTAAGATTGTGATTTGTATAGTTCGTTAGACATTATATAAGGTTGTGGTTTGTATAGTACGTTAGACATTCTATAAGGTTGTGATTTGTATAGTACATCGTACATTCTATAAGTTTGTGATTTGTATAGTACAGCAGACATTGTTAAGGTTGAGATTTGTATAGTACATCGTACATTCTGTAAGGTTGTGATTTGTATCAGACATTCTCCAAGGTTGTGATTTGTATAGTACATCGTACATTCTCTAAGGATGTTATTTTTATAGTACATCAGACATTGGTTCTAATTTGTATAGTACATAATAGATTCTCTAAGGTTGTAATTTGAATAGTACTTCGTACATTATCTAAGGTTGTGATTTGTATAGTACATCATACATTCTCTAAGGTTGTGATTTGTATAGTACATTATACATTGTATAAGGTTGTGATTTGTATAGTACATCATACATTCTCAAAGGATGCGATTTGTATATTCCATACGACATTCTATAAGGCTGTGATTTGTATAGTACATCAGACATTCTCTAATGTTGTGATTAGTATAGTACGTTAGACATTCAATAAGGCTGTGATTTGTATAGTACATAATAAATTCTAGACGTTTGTGATTCGTATAGTACAGCAGACATTGTTAAGGTTGAGATTTGTATAGTACATCGAACGTTCTGTAAGGTTGTTATTTGTATCAGACATTCTCTAAGTTTGTGATTTGTATAGCACATCAGACATTAGTTATGACTTGTATAGTACATCATACATTCTGTAAGGTTGTGATTTGTATAGTACAACATACATTGTCTAAGGATGTGATTTGTATAGTGCGTTAGGCATTCTATAAGGTTGTTGTTTGTATAGTACGTTAGACATTCTACAAGGTTGTGATTTGTATAGTACATCATACATTCTCTAAGGTTGTGATTTGTATATTACATCCGACATTCTATAAGGTTGTGACTTGTATAGTACATCCGACATTGTATAAGGTTGTGATTTGTATAGTACCTCATACATTCTCTTAGTTGTGAGTTGTATATTACATACGACATTCTATAAGGTTGTGATTTGTATAGTACATCAGACATTGTCTACGTTTGTGATTTGTATAGTACATCAGACATTGTCTAAGGTTGTGATTTGTATAATACATCGTACATTCTCTAAGGTTGTGATTTGTATATTACATCCCCCATTCTATATGGTTTTGATTTGTATAATATTTCAGACATTCTCTTATGTTGTGATTTGTATAGTACGTTAGACATTCAATAAGGCTTTGATTCCTATAGTAAATCGTACATTCTAGAAGTTTGTGATTTGTATAGTACAGCAGACACTGTTAAGGTTGAGATTTGTATAGTACATCGAACATTTTCTAAGGTTGTTTTTTGTATCAGGCATTCTCTTAGGTTGTGATTTGTATAGTATATCGTACATTCTTTAAGGTTGTGATTTGTATCTTACAACCGACATTCTATTAGGTTGTTATTTGTATAGTATATCAGACATTATCTAATGTTGTGACTTGTATAGTACGTTAGACATTCTATAAGGTTGTGATTTGTATAGTACATCATACATTCTCTAAGGTTGTGATTTGTATATTACAACCGAAATTCTATAAGGTTGTGATTTGTATAGTACATCAGACATTGTCTAAGGTTCTGATTTGTATAGTACGTTAAACATTCTTTAAGATTGTGATTGGTATACTACATCATACATTCTCTAAGGTTGTGATTTGTATATTACATCCGACATTCTATAAAGTTGTGATTTGTATAGTACATCAGACATGGTCTAAGGTTGTGATTTGTATATTACGTTAGACATTCTATAAGGTTGTTGTTTGTATAGTACGTTAGACATTCTATAAGGTTGTGATTGGTATACTACATCAGACATTCTCTAAGGCTGTGATTTGTATAATACATCAGACATTCTCTAATGTTTTGATTTGTATGGTACGTTAGAGATTCAACAAGGCTGTGATTTGTATAGTACATCGTACATTCTAGAAGTTTGTGAATTGTATAATACAGCAGACATTGTTAAGGTTGAGATTTGTATAGTACATCAGACATTCTTTAAGGTTCTGATTTGTATAGTACGTTAGACATTCTCTAAGGTTGTGATTTACATCGTACATTCTTTAAGTTTGTGTTTTGTATAGTACATCATACATTCTCTAAGGTTGTGATATGTATTGATATGTATATTACATCATACATTTTCTCAGGTTGTGATTTGTATAGTACATCATACATTCTCTAAGGTTGTGGTATGTATAGTACATCATACATTTTCTCAGGTTGTGATTTGTATAGTACATCAGACATACTCTAAGGTTTTCTTGTACAGTACATAAGACATTGTTCATGTTGTTATTTGTATAGTACACCAGACATTGGTTATTATTTGTATAGTACATCATACATTCTGTAATGTTTTAATTGGTACTTCATATATTCTCTAAGTTTGTGATTTGTATAGTACATCCGACATTCTCTAAGGTTTGGATTTGTATAGTACATCATACATTGTCTAAGGTTGTGATTTGTATAGTACATCATACATTCTCTAAGGTTGTGATTTGTATAGTACATCAGACATTCTCTCTAAGGTTGTTATTTGTATATTACATAAGACATTCTGTACGGTTGTGAATTGTATAGTACATCAAACATTCTCTAAGGTTGTTATTTGTATAGTACATCAGACATTCTTTAAGGTTGTGATTTGTATTGTACATCGTACATTCTCTAAGGTTGTTATTTGTTTAGTACATCCGACATTCTCTCTAAGGTTGTGATTTGTATAGTACATCAGACATTCTTTAAGGTTGTGATTTGTATAGTACATCAGACGTTTTGTAAGGTTGTGATTTGTATATCAGATCACTTCGTAAAGATTGATTTATATAGTACGTCCGACATTCATTAAATGTGAATGCAATCGAATGTTTTAATAGTATATAGGGAGAGACAGAGTTACCGGTATTCGTACTGTCTTTATCAGTTGTTACTTATTCGTTAAGATGGATTTAACATGATCCATACAGACAACAATCTTGTCATAATGCATTTATGAAAGTGGATAAGACAGATGCGTTATGTATGTCACAGAATTAATCGAAAATTGAATTATTTCTTCTTGGATACAAACAAATTTCACTATTTTTTGTTTCGTCGTAAATGCGTTACCTGGGGTGAATAAGTGTTTTTCAAGGTTAGCGACGTGTAGCGACTTACATGTACCTGACTAGAATCACTTGAAGTCAGGAACATTATAATCACGGGGTGCACGGGAATTTTGCCCTGAATTCTGCTCACCTATTTGGGGACATATAAGACAGAAAATTTCTAAAAAGATGACGAGTCAAAAGTATCTTGTCAAAGGAGAGATAGTTCGTCATTTTCTTTCTCCAGCCAAAGGGCTGAATGTGATTGATTGTGCCGTGATTGTGCTGCTTAATTGTGCCATTTGATTGTGCGATCAAATTGAGGTATCTGACTGTCCATCTGTCTGATTGTCTATTTGTCTACGTTTGTATCTGGCGTGAACAGGAGGTCATAATGTCTGAGGATATCTGTCGAGAGGTGTAAATATCCGGAACTATCTAGAAGTCTAAATGTCCGAGTGTCCGGAGCTGTCTAGAGGTGTAAACGTCCGGAGTAGCATCTAAGTGTTTGGGACCGGTGGTTCTAGTAGGTGCAGTATGCTGTCCGTACGTATAACTGTAGTGGATCCGTGAAGGGCAAGTGACCGATAAAAGTATTGGGTCAACCCTAGGTATTCGGAGAAGCTGTGCGGCGATTCAACAGTTGGTGAATCGTACGGTTGTACAGGGTCGAGACGCATGTGTGTGTTTCAATTGTGGTTACTATTGAATACATTGATATATTTACACAGAGTTACTTTGAATCTTGGTAGTATTCCAAGGAATTACTTGAATCTCAAGAACAGTTAGAAACTAGATTTAATACATGTAGATGTTTGTACTTGTTATCTCAATTCATACGTGCGATAATATAGTTTGATGTTTGTATTTATTATCGCAATTTATACGTGCGATAATATAACTTTTGTAAAGGTTCCATTTTATTTGAAACATTTGTGTAGTCCAGGAGGTTCTTTGGATCTGTGTTTATTTTGTATTAATATTTAATTTATTTTTAAATTGTGAATGGTTGTGAAGTGTGATTGTGGGTTGAACGCATGAGTTATTGTGTTGATACATCATTATTTTTCATTAATAATTTATTTCATAAATTTACATCATCTTTCACATATTGTGTTTGAGCAGCAGAGGGGGCGAATCGGACTTCTTTAATTGGGGTAGATTTTAAACAAAACATTTTAAGTCTCCTTTTGCCAAATGGAGCCTTAACGATTTTAAAGCCCTATTTGTCAAATTAGGGGTTTCTCAAAACCTCTTGGGTTTAAGTAAAATTTTGCCAAATGGAGCCTTAACGATTTTAAAGCCCTATTTGTCAAATTAGGGGATTCTCAAAACCTCTTGGGTTTAAGTAAAATTTTGCCAAATGGAGCCTTAACGATTTTAAAGCCCTATTTGTCAAATTAGGGGTTTCTCAAAACCTCTTGGGTTTAAGTAAAATTTTGCCAAATGGAGCCTTAACGATTTTAAAGCCCTATTTGTCAACTTAGGGGTTTCTCAAAACCTCTTGGGTTTAAGTAAAATTTTGCCAAATGGAGCCTTAACTATTTTAAAGCCCTATTTGTCAAATTAGGGGATTCTCAAAACCTCTTGAGTTTAAGTAAAATTTTGCCAAATGAAGCCTTAACGATTTTAAAGCCCTATTTGTCAAATTAGGGGTTTCTCAAAACCTCTTGGGTTTAAGTAAAATTTTGCCAAATGGAGCCTTAACGATTTTAAAGCCCTATTTGTCAAATTAGGGGTTTCTCAAAACCTCTTGAGTTTAAGTAAAATTTTGCCAAATGGAGCCTTAACGATTTTAAAGCCCTATTTGTCAAATTAGGGGATTCTCTAAACCTCTTGGGTTTAAGTAAAATTTTGCCAAATGGAGCCTTAACGATTTTAAAGCCCTATTTGTCAAATTAGGGGTTTCTCAAAACCTCTTGGGTTTAAGTAAAATTTTGCCAAATGGAGCCTTAACGATTTTAAAGCCCTATTTGTCAAATTAGGGGTTTCTCAAAACCTCTTGGGTTTAAGTAAAATTTTGCCAAATGGAGCCTTAACGATTTTAAAGCCCTATTTGTCAAATTAGGGGTTTCTCAAAACCTCTTGGGTTTAAGTAAAATTTTGCCAAATGGAGCCTTAACGATTTTAAAGCCCTATTTGTCAAATTAGGGGTTTCTCAAAACCTCTTGGGTTTAAGTAAAATTTTGCCAAATGGAGCCTTAACGATTTTAAAGCCCTATTTGTCAAATTAGGGGATTCTCAAAACCTCTTGGGTTTAAGTAAAATTTTGCCAAATGGAGCTTTAACGATTTTAAAGCCCTATTTGTCAAATTAGGGGTTTCTCAAAACCTCTTGGGTTTAAGTAAAATTTTGCCAAATGGAGCCTTAACGATTTTAAAGCCCTATTTGTCAAATTAGGGGTTTCTCAAAACCTCTTGGGGTTAAGTAAAATTTTGCCAAATGGAGCCTTAACGATTTTAAAGCCCTATTTGTCAAATTAGGGGTTTCTCAAAACCTCTTGGGTTTAAGTAAAATTTTGCCAAATGGAGCCTTAACGATTTTAAAGCCCTATTTGTCAAATTAGGGGATTCTCAAAACCTCTTGGGTTTAAGTAAAATTTTGCCAAATGGAGCCTTAACGATTTTAAAGCCCTATTTGTCAAATTAGGGGTTTCTCAAAACCTCTTGGGTTTAAGTAAAATTTTGCCAAATGGAGCCTAAAAATAAGCGTCGACGAGGCAAATTCCTCGAAGACGCCATTGTCGCCGCATCTGTTGCTATGGTGTTGAAATTCGAAAACTTTTCACGACTTCACAAACAGACTAATTTGTAGAACCTCGCCTTGTACATCAATCAGATTATTAGACTGGTCAGTGAGTTTGAAGTTGATTCTCGTTAGCGAATTATTATGACATCGCATATAGACTGGATTAACCGGTGACTCAATAATTAGAAATCCTGGAGGAGCTGTTGGTGCAAATGAATATAGAATATATCCCTGCTGAGCTTGATTTGATCGTTCGAGATTTATTTGATAGCCTCCTTAGATAACATCACATACTAAATTGAGCGCAATCACCGAGGATATATTCAAGTTGAGCGGCACTATATGCCTACCACCGCCGTCTGGGTCATTATTATGTGTCAGGATAGTTGTTTGTGGTTTTGTTAATTTTTTCCATGCGTCATGGATTTTTTTGAAACCTTCATCGATGGCATCACTGAGAGATTTTTGTAGTTCTAAGATATTATACCCTGGTAGATTGAATGAGAAAACATGCGTATATTATACACTGTCGTAAACTCTGTTATCGTTTTAGGATTTCTGTCATCTAATACCTCTTGATTGATTTTCAAATGAAATATTTCCGTGTCATCGATGATTTTGTTATATGTTTCTACGACGCTAATAAATTCATCTCGGGTGAGAGTGCCGGATTTAAGGGATATTAACAACAATGAAATATCGTTATTGAACGTTGTGAAATTTTCAGTGATTTTATCATTTAGAATTAAGTAGAATTTTCTATTAGCGGGAAGTTCTATCATTTCAGTGAAAAAATTCATTTTGGTGTAATCGCTATAGCTTTTTACTGGATTATCAGATTTTCTCCTGTCGGTGATATAATCAGATTTTTATGGTTCAGGTGGTATGTTAATGGGTTCTCGTTGAGTTGGTAATTCAGGCCATCCTAGTATTGTCCTTATAGAACTCTGATAGATATCTACGACATAACTTGGCGAGTTTATCTCAATGGTAGATGATAACGTCGGCTCATGAACCGTTATAGCGATTTTCGATTCTGTTCCAGTAATTGATTTTATTCTACGCTGGAATTCAGCATTGATTTGTTCGATTTGGTATGATCCGGTTGGTATTGAAACAACGTTCCAGTCTGGAGTCCCGTCTTCGCGATTCGTATTCGCAAATACCAAGGAATTATTCGGTTGTTGACCGCCAAATGCTACCGACCTAATATTAGGTCAACTGTGATACACTCGTAGTTTTGCTAACGCTGTCTCCTTCACGGGAATCGGAATAGGGAAATTCACACTGAATTCAGGATTGGTTGATGTTATTGAGATCATGCTGGTTTGTACTGGGTTTGTGTTCTCCACTATTCGTTGAAGTTATTCCTGCGATGTTGTCATTGTTAATTATACTCATGATGTATTTCTAATTTTGACATCGCGGAATCATAAATACTTACCATCACTGAGAACTCACTATCTAATATAAATGTATCATCGAGCGATGACGATATCAATGAGGACAATTCCGAGTATGCGGTTGATACAACATGAAATTTAATTATGTAGTCTTGCAGTTTGCGTTGGCTGCATGATGATATTTTTTTGGTTGTTATCGAAAATATCCCCGCGATTGTTGTCGCGGATATACAAATTGGAACAGCTGTTGGAGCAATAATTGTCATCGAGGAGAGTATAATTCCGACTCCGGTGATTACATCACTCACAGAGCACACGGTAACATCAACTGCGGTGATTCTTCGTCGGTATTTTTTCATTTTCATTGCATACTCCTCAGTGAACGCTTTGAGTTTAGTCTGAAACTCTCTGGCCTGATCATAGCGATATTGAGATACCGAAGGTACCGTTGATGAAGAAGACAACAGTGATGACATTTTATTTATTATAACAGATTTCAATTGGAACAGTTATTTACTTAAATCCGCTACGAATTCCACATACCATGTTGTTGAAACCCTAGCCAAATTCTTATCAGTGGATGCTATCGTGAACTTTTCAGTTGTATCCTTGTCGATGATCGTTGAAATCGTATTGTTGACCCCAGATGAACTCGACGATGATATATTAAATTGAGTCGGTGTCAATAGTGTTAATCGATAAATACCTTTGACGGTTGCATTGATACTTAGTATATTGTCTGTAGGAGTCCACGCAAATGATCCGTGTTGGATTGTGTATACTGCGTTATTGGTTTTCTCATGAGGAATTTTTGTTTTTTCAATGACTGTTATCATCCTCGGAAAATCATCTTTGATTGCTTCGATGAAGTTTTTCGTCTCATCGATTGATTTTTTAATATCAGGGTTTTATTTCAATTTTATCCAACGTGGTTCCAATAAATTTATCTACGATGTTTCTACGAAAATTTAAAAACTGTTTTCCGTTATCTTCAATTCTAGATTGAAGTGTTGCTAGTTCCAATAAAGAATTTTTCAACTAATCGTTGAGAGTTTTTAATCTATCACCCGGTCTGAGTTTACCCTGATCGGAAAATAACGCAACGGTGTTCTCGATTGCGTTTCGTTGTTTAACTAAAATATCATCCAACGACACATTACTGGTTTTCAATTTACCCTGACGATCTTGAAATACAACTATTTCCCCGGGTTCAACACTTGCTAGATTCAACGTCTCAGCTATTTCATCTTCGATTATTCTCTTTATATCACCGGTTGCAGTGCCATCGGTACCGGGTTTCTTCAGCGCTGATAAAGATCTCCCCCAAATATCAATCATGTTATTTTATACATCTCTCTCTAAAATCTATTCGATTTCAAGTGATTTCTAGTGTATTCATTTACGACAACATGTGGTGGTTTTCCAGATGTTGAAATAGCGTCAAGGACATTTAATGCTTCGCTGCCGCATATTGGTGGGTCATTCATTTGTTGTGTTGGTAGCGTAGAATACCAAGTCATTATTGGAAAAGTTTTAAAGCGATTTATATAACGCATACATTCCTTCGGCGGTGATAATCCATATGAATCGAAATAAACAATCCCACGTGGATCAATCGCGTATGCAACCCAGTGAGTTCCAGTTCCGGTGCTGTTATCGAGATTAATAATACCGGTTTCAACGTTGTTTGGTTGTGCTGGTAACTGATCTGGCATAAAAACACCTCTGAAGTTTTTAATTGCAAGTGTTTTAGCAGCATGGAGTAAATCAAAATTGGACATTGGAGTCAAAGACTCTACAATCGAAGATTTCTGAGTTAGTAAACTGTTCCTGGGATTCTCAGATCTGATCCGTGAACGGATCTCCCGCTGTACCATGAATAAGGGGTTCCTGGTAGTCTTAGACCCTTTCCCTTTTTTTTATAACCCTGCCCAGTTGCCATTTTTAGTGCCATCCATGCCGCGGCCCCAACGGTTCCTATCCTCGCCGCTTTAGCCACCGCTGGGGCTGCTGCTGCAATCAAAGCCGGAATGAAAGCTAACAACGGGAATATACTGCCGGTTTTAATCATATTTTTGATAGCAGCCGCAGAGAGAGTGATCTGAACGCCCTTTTATCCTTGAAAGCATCATTGAAGTGTTTCACTTGGCGAGTTGTCAGCGACAACTTATTCGCCCCGCCAGTCATCTGATTGTGTTTCAACGTGATTTTGGTTCCACATCGCTTAGCCGATTCTGATTGCAATTTCTTTAGTTGACCTGAGGTCAATGTAACACCGATATGGCTGTATGACATTATACAATAACAGATTAATTCTAAATCGCAAAGCGATTCAATGGAAAAATCGAGAAAATCGTTTACGATTTCAACAAGGATTTTCTGAATCTTGAAGAGATTCCAATCAAAGATTTTCCACTGGTGCATCTACCACTCTCATTCTTCCGCCAACACCTTCGAGTAGCATTGATTTGTCGCTGAGAATGACAGCAACCGCTCTATAATTAGCAATAGTACCACAAAGCACATTAGATCTAAAGTGTATATCAACGACGGATTGTCTTGTTAAATCAAGATGTTCCAACGAAAAATAATAGATCGGATATAAATTCTTAAAATTAAATTGTGATATTTGCAGACCAGTATCAACATTTTGATCGCGTGCCATAAATGACAACAACCCATGATACACGTGAGCAATATGATTTTGACCGTAATCAAGTTGTACATCTTCAGATGGTTCCTGCTGGCCGTTTATTCTCAGTGAGACGTCTTTAACACCTAATTGATCAAATATCATATGGCTGAAACTTTGATCGCCAACTTGTGTGTTATCCTGTAACGCAATAAATATATGACGTGGCGCAGCAATGCCTTGTTTTGATGCTAGGTTCCACGTAAATAACCCATTAATATTTGATTGTTTAACATCTGCACTTACCGTTAGCCAACTTAGTAATGATTTTCCTCCTTGGTCCATGAATGATAGTAATCGATCTTCTGCGGTGATTGATGGAGTCAACACTGGCATCCACAATGATCGCTTTGTTAAAATGACTTATCAGCATCAGCATCTGGATTTGCATCATCTGCTGAAATCCTCCGAATTGCGTCATCGTCAGTACCTTTTCGCACGAGTGCTACTGTATGCTTTGCTCCGTAGATAACTTTTCGAACATTTCTACAGAATCCAAATATATGATGCAGTGGAATCGCGCATGAAAATGATCTACGCGCTCCTCCTAACATTAATATACGTGTTGCAGCTCCTAGATTGAAATTAGGATCATTGTTTATAATCATATCCTCGATACCAGCAGGAGCAGGAGGACCAGCACGATCATTTGGTCGTCTTATATTAAATTGATTACCTCCAGCGGTATTTTTAACATCCTTCGCAAACATCATAGAAGGTCCTGCTGATCTTGTATAATCATCGGAATATCTCGCTAACCCGATTATTGTTTCCATCGATGAGATATCTTGCACTCTCAAATAGCGCCATGATACCATTATTGACAAACCCGACTTGAGTACCAACTGGATACGGTGCTGGTACAGCAGGAGTACCAGCAGCTGTTACAAGTTCTCCTTCTACTTCAATAAACGCTTCAGTGGGTAGAAAGTATTTACTGGAATCATGAACTTGAAGTTCAATTCTTGATCGACTATTTGAGTCTGTTGCATGATAGGCGTAATATTGATAATCGCGTACAGAATCATCCTTGCGAACTGGGGCGTCTATATCAAACGCTGGATCAGGTGACCATTTGAACATTTTATTCGATTTATCAAAGTCTAAATCGCGAAATCCGTAGGTGAAAATCCTATGGATTTTCCATTTCATCGTCGTGGGAAAAATCCTACGGATTTTCACGCTAGCGTTTTCGTCATGGTTGTAAGCCACTTCCCGCTATCATATTTGCGACGTTGCTTTGGTCGTTGGTGGATGATGGAGTCATCAATGACGGAGTCACCAGCGCCGCTAGTTTTTGATCTAATGCGTTATTTATACTATTACTAACAATTGCAGGCATATCCGCTGTAGACGGCAATGGTTCCGGTTTTGAAAATCCTTTGGATTTTCCCCGTCGAACTAGCGCTGTCAATTTATCCTTCGCGGCTGAAAACGCTTTCCCGGCAAGATCTCCAACAGCGCTAATACCCTTATCACGAATGACATCAATGGCTTTCATCGATAATTGTTTTACTAGCGGCGTCACTTTTGGAACCATTTTTACAAATAACCCTGCAATTGTATTACCGAAACCATCGCCATAGTATGCTCTATAAACTGGAAACCGTGAATTAACTACATAGACGCTGGCTGGTTTGTCATGGTTGTAGTGTATGATCATTCTTATTCAATTGTTATTTATCTAATCGTGAAATCGTAAATGATTTCCAATCCTTTGGATTTTCAGTCGCCGTGGTAACCATCCGTAGGTGAAAATTCTAGGAATTTTCCATTTTCCACTAACTCATCAATGAAATCTCGATATGTTGCAATGTTCATGATGCCACCTTGAAATAACCGCCTGCAGATATCAGCTGCTTCATTGATTATTTCCGGTGAGTTATTTCCAGCTCGTTTCCCTCCGATGAGAACTTCTAATCGTGATATATCACCAATAACATTACCAGGACATTGAATTGAAATTCCACTGGAATCTCTTAATCCCTTATCGATACTATAACCAGTTGCTGCATCCAGTTTTTCTGAATCCGTGCTTTGTAAATGATCAAGAGTATCATCTCGATCATCATCATCAGGTATATACAATGGTCCAAGCGAGGATTCTTTTTGTTTTCTAGATATTTTCTTTGAAGGTTGATGTCGCTTTCTTTGCAATTTTTGCGGTTTTTGTTGTTGTTTAAACTCTTCATATTGTTTATACACTGTACCCACCATCTTGATATATTCAATGTATGATGCACTTGTTGTGTCAATTTGACTTGTTTTAGTTTTGATTTTGTAGAATACATCAGCCCAATGATGTTCTGGTTTCAACATTTTTTTTCTGTTTTCATAAGTCGTAACAACAAGCGCAGGAATTTTTGCTGGATCGGTCTTATCAATTGCTGCTAACCCTTCCTCGTTAAATCTCGCGCGTAAATCATCTACTGTTCCTTTTTATTCAAGTGGTTTAGATAATTCAGTAACATCAATATATCCTAATCGTTCAATTTCCTGCTGAGCTGATATATCACCGTGGAGAATTTGTACAACTTGTTTTGTTTGTTCAGTTCCTGTTGCTATTTTTTCAAGTTCAATAATAAGAGGTTTTCCCGTAGTCTCGGGAACATCTCCCCATATAACACGATCTACCCCCTTTCGTTGCTGTGGTTATTGGTTTAAACAATGCTTCAGGTCCCACAGCAAAATCCGTTTGTAAACTCTGTCTAGCTTGCAGTGTATTCCTTACAGAGTCGCGGATTGGTATAAATTTTTTGATCGCGTCCAGTCTCACACGAGCCAATCGGGTCGTTGATGCTTCATTTACCATTATTCAAATTGTAATCAATTTTCCAATTTGAATCTCGAAGAGATTTTCATGTAAAACAATTTTCCAATTTGAATCTCGAAGAGATTTTCCAGAGATTCCAATCAAAGAGTTTCAAGTGAAAAATCTTCGATTTTCGGGGAAAAGTCTACAAGAAATCCCATGCAAAATCGACCATTTGACCCTACTGAAAACAACATAAATTTGTGGTCATTTTTGTCGTTTTTTAGTCGTTTTTGACCGATTTTTGTCAGTTTTGTGTCTTTTTTTATGATTTTTTACTCAAAATCATTCTTAAGAGAAAAAGTCTACGACGCTGATATCTAACACACACATACAGACTTGCCAGAGAGATGAAACAACGAGGGGTAAATGTTTGTACTTATCACAGTTTCTTTCGATGGAAAGGCGATGAATGGACTCCTAATTGAATGGGCGAGACATTTATTCCTGAAGTCATAATTTGGGTTGAGATATGCACGGTGTCATTAGATGTATTACAAAAATTTCTTGATTGGTTATTGCACGCGAATACAAAAGTCGTCATGTGCGGCGATCATGGCCAACCACCACCATTTCTCGGTTTATCGCCACATGATTGGCTAAAGAATTTCGTAGACTATTATGAAGAAATTAACACCGATCATAGAGCACTTGGTGAACAATTACGCGAGTTCAAGAAACTAATAAGATTACAAACTTATATAATTCAATGTGAGATAGCGCGTGAAATAATTTCGGAAACTCCAATGAATGATTTTTGGGAAACGTGGAAACCAAACGATTTGATAATCGCAAGTAGAAAAATAGTCAGAGACACACTTCAGATGAAGTTATTTGAATTGCATAAAGAAAAGTTTGCAACACTTCCAAAGCCGCTGTGTTATCGGCCTACGGATACACGAAAACAGAATATTGAAGTTGATATTCCAGGCTTGACAGTGAAGCAGAATTTAGTGTTGAATTATATTGTGCTGGTTGATATCAGCGTCGTCGAAGATGCATTACGCGCTAATAAATCCCCATGGACGCTAGGTTACGCAGCGACGATATATTCTTCACAGGGATTGACTATATAAGATACAATTGTTTGGATAGTGGATAATCACATCGAGTGGTCGAATTTAGTTTATCTCGCAGTATCCAGAGTACGAAGAATAAATCAACATCAAAGAGTTATTTTAGAAAACGCTGAGGTGCTAGTTAAGACCACGCGGTGTTAATTGAGTATCCTCGAGTATCACTTGCAGTTGTTCACGAGTAAATCCTCGCTGAGGAGCATTTGAATCCAGTTTATAAATTGCTGGTCTACCCGTAGATCGTGTTATACTAGATATTTTATGCGCGGTAACACTCCAAATAGGATCAGTAGCCCTTTTTTGTGCCACCTTCAAGCTCTCCTGGTTCGTATAAATACCTAACAGTGACATTACCGAGTATTGGTTGTTTTGAAAAATCTTTTTGTGGTTTTATGGTATAGACTTCTTTTTAATCGCGTTGTTAGGTTTCATCTTGATTGTTCGAGTAATTTCATTATTCAGCGCGGTAATCACAGCTGGTAATCTCTTGACCCATTCACGGGATCGTTTATCCTAAATGAATTCCTTTGCGTATTAATATCCAAATAACCGCTCAGCAAGTGTCCGATTAAACCGTTCAACAATTGCCTGATTACGATGTAGTGCAGTATGCCCTCGTCTGATGGTGACATTATGATGTTTCATTGTTGATAACACTGCACCCTGAAATTCCTTGCCAGGATCAACTTGTAACAGATTTGGCCAGCGCAGAGGGCCCCTTCGATAAATCCTTTCAAATGCAGAAGCAACTGCAGTGGCCGACTTTGTCTTTAGCAGTTCTGCTTGTTTGTATCGACTCACAACATCAACTACAGTTAACGCGTATTTGTAACCACCATCATGCGGCAGAAATAATATATCAGCATGATGAACTTCATTAGGACCGGTCACATCAAAATGCGAGTAGTTAATTTGTTTAGGCCGCGGTAGATAAATTTTCCATATCGCCTGTTTGGATAACCAATTAGCCGCGGTGGTGTATTTCACCGATGCTGCACTAGCGAGTTTATTGATTGCTGCTTTACCCATCCAGTATCCTTTTGGAGAATAGTAAATAGATTCCATGTTGTTATTAATTACCAGCACCTAACATCAATTTACCTTTCATCGCCGATTTTACTAACCATGAAGCTAATATTTCTTTAAAGGATTTATCAGTGAATCAATTTCACATCTGCGATATGTCTGTGTTGCAGATTGCTGCTTTTATAAGCGACATCATGAGCATGACACGCCTTATCAATGGCGTTTATTGGTTGTTCACCATGTCGGGGTTGGTTTTGATCATCGAGTCTAATATCGAGTCTAGTCCCGGGTCCACAATAACTATACCCTGGAAGGTGTTTTTCTCCTGGATACTTTGCTCTTGGTGTTCCGGGAGTTTAGTTAGCTTGGCTGCAATATCACCTCCTCGTTTTTTTTTTTTAAAATCATCAGAAATGCTAGCATTTCCTGCAGATCTCATAGAAACAAATCTAAATTTCTTTGTACTACATTGTACACACCTACCAGAAAGTGCCGATCGGTTATTTTTAGTTGTAATCGTCGTCAAGTCATCTGTGCCAGTACGCGCCTTACACTTCACAAAATATAGATCCATAATTTATGTATAACAACATGAATGTAATTGATTATTCAGCTACGCGACGACGGGAACCTTTTAAACACCACGCGATGTTGCCGAATTCAATTAGAATGATTATAATCGGACCATCTGGAAGTGTCAAGACACAATTGTTACTTAATTTGATAACGAGATGGACGAAATGGGACAAGTTGTATTTGATAGCTCCGAGTTTAGACGATCAGCGATGTTACAATGTGTTAAAAGATTTTAATGACAAAGCGGTAGAAGAATCCGGCGAGGGTATTATTGAGTTTATATCCGATATCGAAGAAGCACCGAGTATTGATGATATTGATGGAGGTATTAACAATTTGGTCGTATATGACGATGTGATGTTAGACAATCAAAAGAATCCAGCTAGGATATTTTCCAGAGGCAGGCATAAAAACACTGATGTGATATATGTTACTCAACGATACACTCAAATACCAAAAGTGATCAGAGATAACTGCAATTTATTGTGTGTATTTAACGGAGTTGATACTCATACGCTATGAAATATTTGGCAAACTTGTTGTGGCGGTGATATGGATCATAATCAATTTAGAAATTTCTTTAGTCACGCTGTCAATCCCACACGGATTTGTGACGATAAATTTATCAGACCCTCGGACGCGATATCGGATCGGACTTGATAACATATTCGGTTAACAGATAAAGCAACAGATACGGCGTCAATAGCGTCTTCGAGGAATTCGCCTCGTCGACGCTTTTTTACGCTCCATTGGCAAGGTTCTTAAACTCAAGAGGTTTTGAGAAACCCCTAATTTGACAAATAGAGCTTTAAAATCGTTAGGGCTCCATTTGGCAAAAGGAGACTTAAAATGTTTTGCTTAAAATCTACCCCAAATAGAGAAGTCCGATTCGCCCCCTCTGCTGCTGTTTGTGTTGTTCATTGGATCCACCAACCACTCGGTAAAAATTCTGTTACAATGTATTTATTGAAAATCTGTCTTTAATGGGTTGTCTCTTCTATAGCCCAATTCCATTATATTAAGGAAATAGTTGAAATACCATATTTATTACTAATCAACATGGACATTTCATAATTTGCCTTCGTCAATGATTAGAACTAATTTCCCCACTGTCATATATGTATGTATTGTTGTTTTGGTGTTTTGATTGCTCTTTTATGTGTTGGGACCCCGAGTGGCCGAGTGGTCTAAAGCGCTGTCCGTTATTGATCACTGCCATCTCATCTCTGTCTACGTGCGTTCGAGTCTCAGATTCGGTCAATGTAGTTATGTAAGAAAGCTTGCCAGTAGGTTCTCGTGGGTCGGTGGTTCTTTCTGGGGTTATCCAGGTTCTTCCTCCACCATTAATACTGGCCACCATATATAGCCTATCTTGTGCTGAAAAATAGCGTTAAACCATAAAAAAAAATCGAATCTTGTATGTGTTTTTACAATTGTTTCGCAGAAGGATGCTGCTGTTGACTTGCTGTTGACACTTAGTATCATGTCAAGATAAGCTTTCATGGCGGCAAATATAAATGGCGGAGAAAGAACATGGACAGTAATATAACAAAGAAGGTATATATGTTGTCAATACCTTGCTGTTGACACTAGTAAGATATATTTGTCGTCAATACCATGCTATGGACACTAGTAAGATAGATTTGTTGTCAGCATCTTGCTGTTGACACTAGTAAGATATATTTGTTGTCAATACATTGTTGTTGACACTAGTAATAACTATTTGTTGGCAATACCTTGCTATTGATACTAGCAAGATATATATGTTGGCAATACCTTGCTGTTGACACTAGTAAGATATATTTGTTGTCAATACCTTGCTATTGACACTAGTAAGATATATTTGTTGACAATACCTTGCTATTGACACTTTCTTGTTACCCTATACAGACATTGCAACTGTTTCACTGTTTACGTCCTGTAAATTTCACTTGTTTTGTCATACTCATACGTAAGAATAAACAATGTCTCGAGCAAACAATATTATACAAAACGCTAAGACACAAAAAAGAACCAGGATGACGGTCCAATCTTTATTTCGAGAACATTCCGCGTTGTCAGCAAGACAAAGTCTGTTACTAAAATTATAATTAAGAACATTTCAATCATCAGGGTATTACCAAGAGGTATTTTCCGGGGATGGCGGTGGATTCGATTCAAATGTTCTATAAGTGTAACATATATTTTTCCCTAGTGCTAATGATCCTAATAGGTAATATATTCACATAAAGAAATATCAGATATGTATTATGCTATTTATAAAGTTATTCAGTTACAAGGTCAAGTAAAACATACATATTATCTAATATAATCATTCCGAACCACTAACATAAAGTACCAATTTAATATATACATAACACAAAACAGTGATTATAACTAAAACATAACATACAGTTATAAGAAGTATATAAAACTGAATTTACAAATAGTTCTTTTCATATGTATACCGCGTGGACGAGCAAACTTACAAGCTGAATTCAAGCAGTGGTAACAATAGCATGTTGATGTCAAAATGCATTTGGTTGTATGCTGTGATTTTGTTTTAAAAAGAAATTGAATTTATGATCATATTCATCGTGTGAGTAATTCCATCCTGCTCGTATAATTTTGGCATGCATATGACATCGGATAAAGTATGAAACTCAACACGACCCTTCTCCCAAATGTATGGAGCACGACGGAGGATTGACTGGATGTTTGATTGAATTATCTCAAACCTTGTTAGCATATAAACAAAAAGACTATCTTGTTGTTTTCGGTTTAAAACCATTCTGTTCTTCCATCAAAACAATATAAACAGCAGCCAGTAAAACTGTATAATTCAGACATCAAATTGCTATTATGGAGTAAGCTGTTTTGACTGACAGTCTTGTTGATTACAAAGGCTATGCTCGTAATAATGATGCAACAGAAACATAGTATATTCAGGTATAATGACAAAATATCATTTTCACAATTAATCATGTCAGTTTAAATACATATATTAGTCCATAAGCAATACTGACTTTTATCTGAGTTTGAATGTAGTGTCTGGAACAACATGTACATGCATGTTATTAGCGTATACATGTTGTTTTTAAGTGTTATATACTGTTAAAAAGTTGGCTTATACATGACGACAAGCGTATGATCTATTTTCATTTTTATGCCACCCAAATCAAACCATAAGAAATGCATATAAGTTTGCACATTCCTAACATTAACATTAAACACACATGTATGTATGCTTCTGTATGAGACTCTTAAAAGCTGTGTTTGGAGCATATCGATTCTGCTCTCCATGAAAGAAACAATTAAATTTCTGTATGTCTCATTTCTTGATTATGGTATTGATTGAGGTGTAATTTTATCGTGTTTTTGATTAATATTTTCCATTTTGTAGAGGCTGTTTCAACCTATATCATGTCACTGGCTATGTCTCGTATTACATTAAGTACGTGCTTATGATGACGAGAGCAGTTATACAGTAGACATCCAGACGATCACAATTTCATATGCAATTATGGTAGACAATCAGACGATAGTAGTAATATAGTCAACTAGACTATAGCAGATACAGTAGTCAACTAGACTATAGCAGTGATACAGTAGTCAACCAGACGATAGCAGTGATACAGTAGTCAACCAGAATATAGCTCTGATACAATAGTCAAACAGACGATAGCATGGTTACAGTAGTCAAACAGACGGCAGCAGTGATACAGTAGTCAAACAGACGAAAACAGTGATACAGTAGTCAAACAAAAAGTAGCAGTGATACAGTAGTCAACCAGACCATAGCAGTGATACAGTAGTCAACCAGACGATAGCAGTGATACAGTAGTCAACCCGACGATATCAGTGATACAGTAGTCAACCAGAATATAGCACTGATACAGTAGTCAAACAGACGGTATCACAGATACAGTAGTCAAACAGACGATAGCAGTGATACAATAGTCAACCAGACGATATTAGTTATCCAGGAGTCAACCAGACCATAGCAGTGATACAGTAGTCAACCGGACTATAGCAGTGATACAGTAGTCAAACAACCCATAGCAGTGATACAGTAGTCAACCAGACAATAGGAGTGGTACAGTAGTCAACCAGACGATAGCAGTGATACAGTAGTCAACCAGACAATAGCAGATACAGTAGTCAACCGGATGATATCAGTGATACAGTAGTAAACCAGACGATAGCCTTGATACAGTAGTCAGCCAGACGATAGAAGTGATACAGTAGTCAACCAGACGATAGCAGTGATACAGTAGTCAACCAGACGATAGCAGTGATCCATAGCAGTGATCCATCGGATCCGTCTGTCTTGGCAGGGTACCAAAAAGAACTCTAAAGAATATACCCTCATACATCAGATTGATCTCCACATTAAACGCCTTTTGTGTTTAACTAATTATTCTTCAATGCTATAATTCCATTTCATTATCATTTAGTGTAACGCATTTGTGTGGTCAATCCAGTTGTCAATATATCCGTGTTTCATTCACCTTGGTGTAAAATTATTTATGCTTCTGCTCAGTGTTGTAGATTTGTTACGGTTTCAATTTGGTTTAACAGTTTACGTCGTGTTTGGGTGTCAGTTATTATATACTTGCTCTTCTCGACCTATTAGAACATTTCGAGTTTTTAGAATCTTTTTTTTTTACATCAATATTCTTGGAACTCTTTTTGCGCCAGTAATGCTGTTGTTGTTCAGTTGCACAATTAGCTCACATTATATCTTATTGCTTAATTGATTTGGTAAGCATTGATTGGTTACTGCATTAATTAACCTTCCTTGTAGCATTAATTGTTTCTCTCCATTTTGATTTATACAGCATTCATGTCAATTTTTATTTTCGGATTGGTTTTCAGTTGACTCTTAGAGCACATTATCTACAAATTACAGTTTGTAATTACTATTTGGAATTATGGTTTGAAATTATTGTTCATAACTGCTATTTGCAAATAATATTTGTAATTACTGCTTGTAAGACTTTTGAATGTCTTCAGTCTCACCTGAAACATGTCACAAGCACGTATAATCCATTTTTCCACTTTCCGCAATCTGTTTCCTATTAGCGCAGATTTAGTTAGCTCTTCCAGGCTGGTCAGTTGAATGGCTACTAATGTATTGCCACCAACCTCTCTCTACGTCTTTAATATTCTTATATTTCCTAGCCTAATCTAAATGGGGATGAACAAATCATTGTACAAAACAAACTGTAAATGGGGATGAACACGCCATTGTACAAAATAAGTTGTAAAATGGGATAAACACGTCATTGTATGAAAATAAGTTGTAAATGGGGATAGCATTATTGTACAAATCAACTTGTAAATGGGGACGAACACAGTATTGTACAAATCAACTTGTAAATGGGGACGAACACAGTATTGTACAAATCAACCTGTAAATGGGGACGAACACATTATTGTATAAATCAACTTGTAAATGGGGACGAACACATTATTGTACAAATCAACTTGTAAATGAGGACGAACACATTATTGTACAAATCAACTTGTAAATGGGGACGAACACATTATTGTACAAATCAACTTGTAAATGGAGATGAACACATTATTGTACAAATCAACTTGTAAATGGGGACGAACACATTATTGTATAAATCAACTTGTAAATGGGGACGAACACATTATTGTACAAATCAACTTGTAAATGGGGACGAACACATTATTGTAGAAATCAACTTGTAAATGGGGACGAACACATTATTGTACAAATCAGCTTGTAAATGGGGACGAACACATTATTGTACAAATCAACTTGTAAATTGGGACGAACACATTATTGTACAAATCAGCTTGTAAATGGGGACGAACACATTATTGCACTAATCAACTTGTACATGGGGACGAACACATTATTGTACAAATCAACTTGTAAATGGGGACGAACACATTATTGTACAAATCAACTTGTAAATGGAGGTGAACACATTATTGTACAAATCAACTTGTAAATGGGGATGAACAAAGTA